>JAPQRN010000010.1:736604-765786 GCA_037367275.1 Coranthus polyacanthus
CCTCCACCGCCTCCCTCCTTTCCCTCCTC
The DNA here is from genome assembly GCA_037367275.1 of Coranthus polyacanthus. Taxonomy (NCBI): domain Eukaryota; kingdom Metazoa; phylum Chordata; class Actinopteri; order Kurtiformes; family Apogonidae; genus Coranthus; species Coranthus polyacanthus. The sequence goes on from JAPQRN010000010.1 coordinate 736,634, forward strand.
TCTTATCCTCCCTCCATCTCTCCCTCTGTCATCTATTCCCTCCTCAATCACTCTCTCATTTCCCTTCGCTTCTTTGGGAGGTCCGCAAAGTTTGTAGTATGCAGTCTAAATAGTCCTCTGATGGATCGGCTGTCTTCCGCAGGCCTGAAGATTAGCCCAAGGGCAAACCCACTCCTGTTTCCTAGGTGCCATGCTGAAGATGAATAACTGTTTATTAACCCAATGCAGAGTGACTCCTTCTCCACCTCATTATGGGCTACAAAAAGCAATAGGAAGGAAGAAGGAAAGAAAGCAATGCAGGCTGCTGGATTTGTCCAGCGCGACGCTCCTCCTCCCTCCTTCCCGTCTTCCCATCTTCCCATCTCTGTCACTCTTTGCCGTCTCTCTCTCCGTTACTCTCTTGCTTTCTCCAGCAGATAAACCAGCAGCTTGATGTAATGTGACAGAGTGCATTTGGTTCTTGTTTGTGCCCTGACAACCCAGGAAATTGGCTTTTCATCTTACAAAAAAAAAAAAAACAGCACTCAGTATATTACAGGACATTCGTCTTATGATGAGGGGTCAAGCGTAATTGGAAGTATATGCATCCATTTTATGGCAACACTGTTAGATTTACTAAGGCTTTTGTGGCAGCTTTTAGGCTCAGATAAGATGCGTTCTGTTCAGACGTGCGGTGTCTGTACGATGGTGCTTGAAGTGTTTGCAGAAAAAGAATTGCGCAAACAATATGTGAAGGGGCAGTGGGTCATTTCCTGTACAATTCTCTGCCGCAGATTGTAAAACAAGCCACGAGGAGGGTTGTAGGAAGGGTAACACGATATAAACTTTATTCTATAGAATCTCAAGGACAAAGAGAAAGCAACCACAAAAATATCTCAAGTCGTAGTCTGAGCAATTTCAAGACCAGAAGTCAAGGCTGAGATCTAAATTAGGTTTGGAGCGAAAGGGGCTGCGATCAAATGCAGACGATGACCAACAAATAACATACGGTAACAAAGGGGAACGCTGTCCCTAGTGTCGGTTGCTTGTTCATAGTCAAAGTCCGCAATGAAATGAGTTGAAATACGGCTGCCTTCAGTATTTCAAACTGAAACTGCAGTCTTTTCTGGTTTTTGGTTCGGGTTGATCTACAAATAAAAACTATCTACAGAGTTATGACCATTTATATCGTTCACAAATAAATTCCTCGTCCAATTCAAAAGCACAATCTGAGAAAATGAAAAACAAAAAAGGAAAGTTGCAACTTGAATAAATATCTGTACGTTAGATCTAATTTGATCTACTTTAATCAGTAGAACTGGTCAAATAAAATACCATAGATGCCCAGAAAGGAGACGAATGCAAAATGTATCACAATGTTTAACTTTGTGACACCAAACAAAAGGTTTTATGTGAAACTGAATTAAAACTTGACATTTAAAGGTAAAATATGTAACATTTCTCATTTTCAACCGTCCATTTATCAGTCTTCTATCCATGACCGGATCAGCAGAAGAAGTAGATGGACGGATGGATGGATGAATTTACATGACAGCTTCGCGACTTCTCGGAGGGACTGACAAACTGTTCAAACTTTGCCCCTCCTCTCCGTTTGATGAATGGAGAGAGCGAGAGGTGGTCAAGCACAAATAAATCTGCCCACATCTCCGCGCGACCGTACGGGAAGGTTTGAAATGAATACAGCCCAAACACACACTCCCTCCTGTCTGCTCGACTGAAAGGTCTGGGTAGTAGTCGGTTTGCTGCAGGTGTGTCTGCCTGCAAGACAACACGCAGGGATTAAATACAGAGACGAGTCGGCCCGGTAACCGGAGTCTCTCTCCTCCTCATTTCACAATCTGTACCTCCTCGACTCTTCCACTCATGTCCACGAGTCGAGGCAGAGACACGACGGTTAAATATGACAATACTGCCTCATCTGTCTGTTTTATTACAGTGTAATCTCTGATGGATGAGCAGAACAGTGTTTATGTAAAATTATAATATAATGTGTCCAGTTGTTTATGTAGGATGTGTATCCTCATAGCTCCTCGATGTGCATTTAAGGAACTGAACTCCTTTAAAGATGGTGCGCTAAAATGCATTTCCGGCTCATAAGGAAGGCTTGAGGAGCAGAGGAGGCACAAAATAGGGAAAAGAACATCCAAAACACAGCAAAAGAAGAAAATAAAGGCAGAGACACTGCCCTCTGCCTGTGTTTTCTTAATCTACACCACCACACACTTCTAGTGATAATTGAGAGGGATTGCTATTCTGAGTCTATACATTGTTGTGTTACATATTTTACCTTTAATTTACTATTAAATCAACAAATGTATGAACCTGCAGTGTTTTTCCCGCAGCATCTGCCTCCATATTTTTAGAGAAACTTGACTTCCCCATCATCGTCCTTTATGTTGCATTGATTTCTCGGTTAATCTGACCCTGTGTGTGTGCAATGGAAAATGTATGATTTGTACTTGTCAACAGACCAACTAGAATCTGATTTTCACACATTTTACTGTGAGGATTAAAATCAATTATTCAAACAAGGAAAAGAAGCCCAAATAGATAAACCTTTTTTTTTTTTTTTTTTTTTTACTTAAGCAAGCTGAGCACAGAAGAACCGCTGAAAATGACATACACGTTTTACTGACTTGGAGTGAAGAATTAGTGAAGTAAATGTAAAATCATCTTGGCAAGTTTGCAGCTGTCAGCAGTACCATTACTGCCCTGCAGAAACCTTGTAACTCCAGTTGCCGAGGTAACCGGCAGCTGCCATCAGGCCCACATTAAAAAAAAAAATAAAATAAATCAGTTTTGTTAACCTGAGACTAACCCAAACCATTTGAGAAACAAAGAGAAACACAACCAGATTGTGTCAGTTGCTTGGAGGTTGTGTAATTGGAGATAGAAGGGTTTTGCAGAACAATTACAGTATGCGAGTACTGGTGTGCACCGTGAATAGTGACTCAAAGTTTCACAACACCAAATCAAAACAGGTAACTGCAGAAACTGTGACTGGCATTTACATGGAAACGCTACATTACCACGTAATCTGGAGAATGTGTTTGCTGTTCTGTCTTGGTAGAAATATCGAAATATAAAAAGCAATAAAGCCTTCGCTGGAAAATCAAACACAGAAACTAAATGTGCTTCTTATCTTAACATTGACTCTCCATATAAGGCATGAGTTTGTCTTGTTATAAACATTTTTTTGGTCTTTGCACTCGGTTATCTAAAAAGCAATGTGCACTTGTTTCACACACCTGGGGTTAGATGGAGCATTATTTACAGCGCTATATCCGCAGACCTTTTTGTCACCACATCGTTAGATTTCTTTATGATTTTCAGCTCGATAAAACCAAACAAACAAAACCAAAAAAAAAAACAACTCAACATTGAATATATTTTGCCATTCAGTTTGCCGATGTGTTCACCTTCTTTTGGTTTAGACACACCACCAAGGACAGAACATCACTAACAGGCTTCTCACTCAGATGTTAAGCATAGATACTTATCGTACAAGTTTTTAAATGCCAGATAAAATGGAAGGCAGGAATTAAAAAGAAATATTCAAAGACAGTAACAGGGTTCAGGATTATCAAATTTTAAACTGTTAAGCATAACATAACAACTCATTCACCACATATATAATATTATCCCAGGTTCCCTTCCCCCAAGATTGTTCCATAGCCAAAGAAAATATGGTTAGAAAAGGGGAAATCTTCTTCCGTGACTCATTTTTGAAGACCCCCTCTAGAGTTCCTCTTTACATATCAAAATTGCCTTTTATCTTTACAAGGCAGAGGTCTTAGGTATACTTAATATCTGCTCTCTCAGGTTCCACATCACCAAGGCTGTTTTAGCTCCATCCAGTTGCACAGTTTGCACAAGCGTGCTGACAGAAGCAGGGCAGTAATAGCAAAAAGTAGGGCTCCAGGCTAGCACAGGAGGAAGTCCCAGTATCTTTAGCTGTTCTCTCAGAAGTCTGCAACAGCCCTCCCCTGTTGACGAAATGGCTCTGCTAGCAACTTCCAAGCCTCCAGTTAAAACGTGACACCAGAAAGACTGATCATAATTAAGGCCCAGCAGTCTACCTTTAGAGCTGGATGCACTAATAACAAAGTCCAAGACGCTGATCTCCCAGGGCCTCCTCTGCTCAGTCTACTTTAGATAGTCCCCAGAGCAGCAGCTCCCGTAAGTGCAGCATCGCTCCTGAACCTGACGTGTGTGCTAAGCTAGCTAGCTGCACAGCTGGGCCATCTCGGGTTCAGGAGAGGCATTGGGAAGTTTGGAGCTGAAGAGCTGCAACGAGTCCTTGATACGTACAACCTCACCAGCTGACAACTTGAGCCGGTGGCGCAGCAGACAAGAAAACAGGTCTAGAGGCTGCGGCGCCGGCGGAGACAGCCGGTTAATCCGGTCTCTCATCTCCAACAGCATGAGAAATGCAGCATCCTGCGTACCCTGAGTGTAAGGGTAGTCCAGCTGGAGGATCAAATCCTTGATGCCCTCGGGGTCAAAGTGCATACTGTATCCAAACACTTTGAGAGTGTTGATCTTCATGTACCCCAGGTTGGACGTCTGGTCATCCAGGTCCAATGGTTCATAGAAGAGTGTTTCATTCACTGTTGGGTCGTCTGTGACAATGCGGCTCCGAAGGTAGATGTGCACTGTTTCAAAGAAGGACTTCCATTTGCTGCCCAGAGACAATGTCCAATTGTAACACTGTGCCGTGGCAACAGAATCCAATCGAGTTCTCTCCCAGTCAGGAAAGTCGGGCTGGGTCACGGGCATGAACCAGCTCTCTGAGTGACTTCCCCCAAATGGATTCACATAAACCGCAGGCACGGGCTCCAGTGTTGAATTCTTAGTGGAGCAAATCTGGAAAGAAATACCCATGAGCATGTGGATGAGATTGGACTTATTTTTGTTACTCTTCAGTGTCAGCAACATCCTCTTCCTCCAGGCAGGATTGAACCAACTTCCCAGACGGACATCGTTGCTGATGTAGATGGCATGGACCTCTATTCTGCTGTCCAATCGCTGGAGCAGGTACTTCACCTGGAGGGGAATATGTAGATTGTGAGACCACATTTAATCACATAGATGGACACAAGACTTATAGAATGGTTCTCAAACCAATGTCCATGGGCCAGCAGAAAAATGTATTTAGGTTTAGTTTTATTGATTTAACCATATAAATAATAAGTAATGCTCAGACAGCCAAAACTAGATAGTTAATGCTGCTAATACCTCTGCTTCATACAGTATGTCACTGAACTGCCATCAATCCATACTAACACGTTTAAGCAGCAAATCTAAAAATATAAACAAGGTTTTTTTTTTATCTAAAATGCAATTAATGACAAACATTAAAATGAAATGCGAGAGTAGAGGCTCCACACTGTGTTTTTTCTCTTCTGGACATGTCATCATTATGTTTATATTATCCAGCATGAGACCAAGACTCGGCTGGACAATAAAGTTCAGTCTGTTTGATTCTATTTGATTCTTATCTAAATGTATTTCTTAAAAAACAGGGTCTGTAGGATTCTTGTTGAGACTGAGGAGGGTAAAGATGGTAAAACCTGTACAAAAATGATTTTTTTCGGCCATTGTGTGGTTCCAGTGAAGCGGGTAAAAGTTGGTCAGACAGACGTGTAATTAGAGTTGAAAACTAATTTAGCAACTCTTGGCTGAGGTATGTCTGCATTTTGGCACGAAAGAAATCTGTATGGATGTGTCATTTTATTTTAGTCATGATGTGAAATCGTGGTCTGACAGAAAGCTTGTAAATCCTGAAATCATTCAGGTTTTTTGTGGCCTTTACAGGGTGATGTGTTTACTGACTGCTTCATAGTAATCAGATGTCCTGTTTGGTGCACACAGATGTGAGAACCAATGAAAATAAATATTTATGAGAACCTCAGCATCAGGCATGTCCAGGTCAAAGTTGAGATAGTGATCCAAGGATGCAGCGATGCTCGGCCGACAGGAACCAAGATGGAGGAGGTCGCCGTGGTGACAAGCTCCACAGCGTGTTGCATTGTCAGCAGCGCAGGAGGAGCAGGATGTGGAGGTGGCGCCGATAACACAAGGAATAACACCCTGACAGGTGGGCTGCTCCACGGGGCAGCTACAGCTCTTCACCTCCTCCGAGAAGGAGCCCAGAACCCCATGCTCGTTACAGTAGAGCAAAGACTGGACTCTGCTCAGCCAAAACCCAACTTGCCTGTAGGTGAAAAAGAGAAGAAACACACTTATACAACTGTTTACAAAGTATAGAACAGGTAGATTTTCTAGACTCGCTATCATCCTGATCCTTTTAACTGCCACCAAAAAGGGCATCTCCTACACTGAGCGTGACAAAAAAACAATGATACTGTGATACTCAACTAGGGAGCATCAGTGACAAACAGAAAATTACAATTATTATGAGGAAGAAACATATAATTTTGAGGTAAAGCAGCTTTCAGACACCACCACGGCGAAGTGTTAATGCCCATCCTTTTACCTTAGTGATACCTTACACCTGCCTTTCCCACATTCAGGGTCGAGCTGGTTCTATTGGCTCGCCAGATGTCGTGAGTAATGAGGAGAAGTGAAATGCGGAGGAGAAGCCTCAATCATAAAGACGTAACAAAACAAAAACAACCTAAAAGATCTAGCAAGACTAAAATGATGAAACAAGAAGAAAAATATCTGAGCAGACATGACGAAAACAATGAAATCAACACAAAGGACGAAAAAGACAAACAACCTGGAAGACCTAAAAGATGAAACGAGACAAATGACATAACATAAAAGATGTAACAAGACATATGATGAAAACAACATGAAAAGAAAAAAACTACATAAAAGACATAACATGAAACGAGACAAAAATGACGTCTGGGTCTCGAGCTCAAAAAGCTTGGGAACCAGTGCCTTCCACCATAAATATAAAAGAATGAGGTTATAAAATACTAAAAATAGAAATATACAATATCAACGTAAATTCATTAACATAATATGACTAATAATAATAATAATAACCCCCGTGCCTTATAATCAGTGATCTTCTTCTGCTCGAAACCGTTTCCCTCTATGCTCAGTTTGATTTTGTGAATTCTACATCAGCTGCAAATGTGTGCTTTTAAAACACAAAACAAGGCATTCGAAATGTTCCTGCTGGAGAATACAGGATGTGCTCCGAGAGAGGTGGGCGGGGAGAGAGCGCAAACGGAGAAAATCCATGTCCTTGAACTTGATATGGAGAAACTTCAGAAGCAGGAAATCGTTCTAGAAAACAATGCACTGCTTGCCAAAAGCCGTAGGGGAACCTGTCCAACAAGACAAATCTCTGCTCACAAAAAAAAAACCCAGTTTAAATCTTAAGGAACAACTGGAATGTAAATCAAAGAGAGGCTATAGGAAATCAACTGACGCACATTTTGGTCGATAGGGGGTTAAATAAGTGACTCCACAAGCCTGGTGAAGTGGCTTGACCTTTCCATCACGACACGAGACGACATCAGGTCATCTATGGTAGATTTAGTCTTTTTGATTTGGTCTTCTAGTGGGTTTTTGGGTCTTTTTTCCCTTGATTTTGGCTCTTGCAGCTTTAATACAATATTTGTGATTTTTAAACTTTGGACAGTTTTTGATCAACTGACATTTTAACGAATACGCAGCATACTCAACATTGTTTGATTCAGTTAGTGATGACAAAGGTTGTTGGAAAGCTAATAAACAGACACATTCTCATCCCCGACTCGTCACGTACTGGCGCCTTCCGACAGACGTCTTGACAATGCCATCGTTAAGGTTTGGTTGGGTTTAGAACACGGTTTGGAGTTGGGGAACGGCTAATATAAGAAACGCAGCGTGAAACAAGACCCTGATCGGACCACCATAACTGCCTCGTACTAAGTTCAGTCTACTTAACGTCTAAGGACTTCCATCGACTTCCATCTGGTACCCTGCATGTTGAAAATTGACGCTATATGGATACTTTGGGTGTTGATGATGCCATAGGATCATAACTGAGCAGCAGAATGTGACGAGTGGGAGCGAGAACAGGCTCAGTAAACAACAACAACAACAACAATAATAGCAAAATAACAGCAATAAAAATATCAGCACATTCTGATTGTAATGGTCTGATGGCATAAACCAACACCTGAAGTGCTCCATGTTTCTATATAGAATAGAAACAGGACTTTAACGTTGTCTTTAAGTCTGTGTAACTTGAAGCTCATTTTGAGCCGGCTGTCGTTATGATATTGCTGCTCTTTTCCACTGCGCTGCTTGCTAATTGATTGATCGATGGGACAGCTCATCACGCTGCTACCGCTTCTCGTTCTTTGTGTTTGTCAGTTCAACTGCATTTTCTATCAGTCTATTTGTCCTCAGGTTGGGCTCGTTGTGCTCTCCCAGATCAGCTCTCAGAGTTCCAAAGGTCAATTTGGAGCCTGGATAACCTTAGGTTTTCATATTTATATCTGAAATAACCCTCTATGAACCGCTCCCATGGTTGCGGTTGTACGCTGGGTTACAAAGTGACCTGGAAGTACATTAACCTGGGTTTAAAACTTCATATGAATCACATTTCCTAAAGCTGAAAATGCCTACTCTCTATTACTTATAAATGGGACAATTTATCAGTGGCAATCTGACACACTTTTTTTTTTTTTTCCTTTCAGAAGGGTGAGTGTTTGGTATGACTGCAGCAGAGAAGAAAATGCAGACATACATAAATTACCATCCACTTTGGTGCAGTAACATTAGCAACAAGTTCACACTGAAAATTGGCTCTGCAGAGATTTTATCCCCAGGCTAAGTTCTGGAAATCACACACAACATTGCCCAAATGCTCCAGCAATTCCTTCCCTCCAGGCCTGTATAAATAGACAAAAATGAATGATGATAAAACAAATGGATTTGTGCAGAAGAAAATGGGGAGCTTTTGCAGCTCAGCAGTCCCTGATAACTTGTCATTGCTGGTACGAACCGGGTTATGAATCTGGGCGATCGCGGTGAGACGCAGAGAGACAATGGTGACTGATGGAGAGGAGGGAAGACGGAGAGTGAAGACGGAGAGTGAGACGGAGTGCGAGACAGGGGGAGACGGAGTGACGGCGAGAGGGAAAGGACTGTCAGGGAAATTAACAGCCTTCGTAAACAAGTGTTGTGCTGTCAGTCTGGTAGAGTACTTGATTATAACGTGCCACAATATCATGTTCCTCACCTGACAAAAGCTCCCACAAATACTAACTAGAGCCTCTATCTGTGTCACACTTTTCTTCTTCATTTAGGCTCCATCCCGTCATCACGTCACTCTTCTTGTCTACAGAAATACCTTGCTTTCCCCTTGGTCCCTTTTTATTCCTTCAGCATTTTTTTTCTCTCACACTCGGACCTCTACGTTACCGTTTCTTAATACCTGCGTCTCACAAACAGACGTTTTTCCTTTTTTCCGTTCAGAGCTGCCACGTAACGACAGGTGAGTCAAGTTGTAAGAAGGCTTTGCTCAGAAAATCAACTCCCGGTGCAAAATTCACTGTTAAACGGTGATATTTACTTTGAGGTACCGAGAGCTCATCAGCGGCTGTTTGGTTTTTTTCATACTCGTCTGAATGAATAGATTTAAGATGTGAAAAAATATTATTCAGTTCCTGACAATGAAGGTTGTTGGAAAGTGATTTTAAAAAAAAGAAAACAGACACAGAAACAACATAAAGTAATATCACACCAACAAAATAACAAACGTTTATGTTGGACAGTTTCGATAATTTTACCTTTTGGCTTAGATTTCTTATCCAAGGTCAAACTTCACAAACTTCTGGGTTTCTTTAAGCCTGTATTTTTTTTTTTGACTCATGTTTCTTTCCTCAGGAGATTTCTTTTTATTGACTGATGCATTCTCTGCTCTGACTTTGATTTGTACAATTTTATCACAAAACAACCAATGCCCAGAAAGCAAGCTGTGGTAAAAATGGTTTTCTTTGAACTTTGTCATATTCTAAATGAAACAGAAATAGACATTGCTCCGGCTAGAATTAGTAATTCACTTTGTGTGCAACCACAGAAATGTTGCAGGCAAGGACAAATACTAGATACTAGTCGTGTGAAAAGCTTTCGATAACTGCTTGAGTCATTAAAATGGCTTAATAGGCAGAATTTGATTCATTTTGGATGCAATTGCCACCAGGCCATATTTCTGAAACTCCATCTGGGAGTGTTGTCAGCTGCTGATACAGATGATCTACTATACTACTATGCTTTCTTTTAATGCCCAGCAGCAGTACATGGCAATGCATTTTTACTGCTGTACAATCTGTTGTCAGCAGGGATAATCCAAAGCTGAAACAGTAATTTGCCAGAAATCTGCACATGCATATTTGGGATGAGAATATAGAAAAAAGAGTAACTGTGCACCCAGCTGGCATGCTTCCTGTTGTGTATGACTTCTGGAGGTTTTGCTGAATTCAAAGTCGGGCTCTTTTCAGATAGATGTCGTCTTTTCTCTATGTTCCACTAGAGGCAGGGCGTTGCAGAGCCTGCAGCTGAAACGAATCAGCATAAAGCAACTTGCCAGAACACCCAATAAAGACAAGTTACTCCTTCTATATTTAGTTTGTTTTCTGTCGGTGTATCCCAGTGGTCTACCTTTCTCGGGGCAGGCTGATGCGAGGTTGTTTGGGGCAGCGTTTGCTCAGGGTGAATAGTTTCCTGACGATTTTCTGAGCTTTCCCCTGGACCAGGGCGGTGCTGGACTCCAGCTGGGCGTAGCGCTTCTGGATGGACAAGTCAGCCGACCAGAACTTGGCAATCATGGACACATTCAAGAACCGATCAGTGGGTAAACGCTTCAGGAAGGCTTTGAATTCATCTGCAGATGACAGAGACGGGGGAGGGAGGGAATGCACAGACAAAACAGAACAAAATTAGGCCATTCCAAGTTATTTAAATGTTAAGAATACCTTTTATTGAAATCCCCAAACCTATTCACCACCGCTCATTTACTCCCAGTCTAGTGCATAGATAAAAACTGGCTGAGGCTCGTTTCATGTGTTAAAAAACAAAAGGTGTTATGTTGGAATGAATGGCTATTTCAAAGTAAACAGCTGTGCTTCAATATGTAGTTATACTCATCACCTCATCATTAGAAGCTCATTGCATTCACAATAGCATCATTTGCAACACTAACATTAAAAACACACTCCTTACCCGACAACTGACAGTATGACACACACCCACACACACACATATATATATATGTATATATCATCCTTTTTGCTTCAAGAATAAAGAAATGAAATAGAATCCATAATTATGAGCAGAACAGATCAGTTAAAGCCTGTGGTAAAGTGGTGGTGCTCCCCTCTCAAATGCACAAATAACACTAAAGGATGTAATTAACAGAATATTCTGCAGCTGTTGCAGCAAGTCTGTGTCAAAAGCTAAACAATAAAAGGCAAGGGTGGATGTCCATCAGTCAAGAGTTTAGCTTTAAAAGCCTGTAGGCATCACAACATCATAACATGGAACAACTCAAGAAACATCAAAAAGTCTGTTTTATATATACAGCCACTAGGGTTTTCTTTTGTACAAACGAGAGGCGAGAAACAAACGTCTGTTTTACAAATGCAGTAAAAGAAACAAGTTGTATTTAAAAATAACGACAGTTTTCTCCATTACATGTACCATATAAATGAAAAACATTCTGAACACTCATCTCTGTATGTGAACTGATGAAATCTTCCTCGACCTGATCCACAGCGAGGTGTGGGTTTAGGTGAACAGTTCCACACCTTCACATGGCGCTAAACGTCCATATTCCCGGTGTTCACTAGGCCACGCCCCTTTCATTCCCTTCATAATAGGACAAAATTATCCCTTTTTCTATTGGATTCCGATACATCAGAGGTGCAGTTTCACCCTTTTTGTATGAAATATACGCTATTTTTAGATACACTTTTTAATAATTTTTTGTCCCCAATCACATTAACAAGAAGGGATTAATAGGTGTCCATTATGAATGATTACAGCAAACAAAACCTGTCTTTGTGTCAATAAAAATGTGTGAACCTATCCTTTAAAGAGAATTTAAACTAGAGCTGAAACAAGGTTTCATATACACAGAATCTCAATTTGATTATATGTAATAGATATGAGTTTCGATAACACATGCACACAATTGGCTCCATAACGGCAGCGATAGAGATGAAACTGTGTCTGATTAAAATCCCACTGACTCCAAGTCAAGTGCACTGCGACGGTGTCTGCACGTGCATCATTCTGCAGAATTAGGCTCAAATACCAGTGAGATTGTGAGTAGAGTTTGACCTTAATGACCAAACTGAAAGGATCATTATCAGAAAGGCTCCATGTCATGTTGTGTGTTCATGTCTTGCGTTCAAAAGGGACGAGTCTCCATTACTTACATCTGGTTCCTCGTGCTGTCATTTGAGAAAACATGGCTTAACATCATGTCATTCCGTAAATACATTGTACAACAATATATTCATACAAGTTTGAAAACTTGTTTGAAAAGTTTTCCCTGTTTGGGAACTTTAGTCAGAGCAGAGACATACTTACGTCCCAGACAAACTGACATGTTCTGCCCCGGCCAAAATGAAGAGAGGAATTCAAATGGTGCTATTAAGTCCAATGGTTATCACTTCTGTCGTGTGTGTGAGTGTGAATGTAATCTCCAACATAAAAAGACTGGATGTGGCGCTGTAAATTACACTGAGAGTAATATCAGCACAGAAGACACAGCACGTACCCTGTTCGGGGGTTTGCCAAGAGCATTCCTGTGTTACGATCATTTTAGTTCCATTATGAACCAGTGGGCAAATATTATGCCAGTTTGAAGCCTCTGGGAAACTTGAGCCTATTATTTCTTTTTCTCCCAAAGCCAGCTAAGTGAGACCTTCTAGGATCGTTCTGGGCGTGTTGAAGAGTCATATTCCCATGTGCTGTTGTTGGCAGGGAGACAGCGAGGAAATCTGCCGCCAAGTCGACCTGAGCCTAACCCGACTGACGAGACCCAAGCCTATTACAGTGTTCAGTGATCCCAGATGACACGACGTCTGTCTCTCTCAATCCTTCTCCTACAGAACGTCTGCCTCTGTCCCCCAGTGTGATCTCTCTCCTCTGGAATCTCCAGCTGGGGTTGTCGGTTTCTCTCTCTGGACCTCTCCGTCTCCGCATCACGCCGCACATCTCTTTGTCTGAAAACCCCCCGTTACTTCCATCTGTCTTATTTCTCACCAACCATAGCTCGTTGAAAGCCAAAAGTCACTGAATGCAAGGGACATAAATGCTGCCGTTTTCAAGGTCATACTACGACGTGTGGGCCAGAATGAGTCACCTCCAGTTGTTACCAAACGCTCCCTGAATATTCATGCGGAGTTAAATGTCAAAGTGTCAAACTGTCTATTTACAGGAGACACGAACGTTTTAGACAAACAAATTCAACACAAAACAGCTCCTGAAACTGTCGTGAACATTAATAATGAAAAGTACCTGACAAATAAAAGTCCAAATTTAAGAAACATTTAGGATCTTTGTATTTTAATTTCAGTTTAGTTTTACTTTTTTTTTGCTGAAAATGCTCTTTTCCTTATCTCTGATTTTATTGCAGAATTTCTTCTCGCTGTGTTCTTCACAGCTGGAAACGTGGAGCTGAACCTGAATGGAGCAGAGACTCATTCACTTTTTCCATAAAAGATTACGAGTCACGGAGAGAGAACCTCAGTTTCCCAATTTTAAAAGAAAGAGACACAGTTTTAGTTTGAAAAAGAGTCAATTATATTGGCTTGGACAATTTCTTTCGCTGGATATTTCAGGCCTGGTTAAATCATTCACTTGTAGTGAAGTATTCTTGTAAAAATAGCTGCAGAATAACATGCAAAATGTGTATCTACAGCTGATGAAAAAGTGCTGTTTCATAGGACAAACGTTAAATCACATCTAAAACTCAGCCGAGGAGCAACTTGTACTGTTTGTGCATCTTACAGCACATCCAAAGCAACACTTTGAATAAAGAAGCAACAGTTTCTTTCAACACTGAGTTTGATATGGCCAGATTGTGCTGCATAATTTGTTTCTGGAAGGTCAGGCGTTGCTGATCTGCTGATTATGGCGATGGCCTGGCAGACGTTGATCCCATCACTGAGTACGTTCACATGCACACTAACATCCACTATTATTCTGAATTTGACAGGTGTCATGTAAACAGCATATTCCCTTTGGATATTCTGAATTAGGAGCATTTTCCCACTAAGACGTGTGGGGTTTGACGATGATATTCCGGTTTCATGAAGATTCTTTCACACTCGGAGCATGTGTCACATTAGCTTGTTTTACTGCAGGTCGCGACACATTCACCTGGAGTAAAGACAAAGATCCTCTCTTTTTAGAGATGGATGAATCCAAAGAAAAAGGAGAAACGCACCCATTGTTCAACATTATGACAGAGGACATCAACAGGCTTATGGATATGAGCAGATATGGAAAAGCCGACTTCTTCTAGAAGGTGTTTGAGGGAATGAAAGCGCGAGGCTGAGTTCACACAGTGGAAAACTTTGAAAAAACCCTATTTTTAATCAGGGTATTAGCTGCTGCATGTAAACAAGAATATTAGAGGAATATTCATTTTCATTAGTCATGTAAACAGCTTATTAGGAATTTTGTCGTTTTTGGAATAAGGGCAATAAACTGAATATTTTGTGCATGTAAACACAGTCACTGAGATTGTGATAGAAGTGTTTTTTTGTGTGGATCCAATACAAATCACACCCAAGGTTTGTATATCTGCAGTGAGACGACACTGCAGTCGGTTTAGTGTTACTGTACGTAACATGTTTGTAATGCCAGGTTTCATTCAAAACAGAGTGTTGTGCTCTTGGCCAATTTTACGTGTTAGCTGCTGTAAGTAAGATAGTCTGTAAGTACCAATTACAGCAGCAGCTACCACAGCCCCGTTCAAATCCACTTAACTGTCAAAGCCCATAAGAACAAACAAACATGCACAACATAGAACCGGTGCCATCTCGTACATACATACAACTCCACAAAAACATAGCTGCATACTGTGGTTCAGCAAATGCCAGCATCATAAAGTCAAAAACAAATAAATAAAATATGTGGCTTACAGTATAACATCCTCTTTGTGTCGTTGGACCATAAGAAACCTGCACTAAGTGAATGAATTCTTTTAATTACACATCTTTGGAAATATGCTCATATGGAAATTTGCTGTTTTTATGAATTCAAAACAATTCACCTTTTACATAGATGAAAAGGGAAAGTTTAAAAATAAATGCGCTACAGCGAAGCTTAGTAGCACAACATGTATTTGGGCCTTAGTTGAGGCACGCGACACAAAGTCAATCTGTCCCGAGTCAAAACCTGCACAGAATGTCAGCCTCATTTCTCGTATGTTCATCCTCAGATCTGCTGTGGTTGGCAACAGTTTCCACTGCCCAATATGGTCGCTGTAATCATATGTTACCTTCGTCTAATTAGTGGAGGTATCTCATTAGAATATCCCATGGGCTTCAGGACTTCAGTTTCAAAAGTTTGTTTTTTTTCTTTCTCCTTAGAGACAGTGAGCCTCACTACGACCATTAGCCAATGAGATCAATGCCTCCACTCGTCATCTCTCTTCTTCTTTCTCCTCCTGTGATTAACTCACATACAGTGACACCCACTGTACTTCCATATTTATCCCTCCTGCACTGCTGCTGTTTCTTACTTGTATAAATCTTCCACTTTTACCTTCTCAATCTGCTTTCAACACTCCCCAAGCATCACTCCTGCTCTCTCTCTCTCTTTCCACACACTGTAGTAATCATTACCAGTGCTATCACGCTGGGGGAATTTGTCTGTCTGTTTTCCTCCCTTTTCCTGACATTTATGACTCCATGTCCTAAATTTATGGACAATTTGGCTCACTCAAAATCTATCAGATAAAGAGGCTGGGGGGGTTATTTTCCATAATGGGTGACCGCATGGCCCGAAATCTCCATCTCCGGGCTGAGTTAGTGATTCATGACATCATCAAGCAAAGACGACGGCTAAGTGACTGAAGCCTGTTCATTTAACTCCCTACAAGGACGTGGGATATTAAAAACCCATCGCTGGTATTTGTGGAGCCCAAACCATGTACTGTACAGGCACAAAGAGGAGTATGAATGTAATCTGTTACCCGGAAAAAAATCTAGAATTCAAATGTTAATGATTACAAAGGGGTTACTACCAAACCTTATTCAAGTTATATCGAAGAAATGTATATTTTTAGGACTTTTCAGTTTTAAAACATTCAACTGAAAAACGGCAAATGGAAAACTGTTCCCCCAATTTTTGTTGTCGAGTCTGCAAATTTATCACCAAATAAAATCAGCATTTAAAAAAAAAAACCTCAATCAACCTTTATCAAACACGTGTCTCTTCGAAATCTCTCGTTCACCTGTTCAAGACACTATTATAAGCCTTGAAATATTAAACGGCCAAACATTAATTTATGCACAAATCCTCCTCTTCTTCTGATTTATAGGTTTAAGAAACGGGTTGCGTCACTTTGAAAAAGTGGGTCCCCAGAAAAAAAAAGTTTCTCGACGTGTACATACTCTCTCTTGTTCTGACTTTCCCGACTTTAGGGCGCTTTTTAAAAGTTGTGATGCAATTTCCTCGTGTAATTAAACCATTCTGTCAAAAGCGTACACACAAACACTCGTGCATATACTCAGTGTCACAGTGTCTCTGTCACTTCGGGAATTAAAAATGATGGGTTTACAACTGCCTGTCATACGTAGCCGTGAACACCGGTGTTCGGAACATCTCCTTTCTCTTAAGATGCCTCGCTTTTGTGTAGTGCCCCCATCTGTCAAACACATCTTAGTGATGATCCTCTCATTAAATCCCACAAGATTTCTCGCAACAACAACTTCAATAATCATCCTTCTTTTTCGGTGCCTTTAATTCAAGCTGCAAACTTGACAGACAAAAAGGTTAGAGTTGGGATGTCTTCAGGCGGATGCGGTACCGCTCTGCCTCTTTCATCCTGCAGCGACGGCGGCTGGGAGAGACAGAGCGGAAAACACAAGGTCCAGAGCTGTCGAGTAAGCTGCTATCTCCATCACTTCAAAGTGTCTGGAACACATTAAAGGCACCATCCATCATACATCACTGACACCGCTCACATAATATTTAGTAACGATGATTTTACGTCTGGCAGTCTCTATAGATCCTCTCTATTAAAAACTAGACTTGAATTACTTTTTTGAAGATCGGTCAATGCTCGGTGGAGTCATAGATCTCTCAGAAGAGCCCAGTATTTTAAAAAACACTTCACTCACCTAGAGGTCTGGCACGAATCTAAAAACAAAAAGCAAGACTTTCATTTTTATCCATGATAATGGCTATATTGCACTAAAACAGTGTTGGTATTGGCACAGGTTTTGAATCCAGGGGCGGCTGAGGCTAAAACAAGAGAACATGAACACAGCACATATGAATTTGTGTACAGAGCTGCATTTTGAAACTCATCTCAAAGGCATTTTAGTGTTTTTTGCGTTCATGTTACTTGCAACCTGTCCACTCAACCACAGAAGAGTTGTTATAATGGAGTCTTACATTACCTACGTAGCCGAAGAGCCAAGCGGTGATTTGCATCATTTAATTACATCCCTGCGTAAAACACTGAGGTGTAACGAGCTGAACAGGACAAAACTTTGACAGGTTAATCGTTCAAGTTCATTCTGTTCCTGAAAGTGTCCGTATCTCACTCAAGGCGACGTGGCAACCCAGTGAAAATTATCCAATCACACACGGACAAGAAAATAAAACGTTTCTGATTGGCTGGGGGCGTAACCGGGCGTAACCAGGTGTTTACCGAGGTTTATGTTATGTTTTTTACATAGAAATCTCAGTGAAATTGTTTGATATAAATGAGACTGTTCATATTAATGGCCAGCGTCTACACAGCGTTTACTTGCTCGTTTGACTGTTTCAAACCACAACACTATGCTATTTTTTGCTGCAATTTAAAATTTGTATGAAAATATATCACATCGTAATAGTTGTATGTGCTTACAGGTGAAGTGCACGGCTGTTTCTGTCTACGTTTCCTCAGCTGTATATCCACATTTAATGTGTCTGAATACTGGTCCAAACTCCAGCAGAGCAGGTGCCAGTGATGAACTAATCACACTAATTACAACACGTCGTGATACAGAAGAAGAAACGGATGTCTGCAATGCATTGTGGGATGCAGTATATCTCACAGGTAGCTCAAGCAGCTGCTGAGAAATTTGGCCCGGGTTAGTTTACATGTGGGATTGTTCAGGTTTTTCGTCTACTACATACTGCTTGAGGTACTACCCTGACATATTCACACAGAAATGAAGTAAATACAGTTAAAAACAACTTCATTACATGTTGACATGAACTACAGGGAACTACAAGCATTTCTACAGAAATACTACTACTAAATATGTTTATCACTGTTTAAATCCCAGGGTTGTGGACGCTAGAGGCCGACTCCTCCGACCCAGTCTGCTGAAAAATAATACAAAATATATTAAACTGAGGCATCTTTCTGTTAAAAATCAGGTAGCGGGAAATAATTAGAAATCTGCTCCTTTTCATTCACTAGTGTGCGATTCATTATGATACATTCTAATTACATTTACTTCTTAATAACTTAAGCTTTTTGTTTTCAGATTAGCCCATAATCCCCTACAGACTTAGAGTTTTTCCATCCACATCTTCCATAATTAGTTGAAAATCCTTCACGAGGACAAGAGAGCGCTCTGTTCTTAACTTAAGCTGAACTCATAAATTCATAAACAACTATATGCTGAACTATTTATTATTAACGGACTAATTAAAATTGCATGTGTCTGTACAGATAAAAAGCTTGGTTTTGGGAGTCTTGCACAACATGTTACAGCTCTGTCGTTCCACGTAAAGTACATCACAGAAAAGACCATGACTTCTGTTTGAAACTAACACAGAGAGGAGACAACTACAGCTCTTTGAATATATCTAGATCAACAAATTATGCATTGAATTTTACATGAAGGCCCTTCTTTTGAGTTAGTGGGACAACCATTATATTTTAAAATGCAACAGTAACAGCAAAAAGACTGCACCCTGTTCATCAGCGTTGCCTCTGAATCTCTCCTGTTTTTCAGTCATAGATCAAGTCCTGACCTGAACTGGAGTATCATGTCCAGTTGGTTTATAGAGAGAGCATTAAGTGGAAGTGCAGTAGCCGTGGGAGGAAAGTATCGTGAGTTACTGCGAATGCTTTTCACTGAACAGCAAATGCATTAAGATGTCCTCGCTAACTACATACTTAGTACATACTGATGCATGTGTTACTTCAGGCTTTTCCCTCAGTTTGTGGAAGGTTTAGGTGCAGTGAGCGCCTTTTTCGGTTCTTATTTGACTAAAAACTATGCATTTTTACATAGTTTGGGACCTGTAGTGTTTGTTAATGAAGGGGCTCAAAGGGCTTTTTCAACATGCAAAGTAATAGATGATGCCAATTTTTAAACGCTTATTTCCCAAACAAAATAAATAAAAATACCCTGCCTAATTTGGGCTAATATGGAGGTTTTCCTTTTCTGCAGCTCAGGTGCTGTTCAAAAACACCTAAGTCTTATAATGGTAGGGGAAGCCCTCTTATTAGAAACTAGTTTCTAGATTTCTAGTTGTATTAGTCATTTTTAAATCCAAATCAAACGTTCCCCCAAGTCCTCCGTCCTGAACAACCATACAGGTCATTTGTCCAACCCCTCGGACACAAAAAGGCGGACGCAGGCTGCAGGAGAATTGACACAAAATACTACAGATGATGTGAAACGTGCATGTTTTCATCCGCCACGTCTGACAACAACGGTCTTCAAAGCTCAAATTCAAGGTGTGATCTGCTGGTCTGCAATGTAGCTTAGCAGGAAAACGTAGAAAACGTCATCATTCTTCATCTCAGGACTTGTGAAGAGTGTTTCATGTCAAAACCCTGACATATATTGTGAGAGTATGCAATGGAAGTGACTGATCTGTATGTTTTTCCACTCTAGACAGTGACACAGCGCCATGTGTTGTAACCTTTGTACTTCAGTACAACAGTACAGAACTGTCTTTTTAACTGGAGGTTTACCTTCAATTTTCATTTATAATATTCCCAAATTTCACAATCAACAGCTGCTCTACTATCGTCAAGCATGGTTGATGTATACTATCTTTTGTCCGTCCCCGTGTTGAATGAACTGGACACTATGTACTAACAACTCTCACTCAAATTCTTCACCCAAATCACTAAGCTCTAGCTTTCAGTGGAATACAAGTGGACTAAATGACAGACTGATTCCTTCCATGGCAGGCATCGCTGCAGGGAAAGTCTGGCTTTCAGAGCAGAGGAACTGTAACTTTGTCCGACACAAACCTCTAAAAGACAGCATGCACTGCATAGAGTCAGCTGTAAAACTAGAGTGAGACTCTGTAATGCTCGACATGCTATCAAACACATAAATCCAAGCGGCGTTTTCACACTTAACATCTCAAACACATTCCCTGATGTTTTCAAAGTGAGAAATGAGTTTGTTTTTTGGGGGTTTTTTTTGGTCTGGGAAGCTGATATGTGCAAAGGCACAACGTTTCGAGGCAGTAACACATAAAGGGTGTGCAATTATTAGACTCCAGTGGGTGATTGTATGGAAAAAGAAAAAAAACCCGTTTGTGTCAGAATGTCAAGTCATAACGGAGGTCAGTCACACAAATTACACAAGGTTGGTGAGGAGGCACATCTTTTCTGATTGATTTGCAGCGTATGTAACAATCAGACTGGTTAAGGAGGGGAGGTGTGAAACCCGGTGTGAGGATCACAACAGATGCCTTTAAAGTGTTTTTAAATGACATGTCCTGTGCTACACGTCACCCATGAACCATTATCTGAACCAACTGTAACAGAAGTCGCTCTGTAGGTTTTCTTAATGCTACAGTGGAAACCGCTTAAACAGATCTTGGTTATAAAATGTGACAGAATCAGAGATAACAGGTATTTTCCACAGAACAACATATGTGTAACGTAACAGGTACTAAAATATCAAGAGCTTAAGGTATGTGAACCTCATTATCACTATAAAACTCTTATAAAGTGTTAGACTCACAGCACACTAAGAGATATAAACGACTTTTAGTTTAATTAGCGTATATGGTTATACATTTATACTCCCCCAACTCCCTTGAACAAATCTGCCTTTTTATTTGAAACAAACCCAGCCTCAGGAATCCTGTTCTTTATTTCTGGTAGAGTAAAATTACTACTCTTCCTCCTCACCGGGGTACTGTATTATCCTCTAGGTCAAATTCAGCTGCCCCTAGTTGAAACAAACACCTTAGGAGGCCAGTATGCCTTTAGCATAGCTGTTTGAAGATGAACTACCTCCCTGACACCCACCGAGAGATCAGAAATGGATAATAGATTTAGGCGAATACATGGAAGGGGAGGTCAGTCGTTTATATCCGGCAAGCTATTTTCAAGCTGCTTCCACCTGAGGGGACGAGCTCTCATTCATTTTTCTTTTTTCCTGTTTATCTGTGGAGAGCTGGCAGAACACATATGCTCTTTACAGCAATGTTCTGCTTCACACTCGTACACTTCCACACGTTTGGGAGCAGTCCAGGGAATTGCGCAGCTGGCCGCTGGGAGCTGCCCAGTAAAACCAGAGTTTTCTACGGTCAGCCACTGAGCTGCTCCACTGGAGCAGCTGGAGGTAGCTCAAGGACATTTTAAAAGCAGCTGCTAAAGAAAAGGAGAATGGTATTGGTTCATTTCCCCTGCCTTCCCCTATGATTGAGATACGGAAGATGTGCCGTAGCAGGGTATTATTTCCTGCAGGCTGCAGGGTGTCGCTGTAAGGGAATAAATTGAAGGGTATTTGGAAGAAGGATGCAGGGAATCACTCTCAGGCAGCACTGGTGTATGTGTGTGTGGTAATGAGCTAGGAAGGGGGCTAAAAGAAGGGAAAAAAATGGTACATTTACCATATGTGTTTTCATTCATCTATTCAGCTATTTAAATGTCACTGTTTTACTGCAGAAGACACTGTGGCATTTGTAAAACAGATGTCTTCTCTGTGTGTTGAAGATGCTGACATCTCTGATGCAACATTTTTAAGTAGCTATGAAACACAATCTGTTTCCCCTGGAAACCAAGAGCAGTCTAAATGTTACTTTTATTTCTACATGGAATGGATTTCACAGCCTGCATAACGAGTAGGGCTGGTATCATTTGAAAACGTACCGACACGTTGGCTTCAACACCGGTTCCTAAATGATACTATTTTGATACCAATTCAACATTTAAACAAACAGAAATACACAATACACATGTGATGCAATCTTCTTCAGCTCATTTGCATTTTTAGACACTCAGAGCAGTTTTACAACATAAAAATAAACCTGTTTACCACAACTTGAAGTTGTGAATTAACATATAATGTCAGTCAGACAACTCATGTTTGAAATGTGAGTGTGGCTCCAAGGTTATCACTCCTCATGATAGATATGTTCACAAATAGGTACTGGGGAGTAAATATTGCCCCCCTCCCCCAGAGCCTAAAGGTGGAAACACACAAAACACATTGTGACTATAACCGCTAGTAATTGATAGAACTGTATGAACAGATTATGATGCAGGGATAGTGATGCATCCGATTCAACTTACAGTTCTTGTTCAATACTGGACAGGGTCTAAAGAGTCCGTCATAAAAGTATTGAAGTTCACTAATGAGCTATAATGATGTACGGTTTTTCCAAATAAAATATGGGAAATGTATGGAAATTTCAGGTAGTAATGTAGTAGTAAAACGTAACGGAGCACTGGCAGAAATAAGGTGTATTTTCGATTGTTTATCATTATTATTATTATCCTGCAAAGTCTTTTTACTCATACATTGTTCACCAGGAATGTCTTTAGTCTCATCTATATGTAAGAAAACTCTGCAGCCTCCTCATTATGTAAGTGTAAATGGAGGACACATGCACCGTGGCAAACCTCTGCTTCACCAGTGTAAGACACTTCTTAACATGCAGACCTCATACGTTAAAGGGAAGCCATTCAGAGGTCTGATAGCTGTGCCTAATAAGGGGGCATTAACCTTGAATATTCCCAAGGTCTCCGATAGCAAAAGGAACCCAGATGGGCCAGGACTGCATTCGTCTGTAGACAGATGGATTTTAACGGTGCACCCGCTCAAGCTGCAAACGATCCCAAGTTATGGCAGCGCTCTGTTTATGTTTTTACACCTACGGCATTATCACGGAGTCCCTTTATGTGTGAAGGTTATGAAGCCAAATAAAAGTAGGTTATCTGTGGAGCAGAAAGACCAACATTTTACGTGAACAGCATGGTTGACATTATTTAGACGCTAATATTTTCAATAAAAGCTGTACTTTGTGCACTGTTTAATAATGAAATAAAGCAAACCTAGTGTTCAGTTAAATATCTTTCATGTGACATTAAAAAAGAGGATTACTCACATTAACTAGGCGCTAACAATTCCCACGCTACATGAATGCATCACATAATAATACAAAGGAAATGCACAATGTCAGTGTTACCTTCTGTTACAAGAATGAATGAATGAATGAATGAATGAATGAATGAATGAATGCTACACCTTTGTGGTATTTGACGTGGCTCTAAGAACAGCGACATAGCTCCACTTTAGTCCAGATGGAAATATCTCAAATACTATGGATTGCCATGAGAGGCTCTTAATTCCTAGATGAACCTCACTGACTTTGGTGATGAAGTGACTTTCCATCTATTCACCTGGAGCTCATACATCTGTCAAACATCTCTCCACTTCAGTTCTCCTCCACATCTCCTCCTGTATAGACTGAAGTGGATACATACTCTACTGTATATCTCAGATAATAGATGCAAATAAGAGTTGAGAAGAGGGAAGAGCTGATGGTGTGTTTGTAGGTTTTACGCTGCTCCACTATCACACACGATCATGTCCTATTTTTACTTAAGACATAAAAACATTCCTGCCATGATGATTTCATTCAGAAATTCATTTCAAATTGGGTCAAATGTAGTATCACATAACATAGAAAAAAGAGACTCCCCTGGTTATAGAATGACTGGTTTATGTTATAACCGCTGTGGATTACTGAGGCTTCGTCCACATTGTGTTCTCATTTTAAAATGAAAATGATTTCCATCCAAACAAGGGTTTTAGCAAAGTTCAATAATGAACATCCTCACAAGCCTGAGACACACATAACACGGCCAGTGGGGTTGATAACGCTATTGGACATGGGAATTTTCAAGAATTGTTCAAATAAAAGCTCGTCTACTGTGAATGTAGTCAATAGTTGCTGCTAACAGAGACACAATCGCCTGTAACTCAGTATCATGTCCAATTAAAAGCCGGCCGCCAAGGGTGACGTCTTTTCTTCCAGAACGGGTCACGTGACAGCGGTACAATAAATCAGGGTTAGTGGTCAGGATACGTAGTGACCGATGAGGAGTCAATCAGGAAGCGAATGCAGGTGTGTGCGTCACCGTTTTTGGGAGGTTAAAACGCCGGCGCAGTGTGGACAAAGCATGGGTTTTTCTGAAAACTGAGCCAGAAGCTGCAGTTTGTGTGGTCGCTTAATGTAACTAAATACTGTGGCTGAATTTGAAGGACTAGATGGTTTTGCTGAAATGCACCATGGGAGTTTAACTTCAATTCAAATGTTTTATGAACACAGGCTTGGACCCGTGACTCTTTTTTTAAATAAACAAAAGATATATTTTTAACCCAGTTGTGTTAATCGTTTGTTCTGTGATTCTGAGAGATTTGTGTGATACAGCCAAAGAAAAAACAAACACAAAAAAGGTGGTGAGTTTTGCAAGGAATTAGAAAAAGCAACGAAAAATATTGCATTTCTTTTCAGTTAGTGCCGTTTTCTTTTGGATGTCAATGTCTCTTGTCAGCCATGTTTCCTTTTCTTTCATTTGTGTTTAAAGTGTTATCTGAAGTACCTCCTTCCTGAACTGTATTATTGAAGTAAAGGTATGATTTTCCCCTCTTTCTTCCTAAAGAAAGCCATTTTGTTTTCAATTCTTGGGAGCCTTCACCTTGTGATTCCAACAAGCTGTGCTTTTAAATTACTATTCCTTTGAACACAAGAGGTGAAATCTCTCTCTTGCTCTAACTTTGCAGTTTATGTGAGATATATATATTTTTTTATTAACCTCTATGTGGGGCTTGATAATACCGTTTTAACACAGCACTGCACTCAAGCCCACAGGATTCTCTGACCCCCTCGCAGAGAAAAGACGCTGAAGAGATAAAAGACACTAATGTAGGCGACACAGCCGCCTCTGAGACACACACACAAACACACACACAAGCATACATAATAGTATTAAAAAAACAAAAAAACCTCCTCCTGGTGACTTGAATCATTGTTTTTACCCTTGACAATGGCATTTGAGGTTTTGATGACCTGGATATGTACATGCTCTGCTTAGAATTCAAATTTAGCCTCTATTTATTGATCAAAATAGGTTTATTTTCTGCAGTGCCATCCTCGAGGCTGCCCAGCGAGCGGTGTCTTATGTCAAACGTGTCAGCAATTGCAGGTGAGAAAAAAAAAAAACAACAAAAAAAACCCCAGCTTGTAATGAGCCGTATATCTCTGTTCAGTCAGTAAAAAGTTTTCAGCTTCAAGACGGCCGAGATGTTTGCAGCCCACGGCAAAGTAAAGGTAGGATGATGTTTGCAAGAGGCTTAGGCTGCACTGAGCTCTCTGTACTGAAGTGATGGGAATTACTTAGCTCCCTATGGGGAATGAAGGGTCAGGAGAAAGAGAGGCAGATTAAAAGCGAGTGGCTGCAAGAACGAGAGAGATAGCCATCGCTGTAGGAGATTTGGCAGGTGGTAGCGCCGGCCATATAGAATCTTATGAACTGAAATAGACTTTTCCTCCACACTCCCACAGGAAAATTATTGAAAATCTAACCGAAGAGCCTGCCGACAATGTGCGAATGACAATTTGGTTCCAGTGAAGCTTGGACCAATAAGGTGTCAACACTGAGATGAGTAATAAGGGGCTATAAATATCTGATATAATCTGGTGTGGAATGAAAGGTGATCATCTCATTATGATGACCTCTATCTGCTGACTAACCTGACTGAATGTAAACACATATAAACGGCTTCATTAATGAGTGACGGAGCCACTTATTGTGCAAACTGTCTGTAATGAAGTCGGCTCACGATATGATACACAGTGAATGTAGATGGGCTGCGTTCGTTTCAGAATCTCACAAGTGCTGTGGTTTCTGCACTTTAAAATGATACTTCAACAGGTCAAGCCAATCGCTGCTTTCAATACCACAAATCAAGTCATCACAGGCTGGAAGATTTAATTCATGAGGTACAATATTACACACGGGTCAATGGGCCGATGAATACAAACACTGGCAATGTTTGACCCAGAGAAAATGGCAAAAGGAATCATTGGAGGTATTTTATGATTCATAGGGGCATACAAATAACATATTAAAAGTATACCATTAAATAATCAGTGGATCAGGGTTGAAATGTGGGGCCGACAGTGTGAACCGAGACTGCCTCTGTTTGGTCCGGTGGAGTCTGTAAATGTCTGTAAATTTGGTTCAGATCAAACTGGAAAGTCAGAAAGTCAAGTTACATTTGTAGTTACTTAAGGTTGTCGGGTAATAGTGGAGGTTTTACTTTCAGCGTAGCTCCTCTGGATTTACCTACAGAGTAAAATAAAACACAAACTACCATACATTTACTGGTTAATACCTCGTAATTATATTTATTCTGCTCGAGTGTCACAGTAAAATGTAGAGTTTTTAAATCGGTGGTTATTCAAACATAGACAGGTTTGTACAAAAGCCACACAGCTGCACAGCAAAAAAAAAAAATCATAATGGTATAACATGGATGTGCCCAGTGTTGATATAAGCACAGACTTGGTCCCTGGTTGTGGCTGATATTGAATGTGTTCTGCTTCCTTCGGGGCCTTAGAGGATAAAAATGTGAATCCTTGCAGATGGAGTTGGAGTCAGGTTGTTCTTCTATCCAGTGCTCGGCTGAGCGGAGCTTTTACAGCACATTTCAAGTCATTTAGGAAAGAATGTATTTAGATGATCTAATGGAAGGGAAAATATGTGACCTTTTTTACATTTATTTATTTTCAGCAGTTGCTCTTAACCATGATGTACAAGTAAACATTAACTTAGGGTGGTAACACGAACGTTTTGGCTGAAAAACAACTATATCTGCTGTCCATGTTTTTATGGAATATAATCTCAATTATATTTGCAGTATTTGCCGGAATGACCGTAAAGGTCCACAGTAATGTGGTGTTAGTCATTTTGGAAGTGTGACAAAATGTAACCAAAAAAATGATTCATTTTCAGTTTTGCTGTTACACTGAAAAAGTTGAAGAGATGGAAGTCTTTGAACACAAAACATTTGCTTTGAAACAAAACCCACAGATGAGTTCAACTGGTTCGGCAAAGAAAACAATGTTGTACTACAGCAATTTTTATTCTAAAGAGCCATTTGACGTCTTACCAACAGCCAAGAAATATCCCAATTTGGAAAAGAATGAAGGAATAGAAGCAGTTTAAAGTCCATCTGTTTTACATAAAATGTCAAAGTATGTATGTCATAGGTTGGTAACAGCTCATATACGTAGAGTACGAAATTGCTAAATTCATGTGCTGTTCCTGGCTTGTTATTCAGTTCATTTAGAGTTTTTACGTTTACAAGATTCACACTAGTCATAGACTCAAGAGCCTCCTAAACCATCTGGTAAATGTACAACCAAACCAGAAGGTATTGAGCAGCTGATTAAGTGCAGACAGTCTCTCATACTAAACACAAGTCAGAATTCCTTCTATCAAAGCTACAGAGCTGTACTTTAAAAACCTCCACAGAGATCTGAGCCTCTAAATAAAGCACTTCTATTTGAAATACAACCGCAGGTGTATGTCCTCCCTGTCTGACTCCAACTCTTCACCTCATAAAGTTCATTCCAGAGAGGATGAACTTTACAAGGCACTGAAAAGAAAAGAAAAAAAAAGAAAAAGAAAAAGCTGTCTTTGGCTGTAGAGGCTCGTTAATGAGAAGCTCATTAAGTGGAAGGCCTGTCTGTGTCTGTATGGTCATATGCAGCTGTGACTCCATCACACCAGCACTCGCAATCACACAAGGATGCATCCACACATAAACACGGCGTGATGACATTTGATCGGCTGTGTGTCTGTGTTCTAATTGAGTCTCCAGAGAGTCGTGTTGGCGCTTGGCACCGGCAGAGTCTCGGTTCAGCCGGTCAGGCCAGAGTGTGGAAACACACGACAGCAACGGAGGCACATTCTCTAAAAAATGTGCACTTTTCAAAAGAACTCAACAACTCGCGCATCACTCCAGCTTGTCCATCTTTGAGTCAGACTCGAATTCATTTTATTGATTTGTCTGTTCAAGTTGGGGTGACTTTAACTTAAAGGACAGCTCCAGTTTAGTCCATGTATTGCTAGGACTGGTTCACACACCTCAAGCTTTTATTATTTTATTTAGTGATTCTGAAGGTTTTTTTTGTGTCTTATAGGTTACATAGGTCACATATCATCATATTCATAACATACACACATTTAGTCATTTGTATAAAACATATTGCAGAAAAAGGCTTCATATAAACACACACTTATTTCTATGTATGTATCTATTGCAGCCGGTGAAATAAAAGAGCTCAGAATGTTTTCTGCCTTTATTATCCTGCGTATCTGCCTTCATAAATTCTCAATTTGTGCTCCCAGTGTTCCTCGGACAACATGAAACCAACTTCCTCGAGTCCAGTCGGAAGTGCATGTTTACCAAATTAAGGACACTGTGTTAAACTCCTCTGGGTTTAAATCTCTGTGCGATTGGCTGGATGAACCGCTCATGTTCACGTGTTGAGAGAGACAAACTCCGTCATGTAAGTTCCCATCCGGGGCGGTTTCCAGGTAAATGATGAATCCCCATAGAACCTCTGTATCGTCGACTTACCCTAACCCTAACCCTAACCCTCTAACCTCATGGAGGTTGTGTGTGTTTGCATCTGAACCAACGTCTGAACCTCTT
>JAPQRN010000010.1:772296-805695 GCA_037367275.1 Coranthus polyacanthus
TTAAACAACAAGAGAGGATGGTACATCCCCCCTCGGCCTCCACCAAATCAAAAACTGGTTCATGTTACTGACGATAGTTTCATTAACTAAACCCAGTCGGCAGACGAGTCGAGTGGTTTCAGAAAATGGCCCCTTGAATCAGGCATGTATAGAAAACTGAACTGCCATGAAGCTGAAACCAAGTGATGTCAAACAGACAAGATGGAGAGACAACAGACGGAGGCAAAAGGCACCAATTCAACACATGAACTGCAGCAGGTTTGGTGGAAAAACACTGAACAAATGATGACAAAATGATGCCAGACAGACAGGTTGACTCCTGCATCACATGCCAGGGGGTTAAAAACATGCCAACGAATCATTTGACAACATAGGTAAAAAAAAAAAAAAGAAGCAGCGACTAGTTTGAAAAAGCGTCTTGTGCATATTTTACAATTCAGTCAGACATGGGGGCGGGGCCTATATCAGCAGATACAGCTCAGCTCAATTCAAGGAACGCGTGGATGAAAAGCCACGGTGTTCAACGTGAAGTTCTTCAGTTACTCAACAAAACACGTTTGCATTTATTCTAGCGCCCCCTTGTGGTTCAGGCACCATTTCGACACATAGCTGATAGATTGCAGCTGGAAAAATACTGAACTTTTTTCCAGTTATGTTCCGGAAAGAAAATGGCAGCAGACAGACAGACTTCCTGATATGCAGAGAGGATAAAAAGGAACCAATAATCGAACTGGAACCACTGTTAGACGTTACTGTTAAATTTTCACCAAAGAAAATAAATGAGTTAATTTTGATAATAAGGCCTGTTAAACTAATGGCAAAGCTCCAGGAAATTAAATTATGGTACCATTACATACACCATGTAACGCATATATGAAAAAGCTTTTAACCTATTTGAGTTTTTTTTTTTCCTTTTCAGTCAATAACAGCAAGTTTTTCACTGACGCAATCCTCCGTTCACTCCGGCCTGGCAATAAAAGACACCTAATCTTTTACCACTCAGTGCTTGAATAGCATAACGATGGGGTGAGGGCAAACTCCACTGAAGGCATCATGAAGTCCATAAAAGGTGAATTAATGTTTGAAATACATGCATCCGATGCATTTGTGGGGACTGTTCATTCAGAGGCGATTGTGCTTTTAAAATCGCTTTTTTTAGAGACACAAAGACTTTCTTATCATAATGAATGCCATCTGGTGTTTACAAAGAAATATAAACCACATGTTCCCTCAGAAGCTAGTGTGTTTACTGCCCTCCAAAAAAGACCCAAAAAAATGAAATAATATCCTGGCCCTTGGAGACTGAATTGTAGCTCCTACCGCTGCTCATATTCCAGATCAACTTGACTTTGCACGCCACATCGTCAATGAATCATCGGCGTCTGGAACTTACTTAAACGGAGAATTAAAACTCCTGAGGAATGACTGTTATGCGCCTAATGTCATTTATGAGTCATAAACACCTCATAACAAACATGAATTGCTGCACAAATTTCTATTTGTCAATTCAAAAAGGCCAGGTGCTGTGCTCACTGATGACTTACAGTCTGGTTGTTAAAATAACCAAGCCAATGTGGTTTCGCTGTGTTAAGAATTAACGTCTTCTTCCTCCAGAGCCAGAAGCAGCAACAGATTATTACTCATATAAGTGGTGAAAGCATGAATAAGATTGCTTTGTTTTTATCTCCTACCAGTATCTAACATAAAATCCTTCTGTGCCAACTAAAAAGTTGTCAAAAGGATGGATATATACATTCTTTTGTGACTGGTAACAACGCTAGACGGAATAATAACATGTAAAACAAAAGGGCAATTCAGTTATTCCCAGACAGATGATATTCTGTGAGAAAGAAATTAGAGACTCAGTTACAAATCCTCATCAATATCCAGAGAGTATTTTCTACACCAATCACTTTTTATTGTTTTTATCCTCCAGGCATATAATGCAGAGGGATATAACGATCAATGCGCTCGTCATTATTTTTTCAGAGCACAACCTGTGAACCACAAGGGGGCGCTAGAATAAATGCAAATGCGTTCTGAGTTTCTGGAGCACAACTGGAAAACCATTCTAGACTTTTTTTCTCCCAAACTGGCTACGGTTTATCAGAAACGTGTTCGAGTGGCTCCTTGTTCCTGTTCTTGTGTTCAGAGATAGAAAACCCAAGTAAATAAAATCTAACTAAGCCAACATCACTAACAAGTACAACTTTTCAGGGGGATATACCATCCTCCTCCGCTTTTTTCAACTGGAAGTCCAGCTTGAGACTACTGTGATTCACCATTTTTCTATCTGTCAAAAGGCTGACTTGAGAAACACAATTTAAACAAATGCGATGCAATAAATTTAACACTATTTTTTATATTAACATTAAACTTTAATCTTGATATTACACTCGGAGGCTGTAAAAGACTCCAAAGTCAGCATGACTCAACAGTATATGTGGTTTAGAAAATTAAAATAATTACATTTATTTCCTAAAGCTTCCTTAACAGAGCTTCTCTATATAAATCATAAAACCTAATAAAAATAAAGGCCACCTGTTTACCTTCAGTATTAAGTCTGATGGCTGTTTAGCCTCAGGTCACAAACCTTTCTGTTCATCTTTCGAGAAACGTTTTCTGGCCACTGGCGTTTCTTTGAGAATCACTGCACAGGGACTACTCTTGCAAATAGCAATGATGTGCATACAGTTCACTGTGTCTTGAACCCGTCGCTGCCGATGTTCAACTTCAAGCCCTGAGGGTCAGAGATATCAGAAAGGTGATGGGTCACAATACTTGGGGTTTTTTTCTCTTACATATCTTTTCACTGTCTGCAGCAAACACA
The DNA here is from genome assembly GCA_037367275.1 of Coranthus polyacanthus. NCBI lineage: Eukaryota > Metazoa > Chordata > Actinopteri > Kurtiformes > Apogonidae > Coranthus > Coranthus polyacanthus. The sequence goes on from JAPQRN010000010.1 coordinate 775,127, forward strand.
CATTCAATATGTCTTGCATTGCCTCAATTCTAAAATTAGCTTGGGTCGTCCACATGAGCAGAGAAATCCTGTTAATTAGCGGGCACATTTCTAAGTCTTAAAAAATGCAGGAATAGTCAGATGTTCCTCTTGGAACACGCTCATCATTCTGCTTCTCAATCTAATTATAACACTATTCTTGTCTTTTTTTTCTGCTCATTCTTTGCTTTTACAAACATTATCCTCTGTTGGCTTTGAAAGAGATGCATGAATCTGTCCCAGAGCTATTTATTCAGCAGAGACCAGTTGTCTTTCAATGCCAGGGATTTGTTTTGGGCTCTGCCCTCCTCTGTTCTGTCCACTGTTACACAATATTTTATTTGCACGTAGCTGGAAAGGGTTAAAAATATAAACCTCGTCGTCTGCGGTTCAGCGGTGTCAGACTTCCAATGGCTTCAATTGTTTTTCCTTGCATCTCACTCCAACGTGATTAGTGTAGAGTCTGAATACATGAGTTTGGTTTCAGACCAAGATTTGACAAGCTATGTTGCCATTTGTTTAGAATTTAGGGGCTCAGTGAGCGTTTCCTATAGATTTACAATGACAGTCATCAGTGCAGAACATTCATCCATTACAATCCTGTGAAAGCTATTCAGTTTTTTTTTTCTTATTGTGCATCATTTGAAGAAATAAAACACAACGTGTGACCAGGATGAATATTTGGGTTAGAAAGAAAGACCTAAACCTGGTTAAGTATCATCGTTAACATCCAGATGAATGGGACTGATCTGTGAAATCACATGGACGTCGAAGCCAGTAAGTGTATTAAAAACGTCACCACGCAAGGCTTTCAAGCTTTATAGATCAGAAAGAATGCACTGAATTTTCCAATGAAAGCTTTAAGTTTACTTTCACTCAAAAGATGTGAAGATATGTGGCACCACAATGACTCGAACAAAAGCATGTAGAAAGACTTTTTTGGGGGGGAATCCTACTATAAAAAATAAAAGGAAAAATTGGAACGGATGGATAGAGGGTAAGAGAAGACACATACAAAGAAAAAAAAGTAGTAGAAATGCCTGTGCCAAAAGCCGTCCTCTTGTGAAATAAATAAAAGTAAATGAGAAGGTAGAGGAAGTGCTGCCAAATTCTGAGCTGAGGAAAAATCCATCTGTGGGACTAAAATAATCCCTCCTTCTTTTGTTATTTTGACAAATCCAGGAAGTACGTGTGCTACAAATACAGTGAGACAGCATGCTTTATGATGGTAATAAAGGCAGAAATGGGCAGCGATTCAAAGCAGCGGGGTCCTGATACGGTGGAGAGGAATCCATGCCAGGACTATTTGTAGGTGGTACCAAGAATCAAACAGTTCCCCGTTAGCTTGCAGCGATGCTTTTTAATTAACATAATGGAGGAAGAGAGATAATTAAACAATTTGTACTACAGTGAAAAATAAGAGAGAGTAATAGGATACAGAACAGAGGAGGTGAGGCAACCATTACAAGTCATGCACCGAGGAAGAGGAAGATGTAAACATTTATATGATCAGGCTTTATGGACTTGAACATGATGTACGGCTGCCAGTTGGAACATTGAGATAATTGTGTAATAATACTGTCTGTCATCCAGCAAGGGGAACATAAGCAAAGGATGCCAAAAGACTTGTCTGAAGTGTCTGCAGATGGCATGAGTCATACTATTATTGTGTGCATTTCCTGATTCAAAGTCCGTCTAAAATATACGAAGCAAATGGAGTCACTGTAAGAATGTGACAAACGGCACAGAAAGAGACCCAACCACGCTAGTGTTTTATTTTTTATCATTATTAATTATCTCTGTCCACACTTATTAATAAATATATAAATATATAAATAAATAAATAGATAATAACACGCCTGAAACGCATCTCACATGACGAGGTGTGATAACGCATGTGAACACGGACACACAACACCGTGTTCATAAAGACCTATTTAATGTGCATTTTGAAGTTTCCCATGAGAGAATGTTTATGGAAACTGTAAAATTAAAAAACACATCAAGTGTTTTTTACCTTTTTTGAAAAAGAGAAAATGCGCTTAAGAAGGAATGGAAACGGCCTTTTAAATAAATTCTGGTGTAGTGAACATCTAAGTCACGTGATTCTTTGAACATATTGAAAGCACATAATCTTGAGAGAACATTATGTGAATGTCACTGTTCAAGCAAATGAGTTCTCTCAATGCTAACTGGACCTTGAGTTAGAACTACATTCATTAATTTCCTCATCCATTTGATTCATTCATTTGGTTACTGTATTTTCCCTGAGTCCCTGAGTTTGGAACATTGGCTTTAAAAGTTAATTAACCAAGTTGAGCCAAACCAGGTGACACAACGTCGCATTGACTCACAGGTTGAGATGCCAAATTTAAGAGCCAATTTCATAATGGAATTCTAATAGGGGTTGTAATTACCATATCAATACCATCTTTCCCCCACAAGCGAACCATTTGGCCGGATCTCTGGGACATTACCCCAGCTGATATGAGGAAGGACTTCTTGGCCTTCATACATGTTGCAAAAATGGAGGTAGGGGGAGCAACTTACTAATGAGGTCACTCATACATGGAACATAAGATGGTGCTTCCTTGTAATTGAGATTCAATTCCACACATGGTAGGAAGCAGTGTTAACATTCCACTGACAGAGAGACATGGAGATGGGAAAGCAAAAAGACTTTCATCCTCTGCTGTGTTGATCAGAGGAGGGTCTAATGCTTTTAAGAACGTTGTCTTAATGAGACAGCGTTAAAATGCTGGTGATATAGTTTTCTTATTAATTTCCACCCCCGAAAAGGTCAAAAACAAGATGGACGCATTCATAACAAATGTCTGTATAACCAAAACCTGATAGTAAACTGTGTAGTAGAAAAACAGTTACACTGACAGACTTACCTCGTCCGTGAGCACAAACACTGAAATTTTATTTATTAGTCCCTCATATGCAGTTTTGTATGTATTAATTTGATTCGGAAAATGCTTTCGTTCCTCCTGTATGAGTAACATTTTAAAGCCTACAGTGCTCATTTATTGTAGAAAATAAATTAGTATTTTTAAAAATGAACTATGAAGATGTCTTCTGTTGGAATGAATGGCCCTGGACTTAAAAATGAGTCAGTAGTCAAAGACGCATTAATGGGTTTAACCTTTTTGTGGGATTCATTCAGTGCCTGTTTTTAAAGAGGTTCAGAAATAGTGCACAATGTAACCGAAAAAATATAATAATAATAATAATAAAATACTCAAGGTAAGATGGTCTTTTATATCTGTAACAGATGGGACATAGGCTGCAGTTCTCACACAAGATGAAACAGGCATTAGAAATGTAATGCCAAGCCTCGAAGCTGGCTGTTTTTCACTATTTCACAAAAACCAGAGGTGTGACATTCCACATGCACCTTATTCACCTCTTCACAGGACATCTTGCATTCAAACTGTATGAAATCTATCTAAAAGGAAAAAAGAACCTTTATACGTGTATAAAGCTTAGGGCCAAATACACAAAGAATGGACTGAGTCCATTAATTGTACAGGGAATTGCTTTGCATTTGTGCCCACAATCTGCTGTTTTATGGAAGTATCCACTTTGCCGGCGCAAACACAGCCATTAAGTTTTGCACCTGAGGGTAGTTTGCTCTTGTTTTGCGTCAGTATCTCTGGTGTTTCAGGTGTCTATTCACATTTTAGTGCATCCATCTTTCCATAATGAAAACTGCAGAAACTGTGCCATGTCTTTAATGAGCAGAGATGTGCACACATAGAGCTCTCCACAATCACAAATCAACTTTCATGTATTAGACTTATTTTTCTTCTCTACTATTTCACATTATAACACAACCTACTGAAATGTCCATCAAAATAAGCTCCAGCTATTAATGTAATTCAGGCAGTTCTGAAATGTGTTTGATTAATGTCTGACTCTTAAAATAATGTTATGTGCCTCTGACTATATCTGGGATTTCGCAGAAACATCAACTCCAAAAGAGACTGTGTGCATTAATGCACACGGCGCAGCAGCGCTAACTTCATTAACACCTGATCATTAATGTGTGTTCTGCAGCTGTTACAGTCTGGGATTCCAGGTGATATGTTTGACATAAGTCTGATCTCCATCAGCGCTTTTTATAGTTAAGTAGCTGAAACTCCGAGATAACACGCATTCCGACCTGATCCCTCCAATATCTGACTGAAGATTCTGACTCGATGTCACTGAACATTAATTCAACATCATTCAAGCCTCAAAAACTCGAGATATGTTAATATGAACTATGTGTAGCAATTCGCGCTGGTCTTTTCTAAAGTAGATGGTTTTTGCAACAAGGCTTACAGAAAGGGCCCGATTTTTCGCCGAATGTATGAATATTCCCTAATTTATATCTGTGCAAATGACACAGGTGCAACATTGATGCTATGAACTTATCAGTGCAGTTCGCAGTGAATTCCACTCTATGCAGGTGCTTTGTAAATTATACGACCTATTTTGTCTCATCTGCCCACAACACCCGCACGATCATTTTGTGAATCTGCCCCTTAGTGTGTATGTATGAGGACGGCTGTTATTTAGCTAACTTTGGATCTTTGCTTGAGAGATGGTGAGTGTCTTAGGTTTTGAGGGTATTGTTCTCCTCGCTCCTCTCGAACACAGACACAGAAAATCATTTAGTCTCATCCTCGTCCTCCTTCTGTCTCTCTGACACACATATGAACAAGCCCACGCACGCACAATCCTCCCAGTTGTTTTCCCCTCGCCACAATAAATTTATCAGCCCATCCCAGCAGACGAGATGCAGCCCAACTTCCTAAGCACCCCCAGAAGCCAAAAAGCACTGTGTGTGTGCGGAAGTCTTAGAGAAAGAGAGAAGATGCAAAAAAGGGTCAGGCATAGAACAACAGAGAGAGGAGGGGACTTTAAAAGTCAAATAATATTTTCCATTTAGATCACCCTCCTCCCATCTCTCAGCATTCATTTTTCATCTCGACTCGTCTTGTGTGAGTTTGATGTCAGTGTGTGAATGAGTAAGTGGATTGTGTGTGTTTCTTAAAATTAGATAAAACTTTGATGATCCCCTGGATACACGCCTGTGGGTGTACAGTAGTATATGCCTGTCTGTGCTGCCTGTCCTTGTGAGTGTGCGACTAACTGGGGAGCCTTTCATGATATTTTTAGCGTGTTAGTCAAGCACACACGCATCTAAAAGTATTAAAGGCCTCATTTTTTATGACAAACAGCAGAAAGTTAAGCTCCTGACATAAACCATAACGTCAGCAGAACAAGAAAAGCTTCGCAATTACAAGTCTTCCTGCTGTCTTTTCAATCCGTTGTCAGTGCATCTTTATAAAGATTTAATATGCAGCAAAAAAAAGCAACTTTGCAACGTCAGGTGCTGTCAAAGTGAGGCTAAGCGAATGCACAGAAATGCTGTTTACCTCTGTAATGTCACTCACTAAGCAATTTCTAAATAAATGGCAGCGCACGCACACAATCAACCTGAACTCTGCAGGGAAACATAACACACCCACAAAGTTTAAGAAAAGCTGCCAGAAACCTGTCTCCAATTAAATAATGTCTACTCCATCCAAGTCATTAAAAAGCAAGCTGGTGGAGTGTCAAGATGCAGGAAAATAAAAAAAGAAAGTGGGGGTGGGAGGCTCTAGACAATTTAGGAAGTGACGCCTGAGTTTTTATGCATCATTGTCACCATTACATCACGCACCTGTGTCTCGCTCTGAGTGATGAATATTTCTGGTAAATCATCTCGGCTTGGGGGAAATCGATTTAACAAGAGTGAGATTGTACACCTGATGGGGTCGCCGTCTCTGCGCCTCAGCACTTTACTTTCCTACATCTGACTCTAAACTTTATCTTGCACCACTGTCTAATAATTCAGCAATTTCAAGAAGTAACTGCAGAACAGATTACAGACCCACCTCCACTAAGTTGTAACATAAGGTGTACGTTTGATGGGTTTTTTTAGACAATGAACAAGTTAGAATATTGAATTCCCATAAACTTTCATAAGACAGCTTAGCTCTGCCGTTGAGTTATCTCTTTAGGACACTATTACACGTCAGGAAATCCTTTATCTATCTTATACTGGACTGTAATGTAACCATCAGCCACCTCTCTCTGCCGTTTTATTGGCCAGCTGCAGAGAGGGAATGTAAAGGGAACAGTCACATCTTATTCTGGAATTACAGCTTTAATGGAATGTTTTACAAACTATATTTATATACTTATGTACTTAAATGACTCTCATATGACCTCTTTTGACAGTACATATTGCTGTTACTACTGCAGCTACCATGTCTTCTTTTTATACTATTAAAACCATCAGACTATAATAGAAAAAAGAAACAACTGATAACAGGGGAATTACAACATTTAGAAAAAGGCAGGTTACAACACGTAGCATGAAAAATTATAAATTGTAATCCTGAAGTCTGAAGAAATCACTTTACATTTTGTGGCATTTAAGCACAGGTTAAATGTCACAAAACCACAGATTAAAAAAAAAAAAAAACAGCGGCCAGAGCCTGATTTCATAATTATGCCCAAGACCTCATTGACTGCGTTTACATCCCGGTGATGAGGCTTATCTGGGTTTTGATCAGAGAAATCAGTTTATTTATTTTATCTGTAATTTAATCTGACATTTCAGTAACTGCTGCCTAACTCTAAACTAATTCGACTGAGGCCACTTTGCTTTACAGCAGGCTTAGCACTATTAAATGCCACATCCTGTTGTGGATTTGTCTTACCGGTATTCGTCTTACTGTCAGCAATGGGAGATGAAAGCAACAGGTAAAATGTCCTCCACTTTGACAGCTGTCTGTCTGTCACTGTGTCGGACAACGGAGCCGTGGATGAAGATATGAAGCCGTGACTGATGATCAACCTCAGTGACTGGTTTTCATGTTTGGCTGTGTAGTAATGTTTCTTTAATGTTTTCCACTGTGAGCGCTCCTGTGTTGGGAAAACTGTGTCCTGCAGCCTGTTCTGCTCCTGACTTGAACCCATGCTTTTCCAAACGTTGTCCGTCTGTCCGTCGCTCCTGAAATGAGACACTTCTGGCTCTTTGGAACAAAAGGGCGGAGCTGCGGGAGCGTGAGGTGTGATGGGTGAGCTAAAGCTAAATGCTAGTTTACTGACATGGTAAAATGGTGAACTTCATCAAACATTTGCATAACAAAGTCATTTGATGGTCTTGTTAGTGTGACTTATTAACCACGATTAATGTTGAGCTGTTTGTCAGGAAGAAAATATGTTTAATTCAATAAACAGAAGCGCCAAAAGTCCAACACAGCAGACATCAAAGTCTTCTATTAGCCCAGAAATCTTATTAATAGATCAATCATTTAAAGATGGACCACCTGTGCACTAATTAGAAGGTCCAAATAAAACAAATGAGACCAGAATGACTCCTGGAGAAAAATGTATTGACTTAGTATCTAGACATGTATGTGAGCCAGACCGTTTTGAAGTCAGCATCTAGTGGCCGTTAGTGGTATTATAAGTTGAGATACTTCCACATTGACTTCACTTTAGACAAAACTGTGCCAGTTTCCTCCACACTGCATCAAACAGTCCCTCAGACACAAATAAAACCTATAATATATGGCATAAAGAGGTATTATGAGCTCATATGTCGGACTTAAATATAATGTATTCACGAGGAAAAAAGTAACAACTGTGCTGCAATTCAAGGTCTGTCAACACTCAACATTGATCGCTCTATTTATCAGAAACTATCACCATGAACATGGAACAACACTTCACAGTTATTCAGAATAAACTCCGTCCAGATTGGAGCTATAAATGATCACCATCCCACCTGCTACACCTGCAACTGGGACTGAAAAATCTTATATAACATAATATCTGTGCGGATGTCCATAGCTCGGTCTTAACAGCGAGGAAAAATGCAAACACTGCCATTTAGAAACAGGGCTATCACGTGAGCATCACATGAACAATAAAATACTATGGCTTCAAACAGTAACTCAGAGAACAACTGGTCTGAATTCATTGAAAGCAATTGACATTTTTGCTTGACAGCACTCTTTCTACTAATAGCTGATAGAAGAGCTTCTTCAGAGAAAAGTGAAAATGGCCATTTTCAAGGCCACTGCTAACACTTAAACATTATGATTTAGATCATGACCAAAACCACCACCAACTGCAGAGGTTTTAAAAGCATGAAATACGTTTTTATCTGAACTGGTATTTCAGAGGTTTTAGCTTGTTTTGAGCAAATAAGCAGGTCTTGAACAAAACTTGCTTTGAATCATTCAATGAATTCAGTCAATTCATATGTATCACTGCAATAGACTTGAAAATATTAGATTAGTATATTTTATATATAATGCTTGTAGAAACCTATGTGCTGATGATTTCTTAATGTTGTGCCTCCAGTTCAGTTGCTTGAATCAATTCATGAATAATTAAAAAAAAAAACATATACAAGACCAGCACTGAGGTAAACGGCATTCAAAGCAACATGAAGGCACTTTCACATGACTGTAACATTATTTGAAAGATGCTATAATCTTATTTCAAGATTATATAGTCAATGTATAATAGATGACAACATAAAATGCTCTGTTAAACGAGACATTAGACCGAACTTAAAACCAAACTAATAAGAACTTGCCATTAACATGTCTACGACCATATTTAAAAACACTCATTTTCAGACACAACCACAACAAGTTTCATTTTAACCACGCAGGGCCGTACCTGACTCCATGAATTCTTGATTGAAGCCGCTCCAGGCCTCTTTGCTCTTCTCCAGGTTCTCCTCCATGACCTTGATGTCAGCGAAGGGACAGTTGCATTCTGGGAAACGGGGAGAGCAACGGCACCAGCAATCGTTGTTGCGGCAGAGCAGCTCGCCCTCGGAGTTGCACGCCACGTAGCTGAGGGCAGCTTCCACAAAACGCCCACGCAGGAACTCTGGAAGGACATCTTGCAATCCTGAAAATACGAAAACACGTGGTGAGATACTCGCTCGTTTTCGCAAGCTTGTTCTAAATGCTTTCACGCTGCGTTCTTAAAAAGCTGATGGTAATGTAGAGAATGTGGTGTCCACTTTGTAGACATTTTAAAAGGAACTTCATAATATCTAACATTATTCTGAGATGATCTGACAAATTAAACTGTAGACTATAAAAACGGATTTCCAGCCGCTCATGATAGGGGTTACATTTCATTATTTCACTGCTGCTCTCTTTTTTTATGGCCATGTATTTTTAAAGATACCCCATGTTTTCGAGTTATGTCACGTATATGAAGGGCTGTGACATGAAAATGATTGGTCCAATCCAAGTCCCAATATGTATCTTAGAATAAGCTATTAAAATGCTCATCTCCAGTACAGCCTGTAAACCATCATCACCCACTGAATATTACATAAGATACTGACACTAATATCATGTCTTGTCACGGCTGAGGCCAATAGAAGTGACATGCGAAGAGGCAGTGAATCATCAGCTGCATGTGTCTATTGTGTGTCTAAACAGAACAAACTCTCGACTGCATTTCAAATGATCAATCGGGCTGATTTGCATATAGGCTGCAGTTTGTGGTGGTGTCATCACAGGGACAAGAAAATAGGTTGTTTTCTCCAGAGCTACTCAGTGCATAACATTGTCAGAGACAGGTACTGTAGTCGCATATGCAATAGGTTTAGAAACCTGCCCAAGGGCATATTTTAGCAGGTTTGGGAGCTATCAGTAGCAACTGTCACCTAGTCTGAAACAACTAAACAACCTGCTGCTCCAAACGGCTACAGTTTGTTTCCTATCTGAAAGTTTCATTATTTTTCCTGTTATGTAACGGAGATGCTTGATGAAGAACTGAAGGTACCTTTTCGCCATAGATATGCTGCTGAAGTTTTACTTTTTTCTCTCTTTAAAGGCATGCCTAATGGACAGTAATAGTACAGACATGATGGTTGTTAAGTCTGGGTTTGTTTTTCATGATTAATGTATGTTTTTTCTGCAGGCAGATAAAAGGAAACAAACACTGAAATAGTTTCCCCTCTATGCATGTATGTTTTCTCTTTGCAGACCACGCAAAACATTTTCTCTTGCTCTCATTTTTGTTTTGTTTCTGTTTTTCTGTCTTTAAGAGGTGAATGTGACATCCAGCGTAGGCTGCAGTTAAGCAGATTTTTAAGATGTGTTCAGGCTGTTAGGGCTGGGCGATCTGGTAAAAAAAAATATGATCACAATATGTTTTTTTCCATATTGATCACCATCAATATTTACTACAATATTGAATTTGATAATGTTGGAGGAGTATCCTGATAATACCCTGAAGCCTCTTAAACCTGCCAGAGTTCACTGACAAAAAGTTCCATTCTGCAGCCTGTGTTGCTGTGTCACTCACGTGTCTTAAGACGTTATTTCAGATTCAAACCGACAAACAAATTAACCGATCCATGCAGCGGTTTTAAGAGGCAAAATCACAGCCCTCGTGTGAGTCCGGTGTTTCAGAAAAGAGCAATAAAACACTTTCAATTTGACCCGTTGGAAAATGAATGAGCTTTGGCAGAGTCTGACTGAAGGACAGGTGGACTGAACACCTCCGATTAGAGGCGGTGCACTTTTAGAGTCATATTAACACAATCCTAAAAGTACGACTCTACCTCATCATCACGGTGGGAAGGCTTTCATCACAACTGGGTCATGTGATTCTGTTTCCAGCTCGAAAAACATATTTTAGGGTTTAGTATCACTTTAATATTTACTGTAAATTAATTAAAGGTGGAGTAAGCTGATCCTGACGAAAAACTGTTGCCAAACAAACACACCCCTCCTTTCAATGCCCCAAAATTCAAGGACATGGACTGCAGTTGCACATTATTGCATGAGCACAAACTCCCTCTTTTGCTGTCTGCCTGGAATAATGTTGTATGGATTGGTCCATTTTGCTGTTTTTCCCCGTTTGCAGAGACAGTTTTTTTTTTTTTTCCCAGCACACACATGCAGCTAGTGAACCATGATCAAATATTCACTGAATTTCACAAAAACTAGCAAATTAAAACAACTTACTCCACCTTTAAACTCGAAAACTGTTGTATGCTAATAGTTGTGCAGAAATGTAATCGGTTCACGGTCTGTTAAACCAAATCAAACGACAGTGTGTGAACGCGGGCATGCTTCATCGTCGTACAAAACAGCAGCAGACCTTCATTAGACGGTTGTTGTGTTCCTGCTGTTTTTTTGCGTCTGTCTGTTGGTCCATGTCTGTCTCCCGCGCTGTCTGTCTAATAATCATCAATTTGTTGTGTCAAAAGCTTCCTCTCTCCTCACTTCACAATCTCATTCTGGATGATTTTCAACAGCCAAGTCAATCCCGCTGTGCCCTGCTATGAATATGCATGTCTCCTTCTTTGGTATTTACTCTTTCAATGGGTTGGAAAGAGATGTAATTAGTCACATTTTTCCCCTTCCATGCTTTGGCAGGTGCTTTGAGGTTGTGTGCAGTTGTGTGTGTGGGTGTGTGTGGTGTTAGAAGCACATCTGGCAGAGTTTCTTCATTTTGGAAAACAGCTCTTCTCATCACCAGTCACTATCCCACGTCTCTGTCTCTGGTCCAAGCTCACTATTGTTGATCTTTCTTTCTTATTTTCTTTGATTTTTCGAGTTGGTTAGTTGGTTCTATCTACCATATTTGTACAGTAGATTTACTCCTTTATTACAGTAGTTTGAGTTTCCAATTGTCACTGATAGTCGGATCGTTGTGTTTTGGTGCAACGAATCAGTAGAAGAAGTTAGATCTTGATTTATACTTTAGCATCAGATTTCACCACTGCAAAAATGTTATCCTGTCTGCGATACAAGCAACAGTATGATGATGCACCGTATTTCTTTACTGAATAAGACATTTATTTGTGCAGTTGATCCAGTTGTGTTGTGTACATCATTGCGGCGAGACCTCCAACCAGAAGAACCCGTTCTCACTCCCAAGTCATCACACAATGATGCCTATATGTTATTAACATCCTTTCTGTCACCAACACCACAGCTCAGATAATCAGTGTCCGCACTTTGGACTTTGTTAAAGTCCAAGGCTTCTGAAATACATGCAAATCTGTCACCCTCAAAAGAAACCACACCTGATTTTTTTATGTTAACATTAACAAACCTCTCCCTGATTTCCAACACAAACATATGCAGAGACATATGTGATAGGTATACTACATACCTCTCAACATTAGCACCAGCTTTACAGTGATTTTTCCTCACCAAAACCTCACACATTTTCTGTGACATAGTGTAATTCTGGGCCAGCTTCGGGTTCATGTTCATAAATATGTTTCAACTTTTCACCTCTGTCTTGGATATTCTGGTGCTGGTCTGCAGCTCTAATATTTGATAGTGTATAGTGAAACTGGAGCACTGGGGCAGAAAGAGAAAGTCTGTTTTGTGTATCCAACACGGCCGTATTGATGTTTTACAAGAGGGGAGAGTGGAAATGAGGACAAGCCATTCACCGAGGCTGTCAGGCAAAGTGAACCCTTGTCTTTGACTCCGCCTCCCTCCACTTTCCCGCTGCTCACCTTTGACATGCAAGTCGTTATTGCAGCAGCAAATTAGCATTCAGCAGAATGCCCACCATGTTCATAATGCAACTCACATCCGCTGATCCAAAATGAGGGTAAATGTGGATTTCAATATGTCACATAATTTGTCTAGGGTGACTATTAACCCCTATTCGACATTTCATATCATTCAAAGCCACACAAGGCCCAGAGATGCAATTAAGCTTGCATGAATGTCACTGAGGTGGGAATGATATGGCAGGCATATTTTGGTTAAAAGGGGCCTTCCACATCACTCTTTTAAATTGTCAGATACATATTGGCACTGAAAGGGGGATTAGCTGAAAAGGAGTCATATACTTGAACATCTGAATGGATCCTGAAATGAAAGCCTTTTCACCAGCTAAGCTGAAGCAACTGAACACATCACTGAACATCCTCTATATACAGCCACTTCTCAAGAACTAAAAAAATAACACAGTTTTTACATTGACCACACTGTGAGATTTTATTGAATTTGAATTCAATTCAGTTTCATGTTGGTCAGACAAATAGTGCGATTAAAAGTCTGCTTTGTACATGTTATTTGAGGACGGAAATTGGTGTTTGGATTACACCACGGATAAGCTCTCACCCATCAGATATCAGAAATTTACACTCACCCTTGAGTAAGAAATTACCATTTAACCCTCGTGTTGTGTTTCCTTTTGAGATGCTCTGGTCGACCTTGGGTAATAACCGGGTCAGACTGATGGTGTTAGATTGTTACTGTGATGTACAGGTATTGATCTCTTTGATGTGCAGGTGTGAGACGTTAAAATGATTGACGTTTAGAATGTAATGAATAACATACCATTACCGGTGGCGTTTCGTGGTATTTCTTCTGCCTCCTTTAGGAGCCGTAATTAATCTGATACTGCTATAGGTCTTATCAGAGGGATAAAATGACAAACTATATAGTCATTCAGGTTGGAATATTTGTTGGTCAGGAGATGTGCTCCATTGTCGACGCTGCATAGATAATGAGAAATGCTCTGACACCAGATCCATGCTGAATAATTACACAAATGTGTGAAAAACAATGCATGAAAACAGCTCCTGGGCCATGATAAATCAAAGGCAGATGCTATTTACCCTTGGGGTGGAACAGGGTGAGTATGATCCATTTGTACCTGTGTGTTTATAGCCAACCATGCTATTTTAACCCAAACCGTGAGCTTTTCCTAACCCTAACCAGTTCACCTGTCCCGGGTCTGACCCATTCACCCACCATGTCACGGTTCCTGATGAGAGTACTTATCATGTTACATATTTTGTATGTGTGATTGTGGGTGTAAATAGTCGAATAGATGCCACGTGTCTATTTTCACCTGGGTGCAAATAGACAGTAAATGATGAAATGTTAGTGCCAGTCATGTCACTCAGGATAATATCCTACACACATTTAAAATGAACTATAACAGGAGGCTGTGGAGAATCTGGCCAACCACCACTGAATGTCAGGAGCTTATAGTGGACTTAAGGCACACCATTACTCTCGCATCTCCAGTGCTGTGCCAGTGCTGGACATAGGTCTGGCACCATCCACTATGGTTCTGTAATAGGGGTAAAAAGTCTGGGCTCTTTGGCTAATTTAGATTTCTTTAAACAAACTACACTCATCTGGGCGGTACTGAGCGCAGGACGCAGTGGCAGTGCCTTTGCAAAATACTGTTAGGAGAGAAGTTGTTTTGGTCACATGAGGAAGTGTGCTGTGGTTTTAAAATGACTAAATCCCTACTAAAGAAAACGTTAATTTTCAGCGTGTAGCTGCAGCTCTGAGGTTGTTGTTCTTTCATGTAGTGTAAAGGGCTTTCAAAACTGCAGCACACAAATAGGGGAAGGTAGGACAATGTCAATCCTGCCACTGGGCAATTGAAATAGTGCCCTTATTTCAGTAGAATACATCCTGCAACCCAGACTAGTTCACCAGCAAAAGAGCCACACTCCAGGGGAACGGTGGGCTGCTGTAAGTAACTGTGGGTTCTTATCTTAGGGGATCTGAGCTGGTCTCTGCACTCACTGCACTCACTACAGTCACTGGTCAAGAGGGCCAGGCAGCGTCTCAGCTGAGGACATTCAGGGTTGAAGATCCTAAAGGCATTCTATTCAACTGCCATCAAAGCATTTTGACAGTGGAGCTTTACCACTTGGTATTTCAATAGCTCCCCCAGGACTGCAAAGCCTCAGCTGAGCACCATCAGGTCCACCCTCCCCGACCTGCAGGACATCTACATAAAAAAAGGTTGGGTCGAGGCTGAGGTCTATCATCAAGAACAACAGTCAGCCTCATAGTCACCTCTTCAGGGGGCTGAAGTCTCGGAGGGAACTCCGCCTACACAGGACCAGGATGGAGCCTCTACCCTCAGGCCAGTAGACTACTTCACATAGTGTATCGTCTCATTCACCTAACCTGCACCTTTTAATTTTCTGCCAACAATACATGCACCTTGAAATACACACAATGTCGCTTTACACTGACCCAAATATTGTCTCATATAACACGACTAGTCTCTTAATGTGTTGATTTGTTATGCTTCTTATTACGTTATGATTTCAATGTTGTCTTGCATGGTCTGTAGAGCAGCTGGGCCACATTTTACGGTATGTTATGCTTGCATAAAATTGTATGTGATGTATAAATAAAAAGGTTTAATGTATGTCTATTTTCATTGCAGCAACTGTCAGTGGTAAATGGGTTTTGAGACTTCCCTAAACATGTTTTTCTTTTTTGTGTATATGTGTGTATTGAGGGAGACTACTAAATCCCCTCAAGACCCCAGTAAATCAAACACTTGAGGAAATACATATAACCCTTTTGTAGTTCCTCAGTGGTGACAAAAACCCAATATAGTTTTGGAGAAAAACACTAATTATAAACAAAACTCTTTGTTTAAAATAAAACTCTGGGGTAAATCAACTGCCTTTCCAAGCCTGCCTCTTATAAATGATATTTATGTACAAGAACATTTCCAAAGCAAATGACTGTCTTGATTATGCTCAGAGGCAACATTTTGTTTGGTCTTTGTTTTTAATTAAGTTCATTTTTATTAGGAGGGAGGGAGGGATGGCAGAAGTACAAATCGCAAGGTTTTATATCCTGAGTCCTCTAAGTAGTTAGGCTTAGAAAACAAAAGTCTTTTAGATAAAGTTAGGAGAAGATTAAGGCTTATTTTAATGGTAATAAATAACTTGTTTTTCCAAGTCACTCTTTCTGTATTAAGCTGAGCCTTGGCATATGTCTCTGTCTCTAACCAAAAGCTGCCAGTGACTAAAGTTTAATAATGCTATAGTCACAAGCAGATATTGTAAAACAGGGTTGATAGTTCAGTGGAGAAATAAAATTAAGGGCACTTTATTACCTAATAAATAATTGTTCATGATATTCAAAAAGTAACGCTTCATCTCCCCAGACTGTGTCACTCACAGAATAAACTGTGAAGCTTATTGTTTACACACTCTACATCTGTTTTATGGAATCATCACAGTTTCTCCTTCAAACACAAACTCCTTCAGTTGATAAAATTACACTTTGTCTTCTAATCTTCATGTGCTTTGTCAGCCCATAGTTTGCATTATAGCTCTGTTTTTAGACTAAAACCACTGATTCCATACAGTTTGTGTCATCAATAGCTGCACTAAAAATCAGTTTTGAATCATTCCAAACAAGGTCAGAACGATCACAGTTTAGTCTGAACCGTGGATCGACAACCGGCTGCAACATAATAACGTAACTTTATACCTTCATAAGCTTCATAATCAAACTCCCCAGTGGAGAAGAAACACTGTGATTTCAGCATCAAACTTCATTCTTTTACTTTAGAGCTTTTTTATCACTGTTACTTTCTTCAGTTAAAGTTGTTTATCTATCCTATCCTTCTATATATCTATCCTAACTCGTCACATTGTTTAAGCCCCATTGACGTTAGTTTTCAACACCCTGGGAGACTGGCAGAGTGACTCACTACTCCCTCTAGTGGTCACATACATTCACAGTGACACGTCATCTGTCACCGTGTATAAATTAATTTAATATCTCTGCAATGCAGTACATTAGCACATTTGGCGTCAGAACTCTTTTTCCAAACAATCTAATGATAATTTTAAAGTAGAAATAATAGATATAACTCCTTTAACATATTTTCCCTTTAATATTGAGAGACATACATTAGGTTTCCATCAAATTATACATTTCTAGAAGACATGGTCAGTCTTTCTGTCCCTTAACAGTTTGTACTCTTTCATATTTCCAATCTCTGATAGTTCACTAGATAAAAATAGGGATGCTGTTTTATGATGTACAACTGAAACAGTGCATGAGATTTTTTGGGGGGAAACAGGGATTTGGAAGTCGTTTTAGTCACTTTTCTATCACATGTCTAGGTTAAAATCTTCCTTTGTGCACCAGTTTGATTCATAACCTAGTTGAAGATGAATATTAATTAATCTAACATTGGTGTCATCTTATTAATTACATGCTGTTCTGTGAGGGCAAAATTACGACAATAATTTAATCACAGATGAATCAATCACTCATCAATGCTACATACTGCGGAGCAAACTTTAATTATGTAAAGATAGAGGGCCAAACTTGTGTCAAACTATGGACTGAGTATCTCAATTTTTCTTCTGGATATAAAAAAGATGAGACATTATGGATGAAAAGCTTTGGAATAATGGCTTTATCTGTCTTGACTTGACACTCATAATTTGTATTACGGACTAGCAATGGTGATAAGAACAATAACGCTCATGAATTGTTTTTTTTTTTCTTTCTTTTTTATCCTTTTTGGTATCTGTTTCTGTCCCCACCACGAATTTCAGGAGGTCTTCTTTTGATGGAAGCTTTTAGGGTCATTACCCATAAGGCTTTGCTTCCATCCAGCCACAGATTTAGACCACCCCAGTAGACCAGAAATAGCAGACCCATGGTTCCCTCTTCTTCTATCTCTCAATCTCCAGCGGAGACCACACTTTTGGGCAATTTGAAGCTCTTAAGCCTCCTCCATGATCACCACCCCTCTGTTATCAGCGTGTGACTGAGTGTGCTGTGTGTGTGTTTGTGTCTTTGCTTTGTTGAATGCTTGGTACAATACACTGGGATGCACTCTTTGCCGCTTTTCCACTGACGGTATCAGCTCAACTCCCCTCTACTAAGTCATTTCCATAACATGAGAGCAGGGACCACCAGGTACTATTAGTGTCACCTTTACCGAGCTTCCAAGTGAGCTAAAACGATATTAAATGGGACATAAAATCATGCAGATCATGCAGAGTCACTCCTGGATCAATACATATGTGTGCCATCATGTTGCGACACAGGATACCAAGCCAAGCTGGTGGGAAATCTCAAAAAACATTTGAGCAAATTTCAAGCAGGCTCTTTGTTTAGACATCGACCACAGATTTGACCTGTAAACAATTATTCTCTCGCCTGAAAAACAATATGTTTACTTTGTGCCACTATGATGACCAGCCACACTGAGGGGAATCTATTCAGGTTATTTTTGAATCCACAAATAAACAGTTGTACGAACCTCCGGTTTTTGTGTGGCACTTCTGGTGGATCGCTTCTCTCAGCTGAGCTAACTAACACTAGCTTAACTACCTGTAGTTTGTTTAATGATGTTGTGGGATCACTTCAAAAAATTAATAATGCAGCACAGAGGCTTAATCAATACCTCCACAGTGGGAAAGTTGGAAGGATATTAATGCACACTGTGGAAGAGTACCTGGTTTTTATGACGGCCGATGTCCAACCCAGTCAAAGCAAAGTTGATGTTCACTGTGCCTGGGTCCTTACACATTAACTGGTTCTACTGAGACGGCCGAGTGCTCCTGTGTCAAAGGGAAGTCCTGCAGCCATGCAGTAGCCATCGCATGGACGTAAACTACAAACCTGCTTATTCAGAGTCATAACATATATTAGGTTTATTAAGATTGCCAGTCTCTTTATTTCACATACATGGTGTACCAATCTTATGTGTATTTGCAAGGGTCTTGATACAAGTTTCCCACATGGATACAGTTATTACGACGAGCTCAAACTCCACAAACTATTCCAGTCTTCCTCTAAGTTGTTGTTATGAGCTGGCGTAGTGAAAAGCTGGTAAACTAGCCTCTGTAGTGCTGATTGGAAGTCTTGCACAAAAACCTGGTAGATACCTACGGTGACAATTCAAAGTGTGGTGCCAAAAAACGAGCCAAGTCAAGGAGAGTTGAGCTGATACTATCAGTGGAAAAGCAGCGATAGCTATAGAAGAGTTGGTGTCAGTACCTTTGGACTGTGCTCCTGCTCTCAGATCCTCAGGGTTTGGCTGTGATTCAGCTTTAATACACAGTAGAGTACATGAACTGGCTTAGGTGCAGCTCTATCACACACTCTTGCTGCCCCTGTTTATGCCTCTGTCTTTATGCCTGCTGATCTTTTTCTTGTAACGTTTCCAGACGCTCAATGACTCTCACTTGAATTTCCTGAAGACATGTTGGAAAGAATCGAATGCAAACTTTCTTCAGCTGGGTTCCTGGGTTGTTTTGTGTTGTGTTGTGATAGTTATGTGTTTTTTCATAAAAATTCACTGAAATGGTGAATGTAAGGGAAATGCAGGGCAGTGTGTGTGGAAATAGATAATGCCTAGTCGGTAGTCTGACTCACAGGAAGTATAGTGTGTTGGAATAAGCCTGCTGTTAGCCCACTATTTCAGTCGACATTCTCCTCCCATCCCATCTGTGTGAAAGAAGAACGATCTAGCAACTACACACTGAAAATGGCAAGTTTTGACAAAAGCATGTCTTTTTATGTGGCTTTTTCTTTTGTGGGAACTCCCAAACTATTTCCTTCTGTCTCATTTTAGAATGTGTATACATGTGTCAGCCGATATTTTTTCCTTAGGGTTGGTGTGTAATTTAGGTTACAGGTATATTTACATTATGCATCCAATTATGGAGAGACACACTTATTCTCTCTTCTATTTTAGACCAATATCTGAGTTATGACATTTGTAGGGTATAGGCTTTGTACAATGGGAAGTGCAGGCAGACCTGGATTCATCACTGTCCTGTATTTAGCAAATCTCTGTTACCAGGAGCTTGTTCCAGTAAATGTTTGCTGTGTAATACATCCAGACAGTCTTCTGAGTGTTCCTCGGTCTTCAGTGTCTTTCTGCACCTACTCACAGAAAAATGATCTATCAAGCTTCACCCAGGAACAACTGGGATTCCTTTAACAAACATAAACAAGCCAGAGAGTTTTCTACTATTCCAGAATACTAATGGGTTCAATCAGACATTTCTTCAGCTAAAAGAAAGTGTGGATATAGGTCTAGATATGCGTGACTACAAACTTGATAAAAGGGCAAGAACTCCAGTCACAACGACTTTGATCCGCACCAGTCCTCTACTTCTCTTTGTCTCTTGAGACGTCTTTTTAAGGCTACGATGTCAGAAGAGGCAGAGACAAGAAATATGGCAAACTGTTGTTTTATGCTGTGTTTTATGCAGGAGGTTAAACAGTGACAGGTGGTTTACTGAGAATTTGTTTCAGTGTCTTCCCAGACTTCGGCCTGACCACAGAGAGGCACTTGACAGGCCTCTCACCCTGCAGGAACTCACAAGTGCCATACAGCATCTGTCCCCAGGCCCTGCTCCTGCTACTGATGGAATTCCAACAGAGTTCTAAAGACATGTTTGGTGTGCTCTGGGGGAGGATCTGTTGGAGTCTTTCTAAGAAGGACACCAAGCAGATGTCAGCAGGCAATGATGTACAAAGTGGGGCCTGCAAATTGATTTTACATGGGTGAATCATAAAATATTTTTAGGTAATACACCGAGTGACAGCTTTGACTCAATGATACACTGGGAGAAAGCACATATTGTGTTCCAGGACCCATGTTCCCAGTAACTGAATTCTGTTGCCAGATGGAAATCGAGACTTAATCGTGAGTATCTTTGTTTGATTTGACATTTCTTTCTGAGATATTCTCTTGAATTTAAAGGCATTCTATGCAGGATTTGTTGGTTGCTGTTTTTAAACATATCATTCAAAGTCTGCCCTTCCTCCATGGTTTCATCCACAGACTGTATATAAAGATGGACGCTGCGATGCCATTTCCTCCCACTGTGTAAGAATTAAGCCAAAACCCCAGGAGTTGTCATGTTGCTTGTGTGATGCACTTTGGAGCCAGAGTCTGCACAGTAGAGACGTGGGGACGCCACATCAGCCAGCTTCCTGATTGGTTCCCGGCTGCACATTTGACAGATTCTGGACTGTGATTGGTCATTACGACTGTCAATCACCCATTATTATAACTATTATAACTAGAACTTAAACAAACTGATCAGAAAGATGACGAATTGAACACAAATCAGTCTCATGAAATCTAACTAAAAAGACTGAAATTACGTCATCATCTTAACATTCTCTCACCACAGTGTGTGAAGAGTCACTCTCTGCATCTCTTAACATGACCAGATTTGTAGTGGTTTTCACCTCGTTTAATACTTTTTCATGTGCAGAGGTAATGGCCGTTTTGATGTTGGTGATGTGTATCATTTCACACAAAACTAGATGTTACTTTACTATCTTCACCACAAACGGACTTTCTTGACTTGTAAATTGATATTTTAAATAGACAAACATCAAATGTGTAGTTGATGCCACATATTTAACATACAAGTACACTCTACAGGGTGTACTGTATGTAAAGTCTTAAACACGCATGGCCATCTCAGTAAAGATGGAAATGTGAAATGGTGCTTATGAGGCCACGAATTCAGGGATTGTATGTTGCCTGTAATGTGACTGAAAGAGAGGACAGCGGCCATGAAGTGCTAATAGCTTTCAAGGAGAATATGAAACTCAAAGCTAGGAGCATAAGGGGTATGCTGGACAAGGTTACTGCCATCTAAATGGTAGCAGTTGTAGCTAAACTCCTTTGAGGGAAGAATCATGGCTACAAATAAACTGACTGCCTGTGTTCTCTGACATGGCCTCAGTTTGCTGGAGGTCTCAGAGGATGACTAAAGTGGCAGTTGTTTACCTGCCAGTACAAAAGTAAGGCCAAGGTCTGGTGAATTTACAAAGTAGGTGTTGTACTTTATAGTCACAAGTGGAACACCCTTTCCACATTGTGCCCCACCTCTGGCCCACTGCATGTCGTTGATAGCAGCTATAGAATGTCTTACAGTGAAGTGGAAAGAGCTTAGTATTTGACAACGCTTTTTACAGCATGCTGGTATGTGTAATCCCCCACAGAAATGCAGGCTGCTCATCTACGCCACAATCGTACTGAAGCACATATGGAAAAGCTACAATAAACATTAAGTGAACAATAACAAAACTTGTGCAGCATTTGCTCTTTGACTGTGAGGTTAAAGAATTAAAGAGTTTTCAGTGGGTAGTGAGAAACTTGTGTAATGGACTGGACAATATATTCTCATGTGTTTTAATGGAGCAGGATCTTTAACCAAGTATTAAACTGGGACTAATGTGAGTTTTCATCCATAAGACTTAGTAGAAACAGTTACAAATGTACTTTCGTTTTTTACAAGATTTGATTGTGATTTGGTTTGGTTTGATTTGTGGTTGGAGAAAAGTATTATAACAGGGTTACTGCAAAAACTCAAACTACTGGCTTCAAAAGATCAGTTCAGAAAGCAATGGGTGACGTCACGGTTCCTTTGTCCATTTCAGAGAATCACTGCAGGTCCTGGTAAATCTGTCAGGGGCAGCCAACCTGCTCATCTGACAGACGGGGATGAATCACATGTAGGGCCTGGATCCTATACTCCCCGATGAGCACCAGTCCTACATACAGTATATCGTTTCTTTTCTGCAGAATCTTGTGTATGTTAAAGGGCATTGTGCTGGGAGCACGGTGGCTTTCGTTGTTTCTTTTGTTGAGTTAAGATTTATGCCTAAGCCAGCAGGATTTAAGAACAGATTTTCCTTTCTGTCACTTTAAAAGGCAATGTTATTCTGTTTCTTCCCACTCAGTCCTATGTGCTGTTCCTATACCCTTCATAGTTTTTGATGCACTTGTGCTCAAGTACTCCACCCACACATACACACACACACACATTATTATACACAATAGAGCTAGCCAACTAAACTGAAGAGGTCTAATATTAAAGGGAAAAAGCCTTGCGAAAACATTCAATAAAACTAATCATGATTTTGCAACTCCACTTCAAAGTATTGCTCTGACTCCAGGCTAAAGACAGGCTGTTTTTGTCTGCCATTACTGATGAGAGAAGCGTACCCACTGTTGGCACCAAAGCAGTGGTCTTCATCTTACAGAAGCACATATGCACAAACACCCTGGCGAAGCCTAAAGGTACACAACACACACAGACGGGCAATCAGAATCACAGATTAGAAAGAGTGTGAACAGTGGATTGTTGAAGCACTCAGGGATAAAAATACAATGATTTTTTTTTTCTTGCCTAGAGAATGTACAGCATGGAGCTTTAGATTTTCACCACAACATCATGTAACAATTTTCCATCCCATAACTCAAGGCCTCAAACAAAAAGCGGCCGTGCCATTGCTGAAAACATCCTGTTACAATGGAAAGGGTCGTACGTGTAGAAACTGTAGCTGCACGGGGCCTGGGATCTAACAAACTAATTCAGACAGGACCCTCACATTAGATAGAAGCAGTTAGAAATTCACAAGTTTAAATGAATAAACAAACTATATGTGAATAACTGTACCTATATGCACAAGAATGTTTCTCTTTGGTTAATTCAAGGGGAGGTTGGGGAGGTGGAGGGATGATTTTTTTCACAGATGTGTAGGCTGACGAGTAGGGCGGTGTGTACGGTGCAGCAAAGGCTGGATGAATGAACGCAGCCTGAATTATCAAACGCACTAATTGGGGTGGGACCATAGACTGTATATAATTAGTGGATGGAGGAACCGTGACGTCACCCATTGGTTTTTGAACTGCCGTTTTGAAGCCAGGAGTTTGCTGGAGACATCAAAGCCTTGTATTCACCCATCTTATTAACAGAGGAAAAATTTAAAGATGGACCAGAAGACTTATTAGAGGGTCCAAAAAGAATGAGTTCCAGAAGGACCGGAAAAAAATACTGACGTAGTATCTTTAGAGAGAAGTTCGGTGTAAGTCTGTGGGAACCAGGGCTTTTTGGAGCAGCATCTAGTGGCCGTCACTGGTAAAGTTAAAGTGACGTGTTTTCCGTAAACTTCCACAAACTTCGGGAAAACACGGGAACCCAGATAGCATCTAAGCCCTTCGAAAACCTAGGGAAATACAGCTCTGGAAAAAATGAAGAGGCTGCTGGTTTTACTATTTCTAAGTACATGTTTGAGTAAAATGGACAGTTTTATTTATTCTAGAAAGTACCGACAATGTTTCTCTCAAATTGAAGTTAAAAATATTGCCAATTTAGAGCATTTATTTGCTGAAAATTACACCACGATACTAATGTTCTAAGAGGTCAGAACTCAGTGTTTGGTGGTATAACCCAGATTTTCTTGTGTCTAGTGTCTTGACATGCTCTAAACCAACCGTCTTTCACATTGTTGTTGGATTCTTTATGTCACTCCTGGTGCAAAAATGCATTGTTTGATGGCTTGTCACCATCCATCTTCTTCCGTTCCAGAGATTTTCAAAGAGGGTAAGGTTTGGATAATTAGATTGGTCTCATTTTTTCCAAAGCTGTATATACTGTATGTATACTGTAGTTTTATAAAGGATTGTAACTCTGAAACCAAGCCATTTTTTTCTGCTTATTAGATGCCACGCTGCAGCCAGATCCCATGCTGACAATACTCATCATTTCATGAGCACAGGCCACGCTGCCTGCATTCCAACAACACTACTGCCTTTAGCCTCACAACAGACAGGTAAATTATAATTCAGTTTTGGAAAATCTGAAGAACCCACTGTGAGGCAGTGGCTTGGCGAAATATGAGATACCTTACACTAGGGATTAGAAACGCTCTCAAGGACAAACTTAAATGACTAGAAAGTTTGGTCCCTCTTTGTCTCTTCTTGGAAAAGGTTACAGACCAGTACTGGTGATTATTCCTTATATGATAGCATTTAAAAGGCAGGACAAGGCCGAGTGGCCAGGGAGGATAATGGTATTTTGATATTACCTTCTTTTCTTTATGCTTTTTTAATCTTTTCGCCCATTATACAGATAGTCTGCCTACAAGCCTGTTTTGTTACAGCTTTGGTTTATGTGCTTATTATACAAAAAAATTGCTGTTGTCATTTGCCTTAAGAGCATTTGCTGGAATAAGGAGTGATCTCTAAAAATTGTGACGCGACATTATGTATAATCAGAATCAACATAACATTTTTAGACTGTTAAAAGCTTCATATTTGTGTTTTTTTCCTAGCTTTTCTCAAGGCATGTTTACAGTTTAAGCACCAGTTCACTTACTTTATCATGCATGCAGTGTTTTTACACAGTAGTGACTTAGAAACCATCCCATAGCGACTTTACAGTGAGCTTGATCACTCCAACATCACTAAAATATTGCTGTTATTTTTTCCTCTGACATCAGTATTGTATTTATTATTCTTTATTTACTACTATCTTTGTTTAAATGCACAGTAAAAAGACGTACAAGCAGATGACATTGTGAAGTAACATGGAATCATGAGAGTTAGTTTTATTCAGATGCCTTTTAGTGATGTACATTCATGTTATGTCATTTCAATCTAATGAAACAATCACACGTAATGATAAATCATGTTAAAAAATGAATAAAGGGGATATGACTCCATACATGGCTGTTCAATATGTTTCAGGCAGAGAATAAATGTGCAGACTGGCATCACTAACAGCTTGAATCAATTCAAGGCAAGTCAAGTATACAGGTTTGCAGGACTAATTGATCTCAGGAGGTGGAAGACAAGAGCTTTTGGAATGAGTAGTTATTTCTTGGAAGTCGTATTTAATAGAGCAGATCTACTACTTCAGAAAGTCCCACGAGACAAGATTCATTTAGAGTGTTTCACCAGAACTGTTCCCAGTAGGTGAATGAGTGTTAATTACATGAAAGAGTTCATTTAACTGCACAGGCTGACCAGATGCACAGTTACGCCATGTTGCTGTTTTAGACAAATTAGCTACAGAAGGAAGTACTGGATCTATCCTGGGAACATTAGTTTAAAGCTATTACATGTAAATACGATTGGGACAATATTATACGGTTTGTTGACTTATGTTTCCAACAATGTTCAAATTAAGAGAAATCTGGAATTTTATTCAGTGTAACAGCCCAATCCATTTGAGAGGGTGTTCACTGCAGAGCAAATGGGTCCAGCACCGCCCCCCCTTCAGGTCCAGTCCCACCTCGTAACGGTCCTTTCACATACAACGCGCCAAGTTATTCATACTACGTAGTGGAGAAAATAACATCCCATTATGACTACTATGACTTACTATTATCAGAGCGTACTTCTACAACCATTTACTACAAACGTTTCTGTAAATAATCAATTAACTTATTTTATTGCACACAAAATAACGTTTAATATTATATACAATGTATGTTCTCACTCAATTGAGGGTGCAATGGGTGAATGGATCTGTTATTGGACTTCTATGCGGAAGGCCAGGGTTTGAATCCCACGGGGAACACTAGGTCTTCTGCTTTGCCCTTGCTGGTCAAGAAATCCTATCTATCACGCCTTATATTTTATCTTCTGTATGTTTTATATATTTTGAAACACTACACATAATGTGAATAAAACTGTAACACCTTATGTTGTCTGTAAACATGATTTCTACCAAGATTTTCATTCACAATGTCTACTCCGACGTCTTTTATTATCCTTCTGATTGAGAGACCCTTGCAGCGGAAATTGCACACATAACCTGTTGTGGGGTTCATTAGATTATTAAACTACAATACTGTTTTTTTGCAGTGTGACTTGACGTAAAACAGCTGGTCTTCACTCAGGAAGAAGACCGCAAACACTCATCATCAAAACCATTTGACAATAACTCGGTGATATGTTTTATCAAGCAGGAAACCACTTTGGTTGTGTGCTCATGTTCCAGGTGTTGTTAGAGGGGTTATGTTGGGGTCACTGTGTCCAGACATGGTCCATCTACAGCTTGGTAAGATAACAGATTCCCCCTGAGACTGAGAGCCAGTCAGGCAGAACAGACATATAAACTACTGCACCGTAAAGTAAAGGGTCATCCTGGCAAACCGCGACACGCAGGAGGTGAGGAGCTCGGCAGATTGGTGGATGGAGGTGGCAGCAATATGCTCAAGTGTGCATATACAGAATCCTATGCGTTCAGTGGACCTTGCCTTTGGGCTGTGACTGTGTGTGTGCATGAATGTGTGGCGTCTGACCTTACCCTTTAGGTGGATCTTATTTTCCGGGCTGTGCACCAACACCGAGCTAACTGAATCCAAGCTGTCATAGTTACTGCAGCCGAGAGGGCCCGTCCTTGTTTCAGTTACCTAGGAAACAGAGGAAGGACAGAGGTATTTAATATATATATATTTTTGTTATACCACATAATGTGTGAATGAGGCAGATGTTTGTTCCCATTTCTGGCAGTCAAGTACACAGCTTGTGGCAGGCAGAAGACTGGATGTGACAGAGCCTTCTGACAGCAGAGAAAACTCTCACCATGTTTTGCTTCACTCCCACACCTGCAGCCACAGCTGCCTTCAATGCGCTGGCTGTCTTGTGGAAAACAGTGGAAAGGAGGACGAGAGGGAGAGAGAAGTGTGAGGGACAGAACAAGCACAGGTGCTTATATGAAAGAGTCTGAACTTTGATGTTGAAAAAGCACAGCTTTGGAAAGGAAGGTCACATCGTGTTAAATGTATGCATTCAAGTGCTTTAATAAGAGTTGTGGTTCAAAGTAACTAGATTAGATTCAAGTATATTAGATGAAATGAAGCACCTCAAAGGTCTGCTGATTGCTCAGTTTAATGCTTGATATATGTATATATGTATATATATATATATATATGTATATATACATATATACATATATATATATATATATGTAAGGTCTTAGGCCACCTTTCACGCTGTTCTTTACAGGGTTTTAATTAGTTTACATATTTATTTCTCCATCTCTTAATTAAAATACAACAAGAAAATGCAGGAAATATGTGCACAGTATTAAAACACACTCAAAAAAATCAGAACTAAATGGCTTCTACGGGTAAAAGTCAGTCTTTCGTGTGACCTCCGTTTGGATTGGTACATCTTGAACTCTCTTGGATCGACTGTCTGGACGTTTTCTTTAATAATCTTGTGGTATATTATATCAAGCTTCCTTCAGAACATCCCAGAGCTTTTCTTTAGACTTGAGCTGTCTTTTATCCTTTTCTCTGCCCAGAGCGTACATAAGATACAGCTTCTACAATATTTATATTTTTTTCAGATTTTTTTGTTTTTAATGCTACTTACATACTTTCTGTATAATCTGGTTGCATGCATCTTGATACAGAGACTGAGAAATTCTTATGTAAGGTCATTATAACCTTACTAAAACAACAAACCTAATGGTGGCCTAAGACTTTTGCACAGTACAGTATATATACATATGTATATAGCATGTTCTGATTTCATATCGTACCCCAGCAACACATTCTCACTCCCTACTCGTCACATTCTGACGCTTAGTCAGAGCGTCACATTTCAACGCACATGATACGCCTAGAGCATCATTTTTCAATGTGTAGGGTACTCCAAACGGACGTCTACACAATGCCATGGTCACGGTTTCATTGGGTTTAGGCATAAAAACAACTTGGTTAAAAGAGTCAGGGGAAGGGCTAAAATAAGAGACAAAGAAAGAAAGAAAACACACAAATAAACACAGCATGAAATGGGACCCAAACCATGGTCTCCTGTGAGTCCACAAACTACGGTGTGCTGCAGTAACCACCACGATTTCCTCCTACGAAGGGTTTTTGCTACTTAACAACGTCACCTGGCCCATGTCATCAATTTCTCTGGTACTCTGTGTCGAAAATGGACTCCAAGGTGGCATGACGACTTGGGAATGAGAACAGGCTCACTTTATTTATATTTATAATGATTTGTCCAAAATATCATAATCTTAAGTAATATTCTAAAAAATGATGACATATAGGCAGGTGACAAATCAAAGGAACAACCAGATGGGAGTGGCCTCTACCAGGATGACAGGGCTTCGACTCAGTGGTTTGATGCGTCTGCTTTGAGGTGAAACCTACGTTGTGTCGCCTTCACAGTCACCACATCTCAACCTGATTGGCCGACAGCTTACGTAGACAGCGCCCTCCACCACCATCATAACGGCTGAAGCTGTTCTTGCAGCATGTAACAGAAGACACATCACGTGTACAATGTTATCGATGGGTTTGCTCCTCGCTACTTGTGTTCTCAGATATCAGTTTTCCATACTCAGCATAACCATAACACCAGGGCTAGTGTGCATTCATGTCTAATCCCCCGAGTGAATAATGTAGCCACAAGTTCCTTTTATTATACTGGTGTTATGTTGTGGAATGACCTTCCAGTATGTATTAAGTTGTTAAACACAAGAGGGGCTTTTAGAAGTCAGGTCAGGACTTCCTTATGGAGATGTATTTTTATGATGGTATTGTTATTGCTGTCCATGTCTTGATTGTGTTGGTTGTTTTTGTTGCTGTATGATGTATTCTGGTTATTTGATTTTTGCCATGAATGTCTCATGTTATTTCTATCATTCGACATCTGGGGACCATGTTGGAAAGATGTGTTTGACATGTTATCCTTTGGGTTTTGTTTGTCTAAAGATCCATAAAATCAATCAATCAATCATTGGCCCAATACCTCACTAAGAAATGTTATGTTATGTTGGTTTTTTTCTTGTTGTAATTGTAAACAAGGTGAAAATGCAAACTTGTGATTTGCTTGTAGCAGCGTGGTAAAATAAGGGTTAATATCCAACAATGTGTACGTTTTATAACCGTAATGGATGACGCTGAAGCTAAGAACCATCTGAGAGAATGTGGAGAGTAATATCAAGTTAAGCTACTGAACAAAGCGCCATGTGTTGTTAAATAAAGACATATTAGAACACATTTTTCGAGTAAAGCTCATCAATCTTAATGTGGTTCAAACATTACAAAACACAGTTCCTTGGCCTGGAGCCTTTTGGATCACTATGCAACATCTAATTAAAAAGGAAGGAATTAACAAGTCTGAACTATGAGCTATAAAATACCTACATTTCAACAATTGCTCTGAATATCAAGGATGGAGAAGAATGGAAGATTCTGCCGACACCATTATAAAACTCTAACTGATAATCTGTGTACTTGTGTAATGTACTTTTCTTCTCTTAACCTCCAAACTATTTAGGTACAACTAGTTCATCCTTTAGTTTAACATGGGTCCATGGCACTGGGCCTATTTAGTCATATTCTTGAATATGTTCAGGTAAAGGTAATATTTTTATAAAACTCTACTCACACCTGGCATTCCCAGATAAAAGACAGCGAGTGAGATAAAAACCACTAAGAAAGCCAAAGGGCTATTCTTCATTCTACTGACTACTGCTTCAGCTGTTTCATATTCATAAAAACTGAACAACTGTGTCACTTTAAACTACTTATTTTTGTTCCCTCAAATGTGTAAATCATTTCTCTTTTAAGAATAAACAAAAAAAAAACAAGTCACACTCTTAGCTGAAGAGATGTCCCTAAAATTTCTGCTAACAAGGTCGATGAAATATTAATAGCAACACAAACATCTGACCTAAATATTTGTGCTGCTGAAATCCATGTCATGAAAAATATGATACATAAACAATATCCTGACAAGTTGTGTAAAACGACGGCATGTTGTAGGATGAGGGTGGAAGAAGAAGAGAAAAACAGCCCAAATGGTAGAAAATATGGATGGATGGATGGATGGATGGATGGATGGATGGATGGATGGAAGGATGGATGGATGGATGGATGGATGGATGGATG
>JAPQRN010000010.1:808532-829341 GCA_037367275.1 Coranthus polyacanthus
GAAAGAAAGAAAGAAAGAAAGAAAGAAAGAAAGAAAGAAAGAAAGAAAGAAAGAAAGAAAGAAAGAAAGAAAGAGCTTTAAATACAATGAGAAGGGAAACAAGAAATAGTTCATTTTCAAGTAGAGTTTCCTAATAGAACAATTAGCATAAGAAGATGGATATGGCCTCTGGCAAAGCCATTCTCCAGCTAAATCACACTATTTGGCAAATGATGCAGCCTGTGTGAATTACCATCCTTAAAACAGCCTTGTTCCTCACATCTTCACACTCTGGGTCGCATTAAGATTGCATCGACTACCAAAAGAAAGGAAAGTTCCCCTTCAAGGCGCTACAAAAGATACACATCACCAACATCTCTCAAATATGATGGAAAAAAATAGGCATATCTGAGATGGAGTTTGAGATTAGGTTGAGATAAAGGCGAGGATCAAAGAAAGATTAGTGCCGGGGAACGAGGCCGTTTTGGGTTGTTGTTTGAGTCACAGATTTGGTCATCTTGTATTAACTTGATAAAAAAAAAAAATTCAATTGTTGCAGCGTTTTTTTGACAAAAAACAAATTCAATTTACTGACAATGTCATTAGTGGCTACGAATAGATGTGTTTTAACTTACTATATATACTATATATACTATATATACTATACTATATTGCAAATTAAAGCAAAATGAAACGTCTGAACATGGAATAAAGAAGGAATGTTATTACTGAATCTTACTGTCGCTGTCTTATTTCACACATTTTTTTTTAATCCATAACAGACCTTTACCTTACTTTGTTAAGGTTATGAATCAGCTACACTGTGGCACAGTCCAACAGAACAAAAATAATACACTGCAAGCAATCCAAGGTGTTTTCATTAAAGGCAAAGCATGTATATTTTCTTATATACATTATATAGACTCATACAATAATAATACTCTCTATCATAAGCTGCTTCTCTTTCTGCTCTTTACTGCACAGTTCTGCCTGACAGATACAACTCAGGGCAAAGCGCACAAACATCCACACATACCTTTCAGCCTCTAACAGACCCACATAGAAACGAGGAAGCTTGTGTCGCAGCTGTATTTTGCCAACATTCCCGTAGAGGTCTGCAAAGGTGTGGGTGTGTTTATTAGTGTTTTTAGAACATAACCGCTGTGACACAATCAGGAAATAATGTTTTATTTTTCCATTTCACTTTTTCCTCACTACGCCGCTCGCTCTCTTCATTCAGTCTATTGCTCGCTCGACCACTGTCCTCTCTCTCCCTCGCTGAGTGAAGAGGAGGCGGAGTTTGAACAGTTCTGTTTACAAACACATGCAGAAATGTTAGATACTTTGCCTTTAAGGTATTTAGAGTGTAAAGAATTAGAATGTATACATATGGGGAGTAAGTGTGGTATTTCTTAATCAAAGAAAGTAAAAGAGTCTTAATGGTAAGAGCCATAATGTGAACCATATGGGAACCGGGATTCTTGGAAGTCCGAATCTTGCCCTATAAGCTTCAAAGTGCGTTAGCTGTGTGTTGCTCTCAGTCTAAATTTAGCGTTATTCTGTCCCAGTAGTATTGGCATCCAAAAGCGTATATGAAAACTTTTGCAAACTTGGCCCACAGTAGTTGCGTCCAGTTCTGTGGACCAGTTTACTGGCTTTGATGCAGCACAGACAGAGTCCAGCTGGGTTACTGTTTCCCGCTGAGTTTCGCTATGGCAACACATGGGGGTTTCCTGAAACAGTCCTGATCCACACAGCCTGAATGTCAACAGCATCACCAGAAATATGAATCCTAATAATTACCAGACACAAAGACAGGGCAGCATATCTGATCTATCTTCTGAGCAAAACTATATTTATTTGTTTATCGAAAACCATAAAAACCTTAGCGTCAACACATTTAAACTGTAATCCACGCCGGAATTGTTCCGAGCTCCTCAGATAAACTTCAGTAATAATCCACCTGAGAGCTGCCGCCTACGTCTGTGTCTTTGTTTAAAACTCCCAGGAGCCCTTCAGAGTGGATCGTTCAACCTAGATCATTTTGTTTTGAATGTTTACTCAACAATGTGCATTACTGAAACAAAGCAGAGCGCTGTTTTCATTTGGACCGTAAAATCATTTTTGACATACATAAACAAGCTAATATCACCACTCACACACGTTCTATTTATAGCAGCAGAGATAGGGGTTGCATTATGGTTTCAGTTTCAGAAGTATCATTAAATAGACTGAAATCCCTGCACAATTAAAACGGTTTTCAAGGCTAAGGCTTCATGGATAAGTGGGCACATGACCTCCAGGGACTGTAAAACATATTTGACTTTTGGTAATTTGATAAGCTGAAAACTTGTTAGGGAATTTGCTCTTCTTTTTGCATTTCCAATGTTGGTCGACTTTCACTTTGTTTTGTATCAAAGCGTGAGAGCAAACACGTCGACAAAATCAGGTTACACACTGCAGAATGGATGTGGATGGTGAAAATCCATAACTTTTTAATCACCATCGCATTCATGAAAAAAAACAAACCCAACAATAAGCAACTATTCTAATTTTAATTCAACATTGCTTTGATGAGTTAGTGACAGTGTCATTCAATTCATGTCATAAAACTGTAAATCTGGGTCCAGAGGAGACACAGTATTTATGTTTTGGTTTGGGAACCATGGGCTAAACAACAATAAACTAAAAAAAAAAAGAAAAATAGCCAATGGCCACTAAATACACCACTATTATGCATAAACTAGATAAACAACAGAGTGTCGCTGTCCCCCCTTCAGTGAGGCTGAATATATTGGTCTCATTCAACGATACAGTTTATATTACAACGCAGTCAGTTAATATATGGACTGAAGTGTCTCTTGGCAGGTTCCTTGCTGATTTTGGCTCTTGACGACCACAGCACTGTAGTAAAAATACCCTTTCCTTTACATCTCATGCAGCCTCTAATTGCCAAACAGCAGATTTCGCACAAATGTTACAAGAGGCTTTTTTTGTCTCGCAGAACTGTAGTCTAAACTGGAGGTGTTATTAAGGTTCCTCCACTTTACTGCTGGAGATAATGTATTTCACTCCCACCTCCTACTCTGTGCTGCAGCGGCGTGGAGCCCAGAGGCGTACATGGACATAGGTCAAGTACATCCCACTCAGTGTCGCTTCCTCTTGGGTGATGAGTCGATCTGGCAGAACACAGCGCGGCAGGTGGCTTGCATAGCAGAGATCCTCATTTAGCAGAAAACATGTAAAGGATTCACTCTTCGAGGCGGGTGCTTCTTGTGTGTGGACTTGTTAGTGAGCGTGTTTTTTTGTGTAGGTGGCTTTGCAAAATCTCTGTTTGCAGCTGCTCAGGAATGAGACTCTTTACTGTACCTGCCTGTCAGTCTCCGAGCATAAAAGCTGCACTATTTCTGTCATCGTGGACAGGTAAACTAGTTCATATGAGGCTTTTTTACTTTATTTTAGAATTAATAAAGCATCCAGTATGTTTTATACTTTATTTCCAATATGAGCCGACCATTAAAGAGAGTAGTTTCAAACTAATCTGTTTTATTATATCAAAATGTACGCAGGTTATTCCAAAGTCTAATTAGATCATTTTATCATTAAGAGAAGCTGTGGAGGTTTAGCTCTGGAGTTATTATAGTAATGCCATTACGTGATAAAGATTTGGATTTGATATGGGACAAATGAGATTTCGGATGAATTTGCACAACATGATCAATTTTATTAAGAGAAAATGCAAAATATATAAGTTAACCGTCCGTGACAAAATCATTATCATTAAGCCGGTGGTTTGATGTTCTACAGCTCTATATTGTAATACATTTGTTATATCCAAAAGTGAGAAGCAGGCATCGGACATTTCTCGCTAATTATATACCCCATTTGGTTTGGAAACACAATGAAATATCTCCAGAAAAGCCGCAAGACTCGGCTGAGGGGAAGGAGAGTCCACTGTTACGTGGACCTGTTTTGTTTATACGACAGGAAATGAGATTCACGGAAAATGAGAATGGTCTAGGGTGGTTACGTTCTGCTCCGTTGTCATCGTTCTGTAAATATATTTATTTGAGCTGGATGTTATCTGCAGGTCAAGAGCTCCAGCAGCACGTGTAGTACAGACAAACCTTATCAAAGCGAGTGTTTTGGCTTGTGGTCTTCATCAGGGTCATCACAAAATACACAACCAGCTGCATTTAAATAAGCTTTGAAACATTTAAAAAAGAAAAAGAAAAAGAAAAAAATGCTCAAGGAAGCAACCGATCCTATGCATCCACACATTATTTGGCCAAAGATGGGTTGAGCATAAGAACAAGTGTCTCTAGGTTCATCACTGTCCCTGGCTCCCATTGGAGACTTTAATGGCTGGATGTTATTTAATAGTATTTAATCTTTTAACAACCACAACCCCAGCCTTAGTTAGGGTTAGGATTAGGGTTACACAGAAACTAGAGGATGCCTCCATTCAAATGAAGTCTAAACCATGCAGACTGGCCTTACACTTCTTCTGTTATAACCCTAACCCTGGTGGATGTCAGTAGATACTGTTTAGGCTTGCTTGTCTTTGGCCAAGTATCACTAACTGTAAATTAAACCCAGTCCACTAGGTTTAGCTGTTCATTGCATGTGGTTTCACAGTGTTTCACACTTGGCTCAAGTCGGTGCTTTGTCCTGTGTAGATTGTAGGTTTTCTTTATTATTGTGACATTACGAAGATGAGCATCGCACCAGTTTGTAATGCTACTTGTTCCCCCTCTAATACTAGCCTTTTTCTTTCCACACATCTTCTCTTGGAACCAGAGGAATATTGTCTGAGGTGAACACATTCATGGTTGGAATACACCGCCCAAGGCCACCAGGACATCCCACGTCTTACAGCCATGCAGCTACCAGTGAAACACTGGGTGAGTCATAACTTTCTATAGTGAGATGGGAATAATACAAAACAAAGCAATAAGCATATTATGAATTCTGTACATCTGGCATCTACAAGAAGATGCTTGGGTAAACACAAACTGGCTTTGTAGTCCATGACCAGAGAATATTAATCTTCTTTCTTTTCCGTTCTTTTCTTTTTTTCTCTCGTTGCTAAACTAAACAGAAAAGTTTTCTTTTTCACACTTTGCTGAGTTCGAGTTGTAAAATGTGCTTTGTAATTTCGGTTGATGTCTTTCTCTCGGTGTTTTGAGCATGTGCTGTGATAACTCCTGTTCTATGTTGGAGACTGGTTTCTGATCCCTTTGGGCCAGCGTTCGTTCCCTGCCTTATGTTCATCTGTTGCATCTGGCCCTCTCCATTTTAATGATACTTTCAGCTGTCACAGGATTGCCAGAAATGCATAAGGTAGGTGAAAGGGAAGACTTTCTGCTCTTTAAAAGAGTTTGGAAGAGTCATTTGAGTGTCCTTGCTGCTGACAGCTGGTTACTCAAACTCTGCCAAGAAAAGTAGGATGACTAATGTAGAAATATCTCACTGTGCATTTCACAGCTTTCTTCTCACTTTTTATGTCCTTTTTTTTCTCCACTCCATGACAGGTACACACAAAAATTATGAATTTTCCAGAAGTTCCTAGAAGTTTTCTTCTCAAATCCAATTAAAACCACAGGAAACCTAACTCAAAATACACTCAACTACTTTATATTTACACATTTTCTCTGCTGTCTGAGTTTTCACCTCAAACCTGTTGGGGTTTGAGGTGAAAACTGGTCCCTGCCATCCATAAGCGTGTTTTCCCAGACCAGCTGACCAACCAAATGCTGATATACTGCCTCTGCCTCAAGGTCTTTACGCACCGGAGGGCTTTTTTTTTCATGCTATTAATATGCATGTCACTATATGTTTGAAAGCGTTGTTTATATCATGAGTACTTTCACACAATGAACGCGAATATTACAGGAACAAGGTCGATTTTTTGGAGCTTTTGCACCACGACTGAAGACGCATCATTTGTGTGAAACGGACGTCGTGTGACAACAACGATGGACCTGTTGATTTTTATCCACACTGCTTTGTATGAAACACAAAAAGATGATGAAGTGAAGGGCGACGTGCGGAGCAGCATCGACAAACAACCAGGCTATCGGGATAGTGAGGAGTTTCTGCAACGTTTAACGTCATATGAATCAGATAAAGTTTGCACTGTGTGACTTTTTAACTGGACACTGGACATGGATCCAAAGGACCAGAAGGAACGGGACACAGACCGTCTTCAGGCTCTTACATTTCAGCTTTTAATGTATATGTTGCTCAACAACTTTGTAATGAATCAAGTCACTGCAGAGTAAATGGCACTCGACCCGTGGCCAGTTTTGATTATCGTTCAGTTGTTCCATGTTTCCTTTGTGTTTCCTTTAACATTTAAATTAAACACTATTTTATTTTGTGCTCATAGTGCATACTTTTAATTAAGTCCAAAAACTAGACAAGGAAAAGGGCAATTGGCATAAAAAGTCAATTTTATTCAGAGTTTCGATCCCAAATCTCTACTTTGTTTTACTCAACTGTATGTTCGACCGTTTGAACTGAATGAGAACAAACTCCCCCAAAAAACTTTAAACAGAAACTGACGTTCGCCCTGTGTTTATTTATTGAGTACTTATCTGGTGAAAAAGGAAATTGCCTGTTTTCTAACTTGAACCGTATTATCTCAAACTCAACTCGATTTATTATGTCCACACTAATATGTTTTTGTCTTTTAAATAACTTTCCATTTCTGTTGAATATAATGTAGACTTTGAATAAATGTGTTTGTTTTTCCACATCCACTGTTAAAGTCAGTAAGAAAATCTGTAATTCATTTCACTTTTTACTTTTACTTTGTTTTCTTTGATAAACCTTGTAACCTCGACTAACCGAACACTCCACGGAGGTTATCTTTATTTGTGCTCTTTACTTTTGCCTTCACTGCAGCAGAGTTGTTCTGAATGTTCTTTTCACTCCCTGTAGCTAAAATGTTATGAAAATGTTGTCCAACAAACTTTTTCCTCCATTTATTCAAATTCAGTTTTATATTCTCATAAAATGCTAACTTTTCTCTCGAGGTAAAAGCAATTTGGCCCGAGTCCTGGAGGTCTTCGTGTCCTGTATTTCTTCTGTTCAAGTACGAACCATCTTCAGTATGTCTTTTTAATATATTTTTTAAATATATTTTAAAGTGAATCTGGGCAAAAGAGATGGTCGCCTTGGATTACGTCTACATGAAGCATGTGCGCTGAGCTCCACATTTTCATTGACAGTACTTGGAAACGAGCCCCTCCTCCTTTTTTTTGAAGATACACACAAAGTAGAAACTTTGCAATTACTCATTTCAATCAGATTTTCTATTTAAGTTGAGGCATGAAAGCGCGGTCCACCCGCCCACACACCTGCTGTCATCACATGAAAGC
Organism: Coranthus polyacanthus; assembly: GCA_037367275.1. Classification (NCBI taxonomy): domain Eukaryota; kingdom Metazoa; phylum Chordata; class Actinopteri; order Kurtiformes; family Apogonidae; genus Coranthus; species Coranthus polyacanthus. Next base: position 815,897 of record JAPQRN010000010.1, read on the forward strand.
CAGCAGATCTGTTTCCATGAGAAAAATGCTTGATTAGTCTGTGCTTACGTTCATCAGAAAAAGTGTATATACTTACGCAAAGTAAAACCAAACAAAGGATGTAATTGTATTTATTTCTGTAGATTTCAAACTAAACTGTACAATTAAAGCTGAAAAGCAGTTCAAAGCCTTGTGGTGAATTTGTTGTAAATTTCACTTCACTGCAGATCAAGTCAAGTGTTTGCATTAAATCACATAAATTTCTGCCACATTTGTCTGAATGAAACCCAAACTGTTCTGTGCTTCTTCTTTTTTTTATTTTAACAAACCTGGCAATAATTCCCAGATAATTTACTCCTGTTTTTATACAAGTACACGGGATGTGACAACAAACACTGGCTAACCCTGTCTCCACAGAGTACAGTATGCATAAATATACTTGTCCCACTGGGATTTTACAGAAACTTGACATTTGCCTTGCTTTAGTGCCTCTGTGGGCCCCGGTGCATACACTGTGCTTTTAATCCAAGCTGCCATTTTTAAAAAATGTCATGTCCCCACACGCTCTTATTCTCTCTTTCTCGTCTCTCTCCCGGCTTTTGAGCAATGATGCACCTTGAAAATAATCTTTAAAAAAGATTGTTTGTGTGCATACGTTGAGAGCAGTCGGAGCTATTTGTTATAGGTGCAGGGTGGTGTAATACATCCCAGAATGACAGCTTTATAGGACCGTTAATGTTTGCGTGTCTGCCTTTCTGGGTGGTTGTTTGTGTAGTCAGAGAAATATAAGTATACCACACATTTGCATAGGTGCTGTTTATTAAAACAGACATTCTCCAACACAGGTTTAAAGTAAAGATTGCATTCACACCTGACGTCCACTCCAGTGTATTAACCTGTTTTGGAAACACGGCGGACCCTGTTTTAGTTTAGGAACTCACTGTGGTGTGGACAGACAAATGCTGAAATTTAGAAACAATGATGCAGACACCTGGATCTGGTCAGCTCCACTCGTCATGTGATATGTGTCTCAGGTGTGTTAAAGCCCGTTTATGCTGCCTTCACATACGAAAAGAAAGACATCCGTTTCAAACAACGTAACCGTCTCTGCTCACGTACGTCCATACGACAGAGGAGGTTGTGATCATGTACATGTTAAGAAGACACAAAAGCAGAGGCAGCGTTTCTAAATGACGCTGTCTGAGGTCACTGACTTTGTTTCTTCGTTGTCGCCCCTGTGATTTCCTACGGTACTGCACTGTTTCGTTCTATAGTCATAAGTTTTAAGAAAACGTGCAGAAATATGGACAAAATGAACACAATAGTATGAACAGAAGGTTCTCTCCATATCCGTTTTTGTATTATAACGAGCCCTTAGAATGTCCAGAGATTATTTCTGAAACGCTACCATGGACAGAGATCATTTTCACCTTAGAAAGAGAGAAAACGCATCAGTGTGGATGTCCTGTAACCTCAGTGAAAAGTACCTTGATAGCAGACGTGGCTATCTGGAGGTGGTGCAGTCGCCTCAGGGTGCTCTCTCTGTCGGTGAAGTACGAAGCCGCCAGTTGATGGAGCAGCTCCAGAGACACCACCGAGCTGTTGCTGTTTCCCTCTGACTTCTTATTCAGCTTCTGCTTGTCCAGGAAAATGGTCAGAGACTCCTCTCCTGTGGATCAATCAAACATTTAATCAGTCTTTTAATGTTTGAAATCCTTTTTCTGACTACCTTATATTAAAATAAAACACTACACTCTGACAACAGCAGGAGAAGTTGTTAAATCTCTCAATATTCATTTCAGTCACGTCTACATTGACTTACAAAACTCAACCTGAATGACCATATATGCCATTTGTCCGTGCCCTCCGATATGACCCATTGCAGTGTTTGATGGATTAGTGTTGCTACCAGTGGCAGGAGAAATTAACACAAATGCCAGATACCGGCAGCAGGACAAATGCTAGATAATTAATCTATCAGTAGCGGCAAATAAAGTTCGTGGATTGTTTATATCCTTGTTGATAATATCAGGAAAAAAAATGTAGTCTGGCTTCTTTCAGTTGTGAATTAAAGATATGCAGCTTTTATTTTAAAAATATCCTAATTCATTTATTTTTCCTGTATTTTCTCTCTGCATTCCTAGTATTTTTCCTGGGTTCTCACAGCAGCTGCATTTCCATGTGGAGATTTATTGTTGCTATAGTGACAGGAGCAATTATATTAATGGCATTTACAATTTTTAAATTAAATACATTTCAACAGAGTTGTTAATAAATCTTGGGTGACATGGATTGTGCTTTTCACTGACAACTTGTACTTGCATTATAGGCTGCGTATTCAAATAGAATTAAAAAAAAAACAGACTCAAAAGTCTTTAATGCAGGAGCTGGAAGGCGGACATCTTTTTTAATCAGTAAATCAAGTGTAGGTCTCTGTCTCGCTCGTTTACGCGCCGGAGCAGGTCAAAGCTGTTCAGCAAAGCAAATTCTGCAGGACTATGTTCTGCACAGGTATGAATACGCTTGTATAATATCACCAACCTCTGTCTGTCTGACTACGATCATTTCAGAAAATTGATACCTTAACTGCCATTAACCAGAACAAAATTAAAAATAGCAATTTCAAATGTGTGCATTTGCTCTGCCACAGTCTCATCAGTATGCAGACCGGCTCAGCCCATTTAGTGGAGGCTGTTAATTACATATAGAGTCTAACTATCAGTCTGCCACTGCATTCATCTCTGCTCCATCTCCCACGCTGATGCTCCGGTGCATACATTCTGTGATAAGTGGCACCAAAGTTACGGTGGCATCCACTGACGTCTAACACGTCTAATTTTCTTCTGTTAAAGTTATCGCATCGCAACCGTCGGCAGCCTGTCTGTTAACAGTCTGCCTCAGTGATATATGGGTAAACTCGTGGCCAAATGACAATGTTTTATCAAAATTTAGTGATAGTTCATTATCGGTTTAAGTATCCCCTTCTGAAAACGACTGTGGTGTGAACATTAAAACACAAGGATCCAAGAGCCATTAAACTTTTTATTTGAGATGGTGAAAGAGGGGAGGGATGGGTGGTTTCTGGACAATAAACAACATAAATTAACATATGGCCGCACGTGCATACTGCCTAAGAAATCAAGATACATAAATATACATCATTTTGCTGACATTCTGAACACATCCGCTAGGTTAGAGGGGTCTTTAACTCGTACTGCAGCATCAGGGATCTGAAGGTATCTCGTGGGTGAGTATACAGGTGGCTACGACGCAGTGCACCGTCCATTTAACAGATGAAGGCCAACGTCAAATTGTTTAGAATAATAATAATGCATTCTATCTAATAAATATTACTTGAATCTGGGTGATCTTAAAGATATGAATAGCACTCATCAGAAATAAAATTAAGAGGGTAACTATAAACTAACTAAAACCTACTAATGTGGCAGCAAGTCAGCCCTCATGTGCCCCCCCTTCGCCATCTCCACCCTCAGTGTTGGCAGGTGAATCCCGACCCACACCTGGTCAAATACGCTTCAGACTCTTAACACCTTCTGTTCTGTATTCACTGAATAATACAGAGGTTCCCAGGCCTTGCCAAGTTGATACTTTGGTGTATTTATACTCACTCTTACTTCATACAAGTATTCACTGACACATCTGGTTTGCTTGCTATGCGACGTCCACGGTCAGCAGCGCATTTATATCATGAGGTCTCACTCTGTGTTTTGTGCGTCTCACACAATCAATACTGATGGTGATTCCGTTCTGTGAGTTACTCCTCTCCTCTGAGATGGAGGGTAAAAAGAAATCCAATAAAGAAAGACATATGCTAAGAAACAGGTCAATTTAATCTCTTTTCTGCTTCGTAAGGCTCTCGCAGCTGTGCGAAATGTTCATCAGAGGAAGGTTGAGCGGAAATTCACTGAGGGAAACAACCTTGGTCGAATGCTGCAAGTTAAAAGTGTGGCATTGCTGCAATTGTTGCTATCCACTTGACACTTTTCCTGCCAAATACCAGCAAGTACACACATAGATCCTACAGCACAACTATAACTCTGTGTATTTCAGTGTAAAATCCTCTGAGTACTAAAATGAGCAGCTCCTCTATTTTTGGTGTGTCCCGACACCTCCTAACCTAAGAAAAAAGGCGAGCGTGTCACCTGCAGTCCTTCCTTACCTCCCAGGGTAGCAGAAACTAGGAAGTGGGTCCCATACTTCTTGATGAGGTTTTCGTTGATTTGCTGCAGGGTTGGCCGTCGCCCCAGTAACCGCAGGTTGCGTAGGAACTCTGGCGCTAAGGGCAAAGGAGCTTTGAGGAAATCTCTCTTCTCTGTAGCCAGGCTGTTCACCTTCCAGTGGCTGAACTCCCTGAGACAATGAAACAGATGAAACAGTGAATTCACAGGCCTTTTTAACTCTCTTTAAGAATGGAAAGAGCGAAATGATAAATGAACACACTCGCACACAATGGCTGAAAAGGTAGAGCAGCCGAGATAGCACAGCTTTCTGACTGGAAGTGATGTTTTATTTCATCAAGAGGACTTTCAGTTCATTATTGTAAGACACAAAACATCTAATCCTGATCTGAGGTATTACTGAACATTCATTTTTCCAGTTTGAATTAAGCCTATTTGTGTCAGTTAAACTGTTATTTGAGTATTCCTCGCGTCTTAAACCTTGCTTGACCCGGAAATTGCTCCAATCCGCCGTCATAAAGGACATGCCACAAGGATCCCTAACGAAGAGCGAGGATTTACAATATGCTGCTGATTCATGGCTGCACGATTTGGTGAAAACGTCATATTGCGATTACTGTGGATAATGAACTTAAACATGCAAACGTGAACAAGCAGAAAAAATACAAAAACTTAAAGAAAAAAGCAAAAAGCACAGTACATGTCTCTGCCCGGTGTCACTAAATCCACCAGACAATTCCATCCCATTAAAAAGATCTGTGTATGTTGAGTATTTGAGCAGTTAAGTACGTTTAGACACTGACTGATCTGCACACATCAACGCAGAATGGTTTCAATAAACGTGCAGGTGTTTGTCAAACTGTTTGAACATATTGTCACATATAGAATGAAAAAACACAGCAAATCCAAACCACAAAATGTCTCCACGGGGTTATTTCAAATTCTCTGCTGAACCAGGTGATGGCGCTTCAAAGGACTGGACATGTTATTTCTCAGCTTCCCTTGAATTCTTCCCTCCTCACATATTGAGTGAGAGAGACTAAAACAAAACTAGAACTAGGTCTTTTCTTTTCTTGAAGGTTGGATTCTATAATACTAAGTGGATGAGAGTATATAACTCCCCATGGATGGGACACTAATTGTCCTAATCCTCTCAAATAGAGCACAACACACTGGCCGGGATCAAACTCACAACCTTCAGGTCCATCAAACCACTTGACCCCGAAGGGCAGGGACTAAAGATGCAGTTACGGGAATCAATTTTCTGCAGCCAATAAAATTATAAATGGATTAAGTCTGCATCAACATTAAACTTCATATACAGCACATTACAGAAACCTATCAGGCGTACGCATCTGGCAGCTTTTTATTAATATTCACAACAAGTCAAGCAGATACAAGTAAACAGCTGCTTTTATGAACAGTTTGAGCCTCTTAGATTCATAAATGATACTTTACTAAAGAGCAAAACACAACATGAACACGTAAAGCTGGCAAAGATGGGATTAGCAAGAAATGTACATTTAATAGGAAGAAAGTTAATCATGTCAACAAGGAGCCACTGTCATTTCTATGTAAAAAACTAAAATCTGACATTAATTAACTGTCGACTATCATTTGTTTAAACCCCCTAATGTTTAAGTTTGTGTCAATGATCCTAATGTTGCAAGAGGTGTTAATTCTGAAGCTAATAAATCTACATCTCAGTGTCTCAGAGTTAAGACGCTGATGTTCACTGAGGGGAATCTACATGAAGTCTGAGAAACAGAGAATTTAGATCAATGGAAAAAGAAGTGAGACTGGTCTAATTCAAAAAAGTAACTCATGGATGAGCCACTGAAAACTGTTGAACTATTGAACCACAGTTGCTTCATGCTCTCACTTTCTGGAAATGTTTGTTGACTCTTCCTTCTTACTGCAACACGATCAACATGATGCTGGTTCTTGGGGTATTTTTCTTAAAATTGTGTAACTCAAAATATCACGATCTACAGAAATTAACCACCAAATCCTTTTATTTCGATGCGACATAGAGGCCGGTGGAAGCAAGGCAGAATTCTCAGCGGTGGTTCATTCATATTTATTTCAATGACGTCTTGAAAATTAATGGCGTAATTAATAATGAATATAAAAAAGGTACACGTGGGACCTGTAATTAAGCAACCAGTCACTCTACACTCAAAACTAGGTTCGACCACCAATTACACTATTTTGGATTGTTTTCACATCCTGTTGATATAACTGGTATTAATATAGGATGTTAAACCTAAATCTAAAAGGAACCTTTTGATAGATCTTAGAACTGTTGGAGAAAGTGCCCACTGTTGTTTGCGTTCACGCTGCAGTAATTATGGTTTACTGTAGCAGAACAGCATTTTAAAGCTCTTTATTAGCTCCTGTTTCAGGTACTTTCACAGTGAAAGGGGAACTAAAAGTGACATAGTGTGCGTGGATCGACCACCACGCTGAAATACCTTTTACTAAATAGTAAGACAACGATGTGAACAACAGCCTTAAAAACACAAATTAAATGGACAGACACTGACGTCCAGGCTTTGTGGAGCCTATGTATGAATGAAGATACGCAACAGGATTGAGACGCCTTGAAGACAAAGAGTAAAATCTGCCTTTTCTTTCAACCTGCCACCACAGAACGAAGCAACTTAGAAAAGGTGAAGAAGCTGAAACATACCTGACCACGTCAAATCTACTGTGAAAAGTGTCTTTCGTATTGATAAGTGGACGTAAACTGCAGCTCGTCTCACATATCGCACCTCCTGGATTAGCATCCTTTAGCTCAGTGTTTTTCCGGTCCTCAACATTGCTGTCAGACACACGGCTCTAATTGCTGTTTCTCAGCAGCAGCAACCTGCGGTGGCTCCACTACCTTTGGCCAGCCTCATATTTCAATCTGACATGGTTAGCTTCTGAATACAGCAGAGCATTTAACAGAGAAAGAACAATCCTCTCAGACATAACAAGTTGTAGTAGCTGCTTTTGTTTTTGTGGCTTCGCAAAATCTGCAGCGTTGAGAAAATTTCTCAATACGCTGCATCGTTAAAGCCACAAATAACCATCTGGGTTCTTCTTTCTACCTTCACTCAGGACCAAAAATCAACCTTTAAATGTGAAAAAAACAATAATTTGACATTCATCATGACAATTATCGACTGAAATATTGACTGATATGAACATTTTTGGCCGTATCTCACCTCATCTCATCAACATGCAGAAACAAAACAAAAATGCACCACACATCCTAATGCTATTTATGAATGCAAATGTATGGGTTTTATTCCAATACAATATGTACAGTTTTTGACAGAAAAGCAGCTTAAAAAGAAAAACACTTTACTTGAGGATGGCTTCTGTCTGACAGAATAGCACTGCATTCATCTTTGTTTTATATCTATGTTTTTATCTGGGTTTTTTTGGACTACAACGGCATATATTACCACAGAATATTAGTCTTTTGGTTCTTTCATCTGATGACATATAATTTATGGGACCTGATTGACCCGTTTCTCAGTCAGGATGTGTGTTACATTATGGGTTTATGTAATATCCATTATAGTAGAATTACAGTACACTTGGTTGCTCGGCTGTCGAGACAAATGCCGGGAAGTAACAGAGACTGTATTTTAGTCAACTGGTCAAAGACAATAAGAGGGGAGTCCAGAAATTCATCCATATCAAGTAGCTGATAATCATTCCATCACTTTACTTCTGCCACAGCCGAACCCGAAGGTATGTGAAGATTATGCAAATAGCGGCGGAAAAGTACAAATCCACTTCATCTGCATACATTTTCTTGCAGAAAAAGAATTGTTGAGCATTAGCACATTATATATGCATTCAGTCCAAACAAAATGCACGCAGTGACACGCTGTTTTCCCATGAGTCCTCGCTCTCTCACGCACACTTGCATTGAAAATTCACAGAGGGAGGGAGGTACACCTACTGTATCATTGTCTCAGTTTCCCACCGGCTGCTCTTACAGTGCCTTTTTGCGGTCAATAGTTTACTATTACCGACGACACTGTACTATAATTATGCTGTTGACAGCATTGTGCCTACAACAGGATACATACAATAGGCCAATTCCCTTAATAATACATAATAAATATACATAGGGCTATTTCAATGGAACTACAGTAAAGTCAGCAATGGGTTCTAATTAGTGTTTAGGTGCTGTGTTGCATATTAGTCTTCAAAGTAAAGCTCAGATTTGTAACCATTTAGCACAAACTATGACAAAGCTTTTCTCTGAAGAAATGGCCCTGGGAGCATACGGTCAAACTGGTGCTTCATTAGGAGGTTCATTCTCACATAATGCACCAATTAATGTCTGCAGCCTGGCCACAGTCGCAGTGCAATTTGTACAAGCTATCATTAACTCAGGCCACATTGTTCCTTCATGAAAGCAGGGCAACTCGTGTAAATGTACTCAGAGTGAGTGCACAGTTTGTGTCTGCAAGCAAGAGCTCCAAAAAAAAAAAAGAGGAGATGGAGCAACCTTTGGTTTCTCAGTGCATGCCGGTGTACAGTATTTTTATGTATTCTGTATGTAATTATGTAGTGTATATCAGTTTAATCACATGATAAGTATAGCTACACATATCATCATATCTCCGGTCCTAACATAATATGAACAAAGTCCCATGTGTTTTCAGTTACCAGGTTTGTACAAGTACACGATGCTGCCTTACAGGAAGTAGCCGTGTCCTCACAAAATGTCGCGCTACAAACCCTTGTTTTCTCCCGGCTGCTCATCTTTGCTCAGTCTTTAGCTTTAAGCTGTGCAACTGGAGACTGACTGACACATTTTCCCTCTGGGCTTTCTGAAAAACCCGTAGGTTCAATTTATTCAGAAGTGCAAGTATGTACTGGTTACATACTCATCATGTACAAAATGTTGCACCGTTATATATAACATCACATCATCATAAATAATGAGGAAAGGTAGAATGCAAGATGAGGTCAAAGTATGTCCACTATCCTTACATCTATTCACACAGTTGTCTCAGTTACTAACAACCTTAATACATATTTATTTATTGCATATTTTCTTCATAATTGGTGACACAATTGTTGAGTTATGCCCAAAAACATGTGAGGTCACAGCGACCTTGACCTTTGACCTCTAGCCACCAAAATCTGTTCACTTCATCCTTGAGTCCAAGTGAATGTTTGGGCCAAATTTGAAGGAATTCCCTTGAGGCGTTCCCGAGATATCGTATTCGTAAGAGCTGACAGGTATGAGGTCACAGCGACCTTGACCTTTGACCTCTAGCCACCAAAATCTGTTCACTTCATCCTTGAGTCCAAGTGAATGTTTGGGCCAAATTTGAAGGAATTCCCTTGAGGCGTTCCCGAGATATCGTATTCGTAAGAGCGGACAGGTATGAGGTCACAGCGACCTTGACCTTTGACCTGTGGCTACCAAAATATTTTCGGTTCATCCTTGAGTCCAAGTGAACACCTGAGTAAAATGTCATGACATTCTGTCCAGCGGTTCCTGAGATATCACACGTTTGACTGGAATCGGGATCGACATCGAAAAAGACAAATAAAGCATTAAATGTGCTCCTTGACCATAAACTGCAACATATAAAGTCTAGCCTTTTGCTCTCCCTAGTTTCCTGCCATTGTTCTGTTCCTTTACATAGTCACGTCGAGCATTATTATTACAATAAAGTGCTGGCAGCAGTTTAAGGTCATAGCTGCTCAAGGTGAAGCTAATACTAACCATTCCTTTAACCTTAATATACTATGTTTTATTGTTTCAACAGTGCAACACAAGTACAGAGCCTGAAGAGTAAAAGAGAATTTGTCTGTGTGAAATTCCATTTAGCGAGTGAAATCTGCCCTATCCCTGAAGGTCCACCATCTGTAGGCGGAGATTAGAATAAAAAGGTCTGTAGTGCAAGGGGACACGCAGCTACAACATTAAACTGAATTATAAAGAAGCACCACTCAAAATGCATGTTACACCCAAGTTTGACCTGCAAAAACATATTTTTTCACATAAAATTCTATCCATTCAAAAGGCTGCAGTTACAAAGAGTGAAATAATGACACTGCTGCTCCAGTATGTACTCCTTCTCTAAGTTGTGTTACAATCTACGTCGACTGACTCACGTCCTAAACTTGGGGAGACTGGCATCATTGTCTGCTCAAAGTTCAGAACGTTCACAAAACCCATGTGTGTTTTGAGATGATTTTAGGAGCTGAATGAAGACTATAGACCCATGCAGAATTTACTCATTATTGTTCAAAATATACTTGCGCTGAATCTCTCCTCCACCGTCCACAGTAAGTATTTGTTATGATCATTTTGAATTAACATCCACTGCACCAAAACATCATCATGCACTCCATGTGTTGTTCAAAACTCAAGTGATCATAACATCACCGGTATTTGTTATTTTCCTGACTCCACATCTCATCCTACCTGTTCTAATTCCCCCTCAGTCTGTGCTGCACTGTTTCCTCTTCGCAGAACGCAACCAAAGCATCGCAGAACAACACCAACCGGATCCAAAAAGTCAAAGAAATGCCAAAGCAAAACAATACTTACAAGGTTTCACGACTTTAAGTGAAAATAAATGACCAAAGTCACTTTAGCTAAAATGAAGCAATATTCTAATTCCAGCAGCAGTTACATGACAAATATCCCAAACTAAAGGTCACTCTCATTTGAATGCCGCTAACTAAACAATTAGTCTGCAGTTATCACATGCATCGGCAAGCATTAGTTTTAGCTTAGTATTTAGTCCAGCGAGTCAAAGGGATGGCGGCCGGTAGTTCCACACTGATTAACTGGGGCTGATTTAGACTGATGTGTTTTCTGAACGCCTCTACGGTGACTGAGCACGGGGAAGGGTAGCTGACGGCAACGGGGCGAAAAGAAAGCAAAGAAGAGCAGTGCATGATTTACTTTTCTCCTCGCTTCGCTCTCTAAGAGTTAACGGTGAGACTGTTGGCTGACTATTTGGCTAATGATGATAGATGGTGTTAATTAAAAGGTTTTAGCACAGCGCTGATTGCACCTGCAGCTCCGGCGCTTGCTTTCGCTGAAGCAGAGGGAAACTGGATGTTTGTGGGGGGTTTTTTATCGAAGAGGGGGTGGGGAAAAAAAAAACAAAAAAAAAAACATGCCTATGCAGAGGTTTTCGCTGGATGTCCTTCCCGGCAGCGTGTTGGAAAATAACAATAGGGAGTCGGAGTATTTACCAAACACTTGACATCGATTCCAAAGTAAAAGTCTATTATTGCTATTATTTTTGGAGGGGAAGATGAGGAAAAGAAGAGTGAGGATTGTTGAAAAGTTCCTCAGTTCAGTTCATTTCAGTTCACTGTGTGCATCCCTTCACTCTCCCCCACAAGCCTATTTGTTCTGAGCTTTGAGTCATGATGATGAGGTCTGCGGTGCTCAAAGTGAACAGGCCTGAAAGTTTATAATGAGCAGTTTCACCTGAATCAGGTACAGTCTCACCTATTAATAAGAGGTGACCCAAATACTGTGTGTGGCTATTTCTGGAGTTGCTGGTTGGTGGAGTGCAAAATCTCCAAGTATCTCTCTCTGTGTGCTTCGCTGCTCACGACCAATCTTCCATGGAAATGAGCCTTGATCCATGAAAAAGGAGGCTGATATTTTCAAACTCTTTCATTCAGAGTGTTGTTATTATGCTCAGGGTAACCTGGTTATCGCAACTGAGAAAACACACACACACACACACAACACACACACACAACACACTCAGAAACATTAAAACATTTGCATAGTGTTGAGCGTAGCGAGTGTTTGTGACAGTAATTGCGTTACCAGAGCAAAAGTCCACACAGACTTTACTCAAGTAGAAGCACGGACACAAAGTAGAAGAAGTGATTCAACTGGTTTCCTCGAGTAAAAGTACAAAAGTACGAGCTCTGAAATGAAGTGAGAGAGGAAAAGTTGTGTCTTTCTACGTCTGTCATGCGTGAGATAAAAAACCAAAACACCGGCTGTGTCTTTTAAATACATGTACTCTCATAACCATGGTGCTAGTGTTGTTTAGATGCTGCTTTTGATATTGTTCAGACACATATTGGATTTTTACTACTGTGACAAAATCAAGCTAAATACAGTGACGATCACACAGGCGTGATCGTGGACTCTCGAGCGTTTTAGCAAATCTCTATAGAAATGATTCTGTAACCTGCTGTATGAAATGTTCCTCAAAAGAAAAACAGCAAATAAAGACGGCAGGTCATGTGAGAGTCACAGCTTTTTATATGTCTGAAGATATCAGGCAGATTCTCTACAAATATCTTTTCTAGTGTGTTTTTCATGTAAAATAAGACAGTCTGACTCAGTAAAACTGACGATTCATGTCTTTTCACTAAAAAAATCCTTCTTTTGTGTTGATCCTGAAAGTGATTTTGTGCTGAGCTGCAGCGAAAGGACGAGGAATATGATACTAAAGAAATATCCTTTTTGATCATTTCAGTGCAAATGATTTGCAGTTAAGAAGCTAAAACGTGGACAAGTATTCAACAAGTATTCAAGTGGAGCTGCGACAATTAATCGATTCGTTTTTGACTATTATATTAATCGACAACTACTTTGATAATTGGTTTGAGTCATTTTTAAGAAAACTGCAGCTTCATCTTTCCTCCTTTGTCACAGTGAACTGAATATTTTTGGGTTGTGAACTAAGACATTTGAGGATTTTTTCACCTTTTTCCTGATATTTTACACATGAAATGATTCATCGATTAATCAAGAGAATAACCAACAGATTAATAGACAGCCCTGCTCTACCCTAAAGCTGCCTCATTCGACCAAAAACGGGCGCGGAGAACGTCAGAGTAAAATTCTAATTCATTTATAAGAAGACTTTCTGAATGCTGACGTCATGTGAAACGTAGAGGAGAGGCTTCAGTCATACAAAACGGAAGACGAAAGCGATGATGAGAAGATGTAACAAGATGAAAATGACACAAAATACGAAACACAAAAACAACCTAAAAGATGCAACAAGATGGAAACAACGTAAAAGACAAAAGACAAACGATGTAAAAGTGTAAAACATCAAAGTGATGTAGAAGATGCAACAGGAGTGAAACTAAAAAAAAAAAAAAGAGTCTTTCACACAGTGTTTTGACAGAGGAAAACTCAGTCTTGTTTGTTTGTTTGTTTGTTTGTTTGTTGCATCTTTCTTTCCGTGATTGACGTTCCAACACTTCAGTCAGTAAAAATGTAGACATTAGGGCAATTCATGA
>JAPQRN010000010.1:837552-855764 GCA_037367275.1 Coranthus polyacanthus
GCCACAAAATACTGAAAACACTAAAGTGTCAAACAATAAAATCACTTAAGGCACTTATGCCAACAGACACGTCATATCAGCTGACGGACACATCAAACGTCTGGCTCTGCAGATGAATTTACAACTGGCCGCTGATGTGTTGATATTCTCTCGCTCCACGTAGGTGCAATTTGATCCATGTAGGTGCAGCAGCATAAAGTGCAAAAGAGCTGAGTGAAATAGGATATAATTTATAAGAGGGTGATTAGTAAATACTCTCAGCCGGCCTCATCACTGCTTTCATAGCTCTGAAACAGCAGAGCCAGTCGTCACTGTGGAGCATCACAACAGACAAGACCTTCCTCTTGTAAAACACCATACTTTCAAAAAGGCGCAGAGCATCGCAGCCAACAGCAGCAGCTGGAGGCAGATGAGAGAAGTTTATAAAGTTTTATTACTGTGCATTTTCTGCGTAGTATCTTGATAACATTACAGAAGTACTTCAAGGACATAAGGCTAGAAGATAGACATGAAAATTGGCCCGTTTGCATCTTTCCAGCTACTTGTGCACTCAGACTTACAAGGTCTATAAATAATACACATTCAATTCAATGAATTTAACTATGAAAAGTGTGAAGAAGTTTTACGAAGGTAAAATAAGAGCCATCAGAGGATGGCATATCCCCTCTGCTCTCACAAAATTGAAAAGTGGTACTTGTTAGTGATGTTAGGTTTGTTTTATTGAGTTTGCAAATTGACAGCAGAGGAGTCGAGTGTTTTCTCGAGTAGTTTACTGGAAAAATATTGAACGGTTTTGTATTTCTGCTCCAGTAACAAAATGATGACAAACAGCATGATGGACAACAAGGATGGATGACAGACAAAACAAGAAAAGGCATTACTCCAACACATTACTGATAAATCATAGCAAAAATTACATTACATTACATCCATAGACCATGACGGAAACATGACGTCACCCATTGGTTTCTGAAGTGCTGTTTTGAAGCCAGTAGTTTGCAGTTTGGTCGTCGCCATGTTGGCTTTTTGGAGCCGGACGTGACCATATTTGGACAAAGGGGCGGAGCTTCAGGAGCGTGAGGGGTCATGGGTGATGCTAAACAGTGGCTTACTGTAAACTTCAAGCACGGAGTAACAAAGTCATTTTACAGAGTTGTTAATGTAATCTATTGACCACAACTACAGTCGAGCTGTAACAAATGTGTTTTATGAAATAAACAGAAGCTCTGAAAGTCTGACTCGACAGGCGAGCGAGCTGTCAATCACACCTGTCAATCAAAGCCCAACTCGGCAGACGTCAAAGTTTCGATTTGCTATCAGATCTTATTAACGGAGGAAAAATTTAAAGATGGACCAGATGAGACCAGAATGACTCCTGGAAAAAAATGTATTGACTTAGTATTTTTAGTGAGAAGTTCAGTGTAAGTCTATGGGAGCCAGGGCAGCAGCACCTAGTGGCCGTCAGCGGTATTACAACTTTAAGATACCTCCGCGTTGGCTTCATTTTAGAGCTCAAGTCCTTGCTCCTTGATTACATCCCCCTGCATTATACTGCATGTCGGGGGAATAAAAAAAAGCAAGTCCAAATTTAAATAGTACACTTTAAGAAGTTACAGTAGTTGTCAGATGGAGTTAGCCCTGAAATATTAATATATAAATAAATATAACACAGTGTCACTGCCTTTCTTCCTCTGCAGTGGAGTCCTGATGACTGATCATTTCTCACCATCACAAGAACTCCATCTAACACAGAATAAACTTAGTCAAATGATTTGTGTTACAGAATAGTGTTGCTGGTGATGGCTTTTACTAGACTCATCCTGCATGTCATTGATTTTATGCATGAACCAGGCAATATAGTATAAGACTCATGAATTGCAGAGGGAACACAGCATTCCTGTCGCGTTCTGAAATACTGTGCGTCTACCGGCAAAAGGTTTCAAATTTATAAATCGGATAAATAGATTTTAGCAAAAGTTAAATCAGGGAGACTCATTACTGCACCTCAGCACTGCCTCTTGGCTTCTGTCCATCTACTTACAGCATTCCCACACTTTGCTCTGTTTAAAATTCAAAGGGCAGCTCTCTTCTAATTCATTCTGTCATGTCTGTCTAAAGCTACCTTCCCAAACATGTTATATACTGCACGAGATCAATCACTATTCAGAGGACCCTTTATTAACCTAATTAGCTGCATCTATATTACACATGCTGGGCCGTTGCAGAGCTGATCATGGACTCGCTGTAGTCGCTGTGTTTCAGAAGCACTGGCACATCAGGCAAACACTGGCATCAGTCAACATAGCAGTAATGTCAGCAAGTAAGATGACATTTCACCAACATCAGTGGCATTTGTGCCCTTTCAAAGATATTAGGTGGGTTTCCATCCAAACGTACCACACATCTGAACCAAATTTTCAGGAAATCTGCAAAAGAAAAAGCACATGTATGTGTTTTTTCCCCTGAACCGAACTGCTGGTCTGGATTATATAATGATGTTTCAAAGTCTTCCATTGTTCATCAAAGCCTGCGTCTAGCATTTGTTTCTGCGGTGGAGTTTTCATTCATCGTTTCTGTTTGTTTCTTGTTTTAGTTCCGTGAACGTCGGAGTCTCCTTATTGGTCCAGACATACATACATTTTCCCAAAATCTGTTTCCATTGCACAACATTTTTCACGCCTATTCATCTTTTATCAATACACCAACTTTTCCACCTTTCCCAAGTGTTAGTTTTGTGATAGTTTGAGGGGTTTTTTTTGGTTTTTTTTTTACATATCTTTGGCATTTCCACTCAGGGTTTTTTTCTTTTTTGCACAAGTTGAAAATGTGAAGATGTTTTTTTGTTCCACTGGCACAAATGGAGGAATACATAACAAGACAAACTACATTTTAAAAGATTGGTATGAGCCATATTCCCATTTTAAACCTTGGTATCGACGCTGGTCTGTTTTTGATGGGAACTGGATCAGGATTCACAGAGGAGAGGTGATGGAACGGGTCGAGATCTTTAAGTACCCGGGCACCGAGATCGACCGCTATCTGTCCTTCACACAACATACAGATGTGTTCAATAAGGAGGACCAACAACGTAGGAGGCTGAGAGGCTTTAAAATCAGCTCAGGTTTATCAGTCACTTATCGAATCAGTCCTCACATTCAACACTGCATCCTGGAACCAGAACAGCATAGAGCATCCGGTCACTTTCCAAAATGAAACACCGTGCGCAGACTTCCAATCGTCCTGAACATCACTGCATCGACGGCTCCGGTATGTATCTGTACAGGAATGTATTTTAACAACTAAAACTTAGTTCTGCTTAACTCGGTCTATAGGCTACAGCGCAACAAAGAAGGAAATAACAAGAAACGCAATAAAAACAGACAAAACAGAAACATTTTAAATATGTACAGCAGCTCAAATCAAGAAGAAAAAATCAGGCAGACAAAACCTTTGCTTCAGTCGCTCCTGGCGGGATACGAAGCCACGTGGGAAAGTGAAAAAATATGTAGCACATGTAACATCATAGACCTGCACCCGAAGGAACCCACAGGTCACATCACCTACTGCTTCGATCCTGCCAACGGTTCAAGATTTCAAGGTGTTTTGCGGAGTTTATTTGTCCTGACCTGTGGCTGTTACACACAAGAGACCGGTTTGTCTGGTGGAGCGTGAAGGATGGTGGTTGAACTCTGACCAGCCCAGAAAAGTGCCCTCAGGTTCAACTTAAAGCCGCGGTCTCGGTTTTAATATTACTATTTAATTTCCAAAGACAAAACAAAACTCACACAGAGAGAAGAGATGCTTTGTATCAGACCAAAGTACTAATGACCTTCCACTTGAAATCCCTGAACGTGAACAACATAATGTATGATGAACGAACCCCTTGTTCCAGTTTGTACCATATGTCATTAAATGTGCTTGACACATGCATGTTTTCAGAGAGATGTAGACGCTCGTATTTGAGTCCGTTTGAGACATTTTGTTAGTAAATGCCTCTTCACGACTCTGGCTCAACATTAGCATTAATTCAAAGCAGTGTTTCTCGCGACCTGATGAAGTCCACTAGAGTGAAATATTGCCTGTTTGTATGATGCTGATCGAACAGTAGGTTGATAAGATTTTTGGCTAAAACTTCAGTAAAAATTTAAAAAGTGTTTCTTCCTGGAATAATCTATAGAAGGACCTGAAACTGTCAGAAATCGTTACGATTTGAGTCTGTTTTAAAGGACTGAGAAAACAATATTCCTGGTCGATGTTATTGCTTCTAAACTTGCACTGGAATCGTTTTTGAACTTCTCCTTAATTAGTCTTTGACCTAAATATTGTATTTATCATCTCAGTGAGGATTTCACCAGGTTAAACAAGGGATATAACTTTTTTAAAAGTCAGTTTGTGGGTTTAATGTGCGTAATAATGACAGGACATCCCTTTCACACACCTAATTTGATCCATTGTTAATACAGACAAATATTAGTGCAGCTTTAAACATTGTGTTGCCAGTGTTTACTCTGAACACATAACCAGAATTACATTAAAGCTGTAAAAATAAAAATGATGCACCAATTTTAAGTTATCCTGCTGAGCCTAAATACGTCCATATAAACAGAGGACGTGTGATTGAACCTGAATGCGAGTTACTCACTAATGAAATTCCAGCTCCGCACATCAGATCTGCTGATTCTTTGAACTCACCGGCTCCTCTTCAGTGTAGTTACAGAAAGAGCAAAACGAATAGAGCGAGAGAAGATAACCTAGATAGGGTGCTGCTGTGGTTATCTGACTAAGTGTATGAGCTGGGGGGGGGGGGGTGGACGAGCGTTTTATTCAGAAAACTTAATCTTTTGATGATGAAAAAAGAGGAAAATATTGCCCAGATTTCTATCCCATCAGTGTTGTATCTAACGTAATCTTCTTTGACGGAAAGCTCTTTTTGATGTTTCATTGTCTCGGTGCAGCTCGGAGTTCTTTCCGGCTGCTTCTCGGTCTCTCTCTCTCGGGCGTCATGGGAGACGCACACAGCAGGAGGCGATGGCTGTAAATGTGTGTTAGTACTTCTGAAAATGTGCCCTGTCTGTTCTCAAAGGGACTTAGTGAAGCAAGTCTCCACATTCTGCATTAGGTCCGACCGGGAATATATCAAAACAAGGAAAAGTAGTTTCCACAACACACTGTGTCTCTCCTCTCTTCCTTTGTCGCTGCCTCGTGCAATTTGTGGCCCTTCTCTTATTCAAGTTTAATGCAGGTGCATGATATGATTGTCAGGATTGTCAGCCTTTTTCTAGGTTACGCTTCTCTTGTTTTGCTTGGTCATGAGTAACCCTATAGCGTCACGTTTCGACCAAAAGATGGAAATGAACTACAGAGACCAAAACCAGTGTACCAGGCTGTAAACATTTTAACATGGGAGTCTCCGAGGATCGACTCCCTTTTGGAGCAACCCCCAGTGGACATTCGAGGAACTGCAGATTTTGACACTTGAGCACTGGCTTCACTTTTTAGACCTGGAGGTTGAAGCCTGGCCTCTAAGCTAATGAAGGTCTCGGCTCCTTACATCCATGATAACGGCCACAATATAGTGACTCCTACGGAGAGGAGTCAGGTTGGGTTTTCCATGAAAATCCTCACGCTCACTGTGTCGCTCTTTTCTGCTTTTCTACCACACATCTGGAATCCCATCACAACACAGATTCCACCACAAAGTTCACGTATGCACACAGAAAAACTTCCAGAATGGTTCGCTGATCCATTTTTACTGGGTTGCCAGAGTAAAATGTATCACAATGCAATGTATTCAACTGATTTTCCTGCTTAAAATAGAAGCAGAGCATTCTTTTGGTCTACACTGATCTGTTAAGTTTAGCAGTTGCTGTGAGGCTGAAAAAACGATGATGTTGAAATTAAAATACAATTAAGATTTTATGCATTTATACATGGGAGTTTCTCGATAATGAAAGCTTAAAAATTCTATTTAGACAAAGAGTATCTTCAAATATAGCTTTCTAAAGCAAGTAAAAAGGCTTTTTTTTCCAGAGCAAAGAAAAGACTTTCAACAGACATTTGACAGTGGAACGTACGCAAACAAACACGACTGGTTTACTTTTCCAAAGTGTTGAGCTGAAAAAGTTTCAGAGTCACTTTTCCAGAGTGAATCCATCTCAATGTGCCGTCATTGAAACAAACAGGTTCAAACAGCTCTCAACATATAAAAGACTGGTTTAAAGACTAAAGAATCCACAAAACCGAAACCAGAAATGGAAAACGAGCTAAAACAAGAAGTTTGAGTCAAGAATAATAATTTATTTTGCGTCTTTAAACTTCTTTTTTCTGTGATATATAACTCCTATTAGAGGTTAATACAGAATTTTGCCCTCAGACAGCACAACCTCAATTTGTAGTGATCTACTTTCTAAGCACAAGGTCTCTTTTATATTCACCTGCTGCTCTCCGGGCACTTTATTTCACACAATCACTGCTCAGTTCATTTCTAAAGAAGGTAATATATCACTCATTATTGCTTTCTCCCTGAGCGCAATAGGTTAATTCATTACACCAGTCCCTGATGTAGCCCCAGTTTTAGCTGAATTCTGTCGTACATTCAACAAGCATTTCAGACAGAACTGGATTGCTTGTTGAATAGTTGATGTCCTTGTCATCGTTCCGCAGTAAAAATCAAAGCGGGCAAATCCTTGTGTTCAGAGAAAGACAAGTTATTTGCGGTTTCAACAAAGACTGTGTGTGATTAAAAGAACAAATAGAAGTTGGTTCTCCTTGAATTATCTCGTTCTGTAGAGGTGAGTAAAGAACTTAACTTTCTATTACCACCCTATGTTTTCTAAACATCTAAAAATGACTGCAGAATCTTCACTTAAAGTGAGAAATAAGCGACTGTATCTCGAACGAACAAAAGGTCCGCGTTGCTGTCGATGGCTGCTGAGACTGTAAAATAACTTGCGCTGCTGCAGAATAGTAAAGCGGATCTATTCATTTTTCACACAGATCCAAAGAATCCCATGATGCGAAGCCGAATGCAGTCTTCAAAATCATCACAAATTTTCTATTACTTTTTCTTTGGAGTTAAAGTTGACCTACACATTTAACTGTCAAGGAATTTTCTGTTGTAAAAGTATAAAAATGCCTAAAGTTGGTCAGATATGCCTCCTCAGATGATATATGATGATATATATGGGGAACTGCCATGATGAAAGATTTGAACTTCCCGTTCTTCACGTCCCCCTCCACTAAAAATTCAGTGTGCGTTCACTATAATCTTTGACTTTCACTGTGCAGAATGAAAGGGAAAGCACAGTGAAAGTCATTCATTTCATTTGCTGAAAGGATAAAGTTTCTCATAAAAAAATCTGATTATAAAACAGAGAGTTCCTGTTCTTGCTTCTGATTGGCTGAGATTCACGCGTTTGAAGCTGGGTTAAAATACACAATAATACAGTATTACTGCACCATACACACTGTTTTCAAATGTTTGATTTAGTTGTGAATTTTGATTTACTGGCTGAGCTAAACACAGATGAGTGTGAGAGATAGACTGTATAGAGGGGGAAGAGGAAGGTGATTAAAAACCTGACATGGCTATATGTGTCCATTGGTCTTGTTCCACCACGCCTCGTGCACGGCCGTCTTTGATCCCACTCGGTGTTTAACTGCAGGGCTTTGCCTTGGTTTTCAGAGGACGTGCTCTTTGGGTTCTTACCTATGTTTGTGGAAGTCTTAGGTGCGTAGTTGTGGAGTCTGGAGGTCCTTCCACATTGAAATTGCGCTTTTCAATATAAAATATGTAATTTAGCATAATTTTGGACCATTTTTGGGATCATAGAAATTTGGAAAATCATCCAAAACATCCAAAAACCTAACCCAGCCTAACCCTAAGAGAAAACCCTGTAAGCGGTAACGTGCATAACAGTTGCTGCTTCTTTTATTTCATGTTTTAACAAAATGGCGAGGTTAACATATCAAAAAGACTCTCTGTGATTGTGTTTGCATATGAGGCAAGGCGGTGTATGACCCATTTTTGTGTTATGTCCACTTGTGGGACTTTGTTAGCCAACACATGCAAACACACAAATACACACAGACTTTGTGCTCCACAGGCAAGTGTTTCCTGCTGTGCAGGCTGTTACTCCCTGACTGTTTCCATCACAGAGCCACAGGCCTGATTCTGCCCTGCTGCTCTGTCCACACTAAGCTCTAAGTGTGTCTGATGTTGCAGACCACAAAGAGAAGCCCACGGCCTCATCCCCGACACCCCAACCACCCTCCACACTGTCTCACCAGTGACAAATCCTCTCTGCACCAGAAGTAGAAGTGAAAATTAGGTATAACACCACTCACCGTCTCCTAGAACTCCTTGACACATCCTCTTTATTACACAGACAGATGAAAATTGAAGAGTGTGATTATTCACTATGCTGCTATGTTCCTTCACAGGCAGAGAAACATAAAATCACACACCTCCATCTTCTACACTGCAGTCGGTGGTTACATAATATAATGTCTAAGATTATAATAACATAAAGAGCTTCGTGAAGGGGTTATATTTTTATGAACCCAGCAGAGTGATATGACTGGGGCTCGTATGCATCTGTTGAATATGTGCCAGATGCACATTTGGTAACGTCTTGAGTCACAAAATACCAAACTGGCAAACGCAAGGAAACGACCTGGTACTGCTGCAGGATGAAGACAGTTTACGTGTGGATAAATAATGAATCATTCATTACTTTTAAATAAACTTTGACAGGATGATCAAATGAAGCCTGTCTTGCTATTGCTGTTACACAATAATAACTAGGAGTGATTCCGCATTGTACATGGTGCAATCTGGATTTTGTTGACCAGTCTTCCATCCAAATGCACAGTAATATCATCCATTGTCTGTGTGCTGGTCTGCTCCACAAAACAAACCTTGAACTCCCGCTCATGCAGTGCGGTTGGCTTCTCTCTTCACTTTTTTTATTCTAACTTTTAATCTCTGGGATTAAGATCTTTAAAACACAGCAGGACACGTAGCCTTTGAGTGAAGTTGCGCTGACTGCTGCTGAGAAGCATGCAGAATATGAAATATAATGGAGTGCAATGTTTATGGGAGTTGCAGGAGTAACTTCAGCGTATTCTCCACAAAAGAGAAGTGTTTCACTATAAAGTGCAACATATATTTGAATTAGAAGGGCTCTCGGTAGAGTGCATACGCCTGGTCCTGTATTCAATCAAACGGCCCATGTTTTAAGGGTTTGAAGTCTCTGCCCATTGGCCTACCTTTCCACCAAGTTTCATGAAAATCGGTCTAAGTCTTTGTGCAGTCCTGCTCACAAGCCTTAATGAAAACATAACCCCCTTGACGAAGGTACTAAATAATTAAGTGGGTTTAAATACACCGTTCCATCCCTGCGTGGAGTGAGGTTCATGCTTCCACAGTCATGAAAGAGAACGTATCGAGCTAACGGGGAAGGGCAGACATCACGACCCAATCCACTGATAGTTTTCCAGCTTGTTTGAGGCTGTAACGGCTGATGTAACTTGTGCGATGATGAGATTAAAGGATTTAACGGATTAGGGTTAGCCCAGGAAAATGTGGCTAACATGTATTCCCATCTCCATTACCCCTTATTAAAAGCTAATGAGAGCAGCCAATTTCGGTCTTGCTCTGTGGAAAGTTAATGCAGAGAAAAGCCTGCCGGCGCTTATTTTCTTATAATGATAATCAGATATAAGCATTAGTAAGGTCACAGGAGTACAATTAGAAATACAAGAGCACTCTCTTACATGTGATGGAGTCACTGTTTTCTCCAAAGTGTTTACTGGTTGACTTCATACTCCAAACTTATTGCAAGTTGATTTAAAAATAACTATGTACTGGTGCACATAATTACATATCATTGACTCATTGCAACATTATGACTTTGAGTTTCTGAACTTTCTGGACTATGCAGCATATATATATATATTTATATTAGGCTTAAAATAGATTTGTTTTTTTGTCCCGGTCTGGTGCAAAGTAGGCATTTCATTGTGGCTTGGCATCGTGTTGTCAGGCCCCTGCTGGCCTTGTCTCAATGCCACGGCCATTGTTTTCATGCAAACTGTGAGGGAGCGCGCCAGTGTTCTTGACTGAAATGTCCAAGTGCTTTGTTATTGTGGGAAGTGGGGGATGCAGCAGCAATCAAATCAGAAGCAAAACAATCCCAGAAATTTAAGAATGCTTTCATAGAGTGTAGACCCAGAAGAGGGAAGCATGCGAGATGAGAAGCAGCAGTCATTTCTGATATAACAAGAAGCTGTTACATGCAGCTGAGTCATTCAAAGCTGAAATAATGGTTCTTCTGGCTTCCCTCGGTGTAGTCTCAATGACAAGGAAGAACAACTTTGCAGACTTTTGATGTTACCCATGACTTGCTTTCTAACGTGTTAGTCTAAATGTGCATGCGATGTACGCACACTGTAAATAAAGAGTGGACGTAGCGTCAACCAGTTGACAGTTTGGCTGTTTCCATCCTGGTTTTTTTGGAAACAGAAGTGCCGATATTTGGACAAGAGGGTGGAGCTGGGTAAGAGCGAGCGGTGAAACTTAACGCTTAGTTAACGCTAAATTACTGAAAACACAGACCAAACCAGCAAACACTGTCATGTCAAACGCCACTAAGTAATTTCTACTTGATAAATGTGAACGCACACAGTTGAGT
Source organism: Coranthus polyacanthus (assembly GCA_037367275.1). Classification (NCBI taxonomy): domain Eukaryota; kingdom Metazoa; phylum Chordata; class Actinopteri; order Kurtiformes; family Apogonidae; genus Coranthus; species Coranthus polyacanthus. The sequence goes on from JAPQRN010000010.1 coordinate 848,247, forward strand.
TTGATAACAGTCGTGTCAATTTGCATAAAGTATAAATACACTAATTAGCAGGTTAGAGATCAGAGGTGACTCGTATCCACCACGCTGAATAATTCCACTACGTTGTGAATACACTCAGAGAAACATATATGTTATAGAGAAGTTATTTGTGGTGAGGTGGATGTGAATTCACCGTCAACACTGTCACTATTATCAGAGTATGAACAGGTCTGATATGAAAAAGAAATTAATAATGAATCTAAAAACCAAATCTGAAGGTACTATGTTCAAAACTGAGTTCAGGAACGACCGTTACAGTATATGTTTCCTGCAAAGGTACGTGTAACCGAAAATGAACTTTTCTATACATTTTTGCATTGAAGGAAGGACGGTGGATTTGGAATTGCACGGGGAATTGTCTTCAATGGTTAGTATGAAGAGGAGGAACAACAGACTAGAAACTCCCTGTTTCTTTGTAGTATATATGTGGCCTGACAGAAAACACTTTTTGGTGGTTTTATCTAGGTCACGTTAAGTGATATTTTATTCTACTATCAACAGTAAAGCCTTCACTGTTGAAGAAAATGTCATGCTGTGATGCTTGAACAAGAGGATTTGGAAGCTCCTCGATGTCCCTGAGTCTTTTGTTTGCACCTTTTGAATTATTTTATTCCCCATTTCTTAGCTTAAAATTAGATTTGGTGCATGTCTCAGAAGTGCTTTTGACATGGATGTGCAGACGGTGATGTCTCCTGCTTTGTACAAGGCAAGGTCAGTGCAGTGTCAAAATGTTTTTTTCATCTAACAAAATATCTTTACTTGGGATTGTGTCGCAACACCCTGTGAACACACAATTGTCAAGTGGAAGTAATAAGACGGAGGAAGGCCTGTCTGATGAAGTCTTTGTACAGGAACAAAGTCCTCATTGGGAGGATGCTGGGGCGGATACGGTGGAAAAACAGGCCTGCACCGTTCATGGTCTGTTGTAACTACTTTAAAACACATCCTCATACCGTCAGCATCGCTCGATTTCCACTCACTCCCAAAACTACATATATGAAAACAACTTGGTTAGGGTTAGCAGGGTTTTTTCTGGATCGGGCAGAGGTGGTATCGTCCTGATCTGGTTTACCGTGCCTTCAAATACTAACTATTGACAGTTATCATGTTTTTTTTTAAAAGTATGGTAATACTGTTACTTAAGCAAATGCAGCAAAATCAGGTAATACATGAAAAATGCTACTGTGATCACACATTTACTGATTATCTTCTTATCTGTAGATACTGTAGACAATTTATAAATGTGGTAAAAGATTATTTTGGCACCTTAGGAGAAAGTTTGACAACCCCCACCCGTGAAGTAATATTTCTACGATATAGCGCTACCACATTGACATGATGTTGGAATTGCAGTTTCAATTGAGTCTAAAGCATGTTAGAAGATTCAGGGTTTTGTCACCTTTTACATCTCTATGAAGGAAAACCCCTGAGTTAGGGAGAGGTCAAGGGTTCAAATAAAAAATAAAAAACAAACAACTTAACAACTGCCTCCTTCTAAAGACTGTCCCTATTTATGACGCCACCTTCTCTATGTTATTGCACTTATTCATAGGACTGACGGAGGTCACCAAACCTCATTCACAGATTGACCCAGTTTGCCGTTTTTGTGTTGAGGTTGGGTTAGACTTTACTATAACCGTGACAATGATCGTCATGTGGTGTTCCTGTTTTAACCCTTATCCTAACCAAGTTGCTGTGGCGTCTACACTTAACCAAACCTTAACAATGACAATTTCACAGCCAAAATACAGCAGCCGCCATTAGGTGCAAAGTCCTCGTTCTGGATGGAGGATCCCATGACCCACACATCGTCTTTAGAGACTGAAAGCAGAATAATGCTTTAGCCACAGATGTAGAACACACATTCCAATGGTGTAAAATATATAAATAAATATAAACCTTCTGAGCGAATGAGTTTAAGTAGGAAGCACTTTCCCAAACCCTGCAGAAATCTAAAAAAAACAAAAAAAAAACAACTCTCATAAACCTCTTTCTTAGAGGAGGCGAAACACATCAGCAGAAGTTTGCCATGTTGCCTTCTCAATGATCAGTCAGAGTGTCCTGCAGCAAGAAGCAGAGTCATATGACAATCTGTCCCACTTATGTCACAAAAACCTTCACCTGTCATTTCACACTACACTTTCCCTTCATCTGTAAGTGATGCTGTCATTCCCATTTGATTCAAGCCGAGGTGGAAGGGAGGGGAAGATAGAAGAGAGGGAGAGGGAAGGAAGGAGACATGGAAACGCTGTCATTCTTTATCTGTAAAAGAGTGAACAGACTCCACATAGGGAATAGGTCATGTAAAGGACTAACTGTGTTAAAGTGGCTTTGAATGAGGCATTTCAAATCTCCTGCTGGCCAAGTAACCACAGCAACAGCAAAGAAGTGAGGTCATACAGACAGGCAGCAAGTGCAAATATACCCGGCCGTCACATATCTACACTTGGTCATCGGACTTTTTTGGGATTAATTAAAGTTAAGAACCATCAAGAGAGAGAGAGAGAGAGAGAGAGAGAGGGAGCAGAAAGACTGTTGGATTCCCTTCAGAAAGTTACACACATTTGAACGGTACATCTTTTCAAACACATCTTCTATAACAGTACGAGAACAAAGAAACACAGCAGATAATTAGAACATATAATTTTAAAGCACGTCTTCATTTCTGACAGTACAAATGGCTGCGACGACCGTTAAGAGAATCTATTTTTAAGGAGTTCATAAGAGAAGGAAGGGAGGGAGAGGAAACAGCGGGCTTAAGGTGAGGAGTAGATGCATATATTCCAAGCCGAGGAAATGGAAATTCATACTGCAGCCTCAGCGGATACAGTGAATATCTATCACATTTGGTATTAAATTTGGAATAATGATATTGGTGACGGGGGGTTGACGTGAACTCTGGTCTTGGAGCAGGACTGCATCATTCATGGAGTGAACAGATAGACCGGCAGCACACGTGCAGAGACGTCGCAGCCTAAAACCCTAAAACCTCCTTTTTCTTTTTAATATGACCATTGTTGATCAGAACAGTTGACTGATTCAGAATACTGAAACCTGTTATACATTTCAAATGACTTCTGGAATATATAAAGACTACATATTGAGTCCCCCGTAACTTATACAGAACATCCAGGTGAAGGATTTGTAATAGAAGGAACGATCACACTAAACTAAAAACGACAGCATCCCAACATATACCGGCGTCATCACAATCTATTCCCAGATAACAGAGCTGGCTAACTTTTAATCTCCAGGACCAAATGCTTTTATTATTCCCTCTCATCTATATTTAGACTTTAAAGAGTCAGATTCTTCCTCTTTTCTGAGTTAAATTAGCAAGGGCCACATTCATCAGTGCATTAAACCAGCACCTTAAAACCAATTTGCACATAAAATATAGACTTACTGTCACAAACATTTCCACTTAAATTAAATTTCTCAAAGTTTAATTGAACCTTTTTAAAAGGTCACCTCTGAAGCTTTCCAACTGGATCTTTTAAGAGCAAACCTGCAACAATTCAGTTTAGTTTGGTTCGAATATATGCATGAATTCTTTCTACTTGAATCTTGTGAATGCAGACCCATATTTTATGAAAGAAGATAATGGGATTTAAAGGAAATTATAAGAAAAACCAACATAAAGTGTTCTGCAAAACAAGATGTGAATTTTTCTGCGTATTTCATCCACTCCTGTGATGTGAATGTTAAGAGTTTCATGGTTTACATCTTTACCAGAAAGACGCCATATTTCCTACGATAACAAACCGACGTATTTTGACAAAAACTCTCTGAAAGTCGTTGTTTCTTGTATTAATTCAGTCAATGTCCACACACGCAGACGCACATAATAATTCACTGAATCACTGAAACTTTTTCACAGTTAACTTTTATGGATGCGCCAACTTTTCCACTTCTCCCAAGTGTAAAAACTTTTTTTTTTTCCCAGATGTTGTTTCCGCTAACGGAGTTTTATGAACAAATTGAAAATGTAAATAAAAACAGCCGGATGGAAGCGCACCTTGTGAACTGGAGAGACGGAACGACATCAGGACTAAGTCTGGAGTGGTTCGTTTGTGGTGGGAATGAGATTCGACATCGATTTGATCCAACTACCAGGTGTTTATTCACAACGTTGAGCTAAAGGGCTTCTGTCGTAGCACCTAGCTGCTCAATTTCAAATTCATAGGCACTGGTCCAGAACACCAGAACTTTTTACTTTCCATCAGTGTTTAATTAGATTTTGTTACGATTGGAATTTTATTTGTGTGAATAGAAATTGAACCAAGGGCAAAATGCTTCAATTCTACAAACTCACCAGAAAAAAAACTAAGTGTGAAATTACGAAATTAAAAGTCACAAGCTTTTAATTATCTTTTTTAATGAATATGCAGTAACTGGCAGCGCCTACACCTATGATCTCAAAGGTCTTAAAAAGGGAGAAGTATTCCTTTTGAGGACGGGCAGCGAGGTTGACATGCAGTCAGAGAGCAGACCTTTTTTCATCCACCTGTTGATCTTCTAAATCCTGCTTCACACAGGTTCTTTATCTTTTTCACCCTCTTCCCCACAAACAGGCCCCTGTCCCCTCTCACCTGTAAATCTTGTATCTAGTAGAAAATCCCTGCTGGAACCTCTCTCTGAACTCGGTGTACTCCGGACATCTGTGAAAAGGTCCCTTCTCCGACAGCAGCCAGTCCAGCTGCCCTCCGCTCTGCCTGGTGTTGAAGCCCCACGCAGAGGAGCTGGAGGGGGCCGAGGAGGATGAGGAGGATGAGGAGGATGAGGGGGATGAAAGGGACCCGTGGAGCTTCCCACCGTGTCCCCCGCCGCTCACTTGTTCAGCTCGGCTGGGCCACGGCAGCCATAACAAAACCCACGGCAACCATAGGAGCATCAAGGAGGACGCCGACCATCTAGCAAGGGAGGCGGAGCCATGGGTACACCTCTCTTTTCTCATTGGCCAAGGAGTCGCCATGGTCCCGGTGGTGATGTACTAGGGCACCTGGGACCGGCATTTCTTCTGACAGTCACCTCCCACCGGCCTGAACAAAGACACAGGAACAACGAGGAGAGTGGTGAAAACATGTTGAAACACGTATAAGCATAAAAAAAAATGTATGAAGACAGTACGATGTCGTCCAACGTCGTATTTATCACCAATTTAGCATCAATCATAACGGCGTGATTATTTTCATGTCTCAACGAGAAAATGAAAGCCTCTGCTTGTAACAGACACACGAAATTACTATTATTAAGCCACAAGCCTCAATTAAATGTGCAATTAAATGAGCATAAAACTGCCATAAAATAAAGTTTTAGTGATGCTACAGTGATGTACAGACAGTTTTGAAGAGACATGAAAAATGGTTTCATTTGCTTCCTGTTGAAGCTGCAGTGCTTTATAGTTATTTGGTGCCATTGGGGGAAAAAGTCCAGAATTACTTTTCAGCTGATTGTAATTCAAGAGTTCTGGGAGGAAACAAGAATTCTAAGCCCTTCTCTGGACTCTGTTTTCGAGGGTTAAATACCTCATTGAAAAGCTGTAATTACAAATACTCATTGACTGGAGTATTTATTTTTCTTTACAATTTGACTTTTACTCCCTGGAACTGAGCACAAATATCTGCACTTTCTACAGCTTACATTTTTAAAACAGGCTCACTACTTTTGCTTTTAATGCATTATCGATTATTTCCCACATTTTGCATCCGCACCATAGCGTGCCTTGACAACATCGAGACCGGTTTCAGCCTACATGGACGGAAAAAGAACACAAAAGACGACTCCTCTGTGTTTAGAGCAGACGAGAGACGGAGAAAAGGTCAGAGACCAGGAGAACTAAAGCCAAAATGGATGATACACAGGAACAGCCACTAGAAATGTAGAAATACTCTTTACTTTTACCCTTTGAGTACATATCAGACATTGTACTTTTACTCGAGTAAAGAAGTTGAGTCCTCTTTTTTTAAGTATGTGTGGACATCTCTAAATAGATGTCGTGTTTCTTCTCTTGAAGCCTGTTCCCTATGAGACTTGAGGAGCTAATATTTCTTCAGTATTTCAGTGCAATATTTGAGTGCAAATTAAAGTTTACAAACATTGCAAGATAGCGGTGCGTTGAATAATGGAATACTTGTGCTAACTGGTATCTTTGCTCCTTTCACAAAAGGCTTCTTCTACTTTAACTGTTGAACATTATTCTGTATGTCGAGTCCAGAATGAGTCTGCACTCTGCTTTTACAGAAGTGCATTTGACTATTTATCACTCGACAAAGAGCTCTACAGGCCTTGAATAATAAAACTGACCCAGGAGGTGCCCTTGCGTGGCTACTTCTGCGATGGAGGTGAAGTTTTTTTAAGCTGCAGTTTTCCTTTCAACATATATGTTCCTTTGAATCCACTGTAAATTGCGGCCATTCATCACGTAATAAAAGCTGCTTTTCTACGGGGACCTTGACCAAACTAAAGCACCCGATGATTGATGAAAAAGAGCATAATCACTGTTATCAAACCTTAATGATAATCAATAGACAAACCGCAGAGAAAGTCTTTGTAACGTAAAATAAAATATGTTTCAGTGATTACACAGAGGAGCACTTGTAACACATCAAATAGCATAGAGGATGTGCAAAGTGACACTGCAGTGATATGTCTGCTTTCAGCTTCTCGAAACCTCGCGTGCACAAGAACGTCATCACCCGCATCCAGATGAGAAGCACAAACCATAAACAGCACATGAAGTGCCTTCATTTTGTTTTTTTAACACAAACACACACCACATTAACACTTTTTTAAGGTGACAGTTTGAAAAGACTTTACAACGCCCTTCAGAAAAGTTGAGGCTTGCTGTCTGTTTCACTGTCAATGACTAGCGGCATTGCTGGGTGGAGTCACCAGAGACAAATCAGCATTTCAGAACAGATATGTAAAGTAGCAGAGATGATGATTTAAGTGGATTGGGATCCCAAGTATTCCCTGTTTATCTTACAAACAAATTAGAGAATTAATTTCAGGTGGATAAATGCAGGCTCAGACATGAAAAAACAATACTCAGGGCGCTGCATTTTTAATTTTCACTCGCTGCGCCCTGAGATTACTGCAGTTTGAAAAGGAAATTAGCAAAGTCATCTGTCAAACGAATGTATTTATGCAACCAAAAGCAGGATAAAAACTTGATGAATGGGATGTGTGCAGGTGCAGTTCCATGTACTATATGGCCCAGAGGTAAGGCAGGTGAAAATTAAAAATGTATTATTGTTAGCATGCATGAAAAACCACCAGGACGTTCCTGGTAGCACAAAATCTTGCAAGTAACAAAATACAGAGAAGAAAAAACAAAAGGTAAATTAAGCTGGAACGTTGCAGTCATTTTGACCTGTGCTCATTTGCATCCTGGAAAACCCTAAGACTCTGAGATTTCAACAGTCTTATAAGTTTATTCCCAGCCACACTGTGCGACACGGATCTGAAAGACTTGGG
>JAPQRN010000010.1:866764-877075 GCA_037367275.1 Coranthus polyacanthus
AGACACACACAGACACACACACAGACACACACAGACACACACACAGACACACACAGACACACACAGACACACACAGAAGCATGACCGGATTACGAAGCAGCAGAGCCAGCAATAATGTCAGTGCACAGCATAATGCTGATAATGTCGGGAGACACACACTGATGGGTTGTGGTTGGAAACTGGAACCCCTACAAATGATATGCTGCTGCTGCTGCTGCTGCTGCTGCTGCTGCTGGCTCCCTCTCTGTGGTTGTGTGTGTGGTTGTGTGTGTGGTTGTGTGTTCACACTGCAGTGCACGTTACAGTCACGTATGTTACCGTGTGCGTGTGGAGACTCTTATCTGGCCAAACTCCAGCTAGACAAACAAACAGCCATATGGTCAATTAAGGCCCATCAATACCTCTGTTAACATCTTTTCCAGCCGACAATTAAGACAACAACAGCCTGTCAGCAGCACGCGCCGCTGAAAGTCATATTTCCCACCTCGGAGACGGCGCCCCCTGCAGAACAGAGAATACGCTGCGCTCTGTAATGCCTCGCTGACGTTTTTAAAACACTGTCCCTCAGCACCATTGGAATGAACGTTGAAAATCACAAAATCCGAGACTGCAGGTAAAGTTTTCGTTACAGCTTTTATGTCGTTTTCATCTCGTTGCATCATTTAGAAATAATTTAAACCCACAGAAAAATCTGGTTTCTTCAACTTTCACTCAGGACCAAAAATCAGCCTCTAAATCGTAAAGAAATAGTGACATTTATCGTGATAATTATCGACATCAACTGATATGAAGGATATGTTCTTGGCTTGTACTCGCTTTAGACTTGATCTCTAAAATGCTCTGCAGCAAAACTTTTTGCCCTTCAGCTGCTACTCCAGCAAACGCAAATTAATGGGAAAAAAGACATATTTTCATTTTCATACCTCCAACTAAAGCCTGCCTGTGAAGCCTTAGCAGCAGAGGTTTAGTCATCAACAACTATTTTCCAATACTCAGCAGCTCAGCGGACGCTGTGTTACAGCCTCATCCATTTATCCTGTGAAACTTCGTAGACAGGTACTGAAGTAGAGCATCAATACACGGAAGAGAAACTAGTCAGCAGGGTGTTTAAAAATGCAATCAGTTGCAAGTTACTGATTATCTGCCTAAAGCTGGTATTACGAATCAGGCAAACTGATTTCCATCAGTTATAGACAATATAATTGGCTTCTAAATGTATTGATGTTCCCAGAAGTAATGCATCCAGAATTAAAATAGCATAGGAAGAATTTACAGTCACACAGTGGATTATAAGGGGGTTATTAATCATAAAATATGTTTCAGGATCAATGTCCCTAATCATACTAACTTCCCTGAATTCAGAATCCATGAAAGCAGGTATGTGACGTAACAGGAATAAGAGATCTGTTACTGGTTTCATCGGTAGAGTTTCAGAGCTAGTCGCCTTTTTCCGGTTTTGTTGCAGATGCAGCTGCAGATGTTTCTCAGATGTTCCAATCCTGCAGATGTTTATTTCATAACACAAATTTGAGCCAGACATACACAAAGTCTTACTGTCATGATTTATGCTCGTATCACCATCGTTTCCTGTTGTTTTCTCAGATACATTACAAATGAAGCCTCTTACTCAATATATTCTGAGATTTAGAAAAATGTTGACTAAATGAATAAAGGAATCAATTATGTATGAGAGGGAAGCACTGCCCTTTTCCTCAATAAAAATGTATATTATACCCCATAGATATGTCATTACTTCATGAAAATCACATATATACACCACACCAGTGTTTTAGTCTCAGTCATTCATAATATATTCCCTTCCTCCATCTTGTATCACACCACCTTTCTCCCTCCTTTATTAACTAGACTCATTTCAAGCCAGTTCCCCACCCTCCTCCCCTCCTATGGCATACTCCCTTTTCTCTTTTTTTTTTCCTTTTTTCTCCATCCATGGTTCTGATAATTACACAAGCTGCTTACCATAAGTCAAGCAGCTCCATAAAGTCCCTGTATGCATACAGCAACATCTTCCTTATTAGTTGCTAGCTAGTTTAATCCTTTCCAAATAGGTCCACACAGAGTCCGCTAGGCTTCAGTTGATATTCTGCCAACAGCAGCAGAAAGCAAATTCTGGTAATTGAAAGGGCCGTGGGGGATGGGAACTCAAATTACATGTAGCATACAGCAATATAGACGTACCTGAGGCTATGTTCGGAATATACATGAGAGTCACTGAGGGCAATTTACCATGAGTGTATGAACAATCTTCTTTCCTAAAGTTGCGGTAATGATGACGAGTGGTCACTTATAAAATATTTTGAAACCCACTTGCAGTGATGTCCTTGGGGAGATTGCCTTAAGGAAAAAAGCAAGCGAAAGGTACAGAGAGGAACAGAAAAAGAAACTCACAAATGTCTGGTGTTTTCAAACAAGCACAAAACACATTCATCTTTAATCCCAGTGATTTTTTTAAACCTACAGTTAAGAGCTGCAACGATTAATCAAATAGTTCTCGACCGTTAAATCAATCAGCGAATATTTTGATATTCACTGATCGGTTTGAGAAAAAAAGTAAAAATTCTCAGATTCCAGCTTCTTAAATGTGAATATTGTCTGGTTTCTTTCCTGCTCTATGACATCCTGGGTTTTGGAAGACACGTTTTCATTTTTTAGACCAAACAATGAATCGATTAATCGAGGACATAATAAAAATCAGGGGTAAAAACACCAGAATCTGAAAATACACACCTTTCTCTCAGCTCTCTCCTCTCAGTTCCAATAAAAGGCTAAACAGAAATATAGATGAACCTGACTTCATTTCACATCGCTGCGAAAAAGAGAAGACACTTTTCCAAGCTGAGTCACGAAGTAGAGCAGTAGAGTCATGTCTGACTGAATCTTAACAGTGATCAGTGATTACAGCTGTCAATGTATTTAACCTCCTACCTGTATGAAAACACCCGTGATTAGACTAAGTCTGTGTGTCATGGAGTCCACAGAAGGAGATAGAGTTCTTGTTTCCTCTCAAACCACCTGAATTACAACATGCTGACAGTATGACCCAATAAAAACCAGCTCCACAACCCATTTTGGGACCCGACTCCAAGTTTAGGAAAGGCAGTATGAATTAATTATATGGGCAAAAATATGAGTTTAATTTAAGTTTGGTCTAGATGTGTAAAGTAAGTGTTTGCAACCATCACTTCATGAGCGTGACTGAAAGAGCGATCCTAAAAAGTGACATATTTTTGGGCTTGAAAGTCCTAAACTTTTAGATCACAGAGGAGAAATAACACAGCAAAATTCAAATGTCATGACATACATAGCAGTATCACAGCAGCTAATTACCGCAACACCCCGGGCTGGTACTAAATATAATCAGCGCTGCCTGCATCCATACAACAGACAGTAGGCTCGCAAATATTGTTAACAAGTTCCTAGCAGAACCATCCGCAGCTGAGTCAAATCTTTACATATCCAAACAGTTGGCGGATAATTGAACGAGCGCCGGGCCCCATGTGGGCCATCAGATGCTTACCAGTCTGGCCACGTAGGCTAATAGGGCAGCCATGCAATTAGTACTGGTCTAAATGTAGCTATAATGATTATTCCCACTATTACACAGACAAAAGGGCTTTGACCGAAAACACTAACTAGCTACAATGTCATTGTGATAATGACTGGACTGACACACATTAAGCTGGACAAGCTGATTCCAAAGCTGCAAATAGAAGCCACGCTGTCGACCGCACACGTCCATTCATGTGCTTATGGCAGCTTTTGTTGATGCATAGCTGTCGAAGAGAGTGGATGCAATGGTTCATTTGTACAGCAGAGCTCCTTGGAGAAGTAGAAATTAATTCATTCTAACTAGACAGCCATAGCGGTATGAAATTAGGATCATATTGGAGTCAAGAGGTAAGCTTTTCATCCGTAGATGAATTTGCTGATTGATTTTGTATAATTATTTGCTTTTGTTATTGTGCCACTGATACATAATGACACATTTCATGTCAGTTTGAAGGTTGATTTAAGGTTGATTGATTTTGGAGGTGCTTCAAATTCCTATTAATATTGATCCCCCCCCTCCCGTTTAAAAAGCACAGTGTTGCTCTAATCATATTTGAGCTGCTTCTGATAATGTCATTCTTGAGCAGCCGAGCATCACTGGCCACTGCGGTGACCGGCAGCGTAAATTAATCAGCTGTGTAGTCACTTCTGCCATCTGCCAATACTGCTAAATTGACAATGAAAACCATTAATGAGCAGGATTAGCCATAGCCCAAAGCCCATCACATTTAAAGGAAATCTATACATAAACAAACAGCTGGTCATTACGCCGCTGGATAAGGTCATTTACAGACATCAGAGGCTTCCCGATCATCTGAATCACAAAGGACGAACCAAGCCGGAGGAGACTGTACTGTATGTTTGAACTTCAACTAACCCACGTCTTATGCTTCGTTACAAACACTACGAGATGGCCAATAAAACGATAATTATTGTGACTTATCTTTATGTCGCATTAAATATCATTATCGTGGAATACATTTTCTTTTGTCTTTAGGGTTTACTTTATTGACATTTTCAGCTAAAACAACATATTTCAAAGTTTTGTCTTAGTTCTTTTTCGTGCACCTACAGTAAATAACCATCAACACTTATTTTTTGTTTTAAAAATAAATAACCATCCGTTACGTCATTTTCAACTTTTAAATCAAGAAAATGAAAAAAAAAAACAAAAACAGAAAGTCGACAAAATCAGCATTAAATCATGAAGTCAGAGACTAGACTTCAGATTCAAACCGATCAGTGGTTTTACGAGGCAAAATCCCTGCCCTCGTGTGAGTCCGGTGGTTCTGAACGGACCGACGAAACGGCTTCAGCTCGACCCGTCGGAAAATGTACGAGGTTTGTCGGACTCCGACTGAAGGACAGGTGGACTGAACATCTGATTAGAGGTGGTAATGCTGATTTTTTTATTTAAAAAGTTTAAAAAAGGAAGTGGCAAGTTGAGCCGTTTTCACCTATGAAATGCATATTTTTACATATTTGTCGATTTTTATGTGTATTGTCACCATGTATTAATGTGTTCCATTACAATTAAGTCATATAATTCTGTTTACAGCTCCCAAAACATGTTTTACTATCACTTCAAGCCATTAATTCAATTAGTACCAGTGTTAGAATTGCTACTACAGTAGTTAGCACTGCTGATGAGGTATCTTGTTCATGTCAAAGGAAGACTCTAAAGGGACAGTTGGCGTTTAAGTGAGTTGGCTTAAGCACCTATCAGAGCGCTGCCAGCCAGGCCATATGTGGGCTAATGGGCCAACCCTGGTGTTAGAGTCCACTGATAGGTGTTGAACATTCCCACGTGCCAAATTGCTAACGCAGAAACGCAGGTGGACTCATTCTGATTCCAACCACAGACGGTACCACCGCTCCGTAACCTCAGCTAAATTTTTATGGAAGGCAGCCATTTTGGAGAGCTGCGACCAGACCCTGGACACATGCACCCGACATGTGAATAAGAATTAGAGGCTAATTAAGTGAGAAAGATTTGCATGGTTCAGGGGAACGCGACTTTCCCTCAGTAAGCTGGGCTTTAATAGATTCGTGTTTTCAGAGAAAAACATGAAGGGAAATGGAATTTTATAGATCTCACAGGATAACCAGTGGAGGAATATATTAAAGCATATTGACTCAAGTGCTGTGCTGTGAGGTACTATACATTAGCATTTTCAATTTCTACAGGGGACATATTTTGTTTGACAGATTGAACTGCAGCTCGGGGAAAAATGAAGACAAACATGATCCAACTCAAAGAGGGAACTTAAACTTCAGTCACGTGTGTCACTGTGAGCCGACATTCTCCTAATGTTTATGACAGTTCGAGCTGATTTCTCAGCTGTGGAGGTGGAGATCAGAGGCATGGTTAGTGAGTTTGATGCTTTTTAACTTTGGTTTAGATGATATACAGAAAAAAAGAGACGTAAAAGTGCATGTTTGTTTGGACTTTTAATAAAGTTCATATGAGTCTTGGAATGCTCTCCACGAGTCTTTCGAGTGTTTTATGCCACTCCTGAGCTTTGTTTGATGCCTTGTGACCATTCATTTTACTCTTGGTCACAATGCAGAGGTTTTACAGGGTTCAGGTCTGGAAATTTGGAGCTGTCTCTATATGTTTTTTTTCCAGAGCTGTACATTCATGTATTTTTTCAGTTATATTTAATAATATGCACTGTTGCATCTACAGAAATTTGCAGTTTCTCTTACAGTCTCAGTCTGTCTCCACAGAGATGCATTTTCCTGCCTAACCAAGCCTGAAAACAGCAAACTTTATTTCAGTTTTTGATTTAAACATTTATTTAGTTTCTGTTACTCGCATATATTACCAACACCCTGACCTTTAAAATGCTCTGCTGCCTAAAGGGGATCTGTAAGTATTTATTTACTGTTGTTTTTAAAGTGCATAATGAGCTGCTATTTTCTGACACGCAATGGATACTTCATTAAACGAGCCCCGACTTTACGGCGTTTGGTCACATTTGCGCTGACAAGGGCTATACCATCCCTTTTAAGGCCATTTCACATGGTAAGTAATGGCCGCCCAGAAGTCATTCATCTTCAATAAGTGGTGAGCAGGCAGGTGGAGAGCCACGGGCCGTCTGGCAGCCACAGAGGCAAGTGACTTCGTTCTGAAACTGTCATGTTTATGCACGTTCAGCGCACACGCTCGCACACACAGCTGCTCGGCTGGAGTTTAATCATACAGAAGTTTCTTTGCTTGACCTATAAAACTGACGTTCAATCATGAAGAGGGTTAATGTCAAATAATTATAACATTTAGTTGTGCTGTGTCCTTTCATTAGGTTATATAATCCTAATTATATCAACTTAATTGTCCTCTCATTTAAGGCAAAGAGTTAAAAAGCAGGCACACAAGGGTGGGTGGATCGCAGCTGAACTTTATTCACATAACCTTTTCCTGTAATTAGAAAAATACACACTCCACTTAATTCCACTGGTTGCATATTCAAATGTGTACTTGTTATGTAAATTAAATTCCAGCCAGTGTAATTAAGTGTGGCTGAAACACAGAAAAGTGTCCAATCAACTTGACTTGAGAAGCCAAAGAGTCATCCTGACTGGCCGAGTTGAATTTTTAATCAATATGAACAAACTATACATGTTCACTCCACGTCACATTTTGACGCATGAACAGACATTGTTTTTCTTTTTTGGTTTTTTTTTTTGGTGTCATTTTTCAACTCGCGGGGGGTTTAATCTGAAAGACATCTAGACAAAAAGGTTTGAGGGAACGGCTTGAATAAGGAAGACAAAGAGAAAACTCAAAACTAAACACAACATGAACCCTGCTCTCCTCCTACTACGATTTTTGCCTCCTTATCCACGGCCCTATTTAGACACAGCATTAACGTCCGTCCTGGCAAATCCGATCACATGCAGACAGCTCTAATGCAAGGTCCGAACACACATTCCTATCCGATCACTCAGGACGCATTCGGAGGTGGTCTGGAACACATTAGTCACCATTCTCTAGTGATCTGAACACACGTGTATCCTGGGATGCACTGAAAGACTGAATAATCAGCTGACACGCTCTGTGTTAGTGAAACTCACCACGCCAACGCCACCATATTTAAGCATTTTAAAGACGTCTGAAATGTTCAAGAAGCCCCAAGATGTATTACAAGAACTGCACGCGACACAAACACGAGAAAATTTGTCAGTCAGTGGATGCAAATTGAAACAAGTGACTCCAAAGAGGCAGTAAGTGATAACTTGTCTAGATAAAGGTAGAATCACCAAAGATTGGATTGTTGTTGTTGCAACGTCTTTCCAGTAGGAGCTTTAAAAGGACACTTTAATTATAAAGATATAACAGTGACTACATGTACATGACATGATCCTCTCATCTAACCTTTAACCTTTCAGTAAATTAAAAGATGTTGGAGTGTTGCTTTAAGGCAAGTCAACCAAGAGAAACAACAAGGCATAAAAAGCACAAAAAATGGCAGTGTGGTTTTGTTCCGACTACAAAATATAGAAGGCAGTGTGTCAGCACTGACGGTATCTGACTGCTCACTAACTGATAAGGCTGCAAGAACAATGCACACCTCATTAAATCTAGTGCACAAATACAAGTGGATTATGGTTTGAATAGACAAAAAGAAGCGTCTCGCAGCCGACACCGACATCAAAGTGCTTCAGAGTCCAAATGAAGCTAGTGTGACTTTCAATCACTAAACTGACAGGTGCGCACTTTTCTGAAAAGAAGCTACTGGTGTATCAACGTTCATCTCATACATCTGCATCGATGCTGCACTGGTGTCACGTTACACGTACGCAGGTGGAGCTGAAAAGGTTTATGGTGGGAAAGAATATTTAAAAATGAAGAACCGATTAAATGAACGTGCTAATGCACAGTACCTTTGCATATAGAGCTGATTACATAGATATACGACATGATGTGTTGTCGAATTCTTGGTGAGTTTGAAACAACACGGACTTGGCGAAGGCCTGTATAGTCAGTACATTTACTCTCTGAGGTGAACAAACACAAACTGCACAAACAGGCGGGCCTCAAATCAAACGCAAATAACAAAAAGTTGAAAATTTGCTTTGCTCCATCACCAGGCAATTGTCAGTTCCTTTGGCAAATTTACACTATGCCAGTTTTACCATGGGTAATGCTGGAAGAGGCCACAGATGGCATATTGCTTACTATCTGTATCCATCCTGCTCACAGTCATAATAATGGGATAAATCCTAGCTTTGACTAAAGTCAGTGTCTAGTTTTGGGCCTCGACAGTTTCGGATGTACTCTTACTAAGCGTGTGGGGCCGGAGCAGTCGCCAGTGGTAAACATCACATTCTGCTTTCATTACTTTGGTATTTTGTGAAGATACTTCTTATTTAGTTTGTTATAGTTCCATGGGGCAATAGCTGCTCTTTTTTAATTTTAGTACAGTGGGCGAGAAAACATTTTTTGAGCTCGTCTTTTATTATTAAGAAAAAGGCTCCATGTGAAATATTATTATTATTATTATTTTTATAGATGTATTATTATATACTTTATTTATTCAAAGAGATTAAGATACATCTCTTTGTTCTGAATTCTCCATTGTCTCAAATCACCTCTATATCGGAGGCTTTTTGATAAACAGTGGAGCATCTGCTGCATAAAACTTTTTTTTTTTTTCATTTCTGGACCAAAATGAAAAATGTAATCCCATCCCCTGGGTCCCCACATAGGCTCATTATTCATTTCCACTAGTGTCAGATGGGAACCCCAGCAGAGGTAGGGCCATGAAATATTGTAGGTCCCAGACTGTAGTTTAAGAAAGAACAGGGCACAATGCAGTGTGTGTGGGCTGCATGTTCTATTTGTTTTATTTCCGCGTGAGGCCATGCCAGTCACCAGGGTCGAGCGTTGTGCTGTGAAGAACGAGCACGGCACAGGGCGCGGACTCGAACGACCGCATCTCGTGGTGATGCTAAATTAAGACCAATCGTGAGGCCGTCGTCTCTCAGCAGGCGGCGGCGGCGGCGATGGCGGCACATGTTGATGCATGTCACTCGACGGACTTCATCCCGACCACCTCAGCCGTAATGAAGCGAACTGGTGTTTGGGCAGAGATAAAAAAAATTTAAAAATACAACCCTGGACTGTTTTCAAAGAAATAATCTGCAAGAATTTCTCAAGGGAGCATACGCTTCAGTTTGAACCTTATTAAAACCGTGCAAATTGAATCTAGTCAGCCACAAGCAGAGGAATTTGAATTTGTGAGATTAGCATTTTGGTGAATCAATAAAAGGAGGAACTCAAGGCCTTTTACAGGGTGGATTAATCTGTGTAAGATTCATCAGAGTTGTCCTCTGGGAAAGAAGTAGTCCCCTGTATGTCTATGTTTTGCAAAAAGAGAGAGATACTCTTGTCCCTTGACGATGAAAGAGAAGGAATGACTGACGGTTTATTTCCCCTTCAACATCATCAACAGCAACCTGCCAACATCACACCAGCACATTAACGGCTTATAGTCATGTCATTGAAATGTGTTTAAGAAGTTCTTTCATCCGTAACAGATGGACTCCAGTCTCATGGGTCTTGGTGGGAATGTATACCACACACACACAACCGCACCACCACACACACACACACACACACACCACCACACACACACACACACACACACAAACACACACAAACACAGACACACGCACACACACACACACACACACACACACACACACACACAACCACACACACACACACAACCACAC
>JAPQRN010000010.1:891407-908992 GCA_037367275.1 Coranthus polyacanthus
GAGTCTAAACTATTTATTTATGGAAATAAATCCAAGCAAGAAAAACAAGGAAGTTAGGATTAGCATTGACTTCAACACACCAGCTGTGTTGTATCACAATGCATCTTTTGACGCTACAAAATACAACCGTGTCATTTCAGAAACGTGTGCATGTTGTGTTTTATTTAAAAAAAATTAACACCCCACTACAGTGTTTTGCTTTATTTACCACGATTAGAAAGACAGAAACCGCAGCATCCACAGCAATTAAACTAAAGTAAATGACGTCTGTTTGTTCATTCATTTGCAGGTGATATTTGTGAAGTTCAAATACAAATGTACAGAGAAAGTAAAGCCTGAATACCCCGAGTGGCTGCAAACACGACGAAGTACATTTCCTTAAAGACCACCACTACGTTCTGTTGACAACAACCTCGGACCGCAAACAAGACTGAATATTATCATCTGAAATATAAAATGGCAAACCATACACTTTGTGACATTGTTTATCTCTTCCTTCCTACAGACTCGTAACCTTGTACAGACTCAGCCTTTTGTTCAGCTACAAAACCTAGGAACGTGCCGTCGAGTCTGGCTTCCATTTAATGCACAGTGCACAGACGTGAAAACAAAATAATTTGAACTTAGCAATGAACTTTTAGACAAGGACAACTTCATTTGTTTGATCTTAGAGGTAGAAAACTCTATCTTCAAATATTACATTAATTGAAAGAACAATGCCTGGTAATGAAAGGTTATTGCAAAGCTCTAGACCAAATGAGCTCTGATGTTTTGTAGCACCCTCTTACTGTAAAAAAAAAACAAAAAACCTTTCATCAATGTGCTCCTAATTTCTGTGGTGAATGAATGCATTACAGAAACACCGACGGGCCCAAAAAGTGGAAAACTTTACTCAACTGAATGGCTGCAGTGATTACTGAACTGCCCTTTAATGAAAGCTGTTACTCTGAAGCTCGGCTCCAGAGGCCAAGATTGCTTTCCTCTAGAATTAGACACAGATGTTAGGGAAGAGGAATCGCTTCGCTCCCTCTTATACGGCCGAGGCATTGTTTAGTGCAGCCTCATGGGGTTTAAGTTTGAAATTCATTTCTTAAATTCCAAAAGTTTATAAAAAATGTATCAGAAGATAATGGCGGCGGCGGCTGCATCCCGTCTCTGCTGTATCCGTCAGTCGTCCCTCCTTCTCACTCCTTCTCTTTGTATTCCTCTTCATCTCTCCATTACACTCCGGCTCCGACCATCTTTCTCATTCCCTCTTCTCACATAACACGCTTCTTTCTCGCTCTCTGAATCTATATCCAAGGGCATTTTCTGAATCTTCTTTCAGCTTCACAGTAATGGACAAGCAACATCATTTTCAGGCCTCTATTCAGGCTTGCTGGCTTATTCGACCTCTCTTTAAGAAAGAAAAAAAAAATCTCTGCTGAGGACATTTCAAATGCCGCCTACATGTTTAAATGAGCTAAACATGAGTCTTTATGCAGCTTAATGTAATGACTGCTTCGTTAAAAACAGTCTTAACCTTTCCAACTCAGTTACAGGAATAGCACTTTAGGAATATTTGCTTTGCCCGTAGGAAGATATGTGAGGTTAGAAGAACTGAAGTTTCGGATGAATTGCTGGTGTGTTACATGTTAAGCCTAAAGGCTCCAAGTCAACTCGTGAGGGTTAAAAGGGTTATCCAATCGAGCATTGCTAAAAGGAAAAAACTGTCTCTTCAAGACGTCAGTATCTCTCAGTAATATGTTTTGACAGTGAGAAGATAAGAGGAAGGAGTTTTCTAAGAATATACAGTATTTTTAAAGTCAGTTAATCAATGTAGAAATGATGAAACTATGAGAAGTATTTGTATTATTTTAAAGTAATAGGGTTGCTTTTATTAATCAGATTTAACATCGGATTTTTTTACCTACTTACTGTCAAGTTATGTTTGGAAAAAAATGAAAGATTTGTCTAAGACGGTGTCAGTGGAGAGCACAAGCCCAATGGTTAAACAAATTATTGATTTACTTTTGTTAAAGGATGGCAGTTATGTTTCATCGTCTGGCTCAATAAGCTGCACCGAACTGTTGAGAGCTGTAACCAAAAGTAAACTCTTTTTTTACTGTAAACCATGTGCTGCAGTGCAGATGTTTGAACTACAGTAGAAATCAACCACGTAGAAGGTTCAAAAAGCCTGACAGAGAATCACTCATGCAAACGCTGCTTAAATAACTGGCTTGTAGTAATCAAGTAGTCCTCTGCTGTGTTCATTTTGGGTCTTTTCATACCTGAGGATGATGTTTGATGTTTGCTATAATTGATTATTAGAAAAATGCTAAAAATATCGTCAATTTCTCACATTTACAACATACATGTGTTGACATAACAGGCATCAAATTGTCCACCAACATCCAAGGGAAATAAACTCATTATCATGAATAAAACTGAGACTTACAGGCACAAATTAAAACCAGGTTGTAATAATCAACTGCTCATGGTGATCAGTTGGATCTGGACAATTCATCTCATCACATCGACACATGTTCCTCTGGTCATTAAGTCGTGACCAACTTTTATGAGAATTCAAAAATGTAAATAAAATACTGTGTCAATAAATATTCATCAGACTCTGGGTCATAGTTCACCGTCGTCCTACAAACAACGTAAACTTTGTTGCCGTTACCATGGCGATGTCCAGGCTAATGCACACTTGTCAAAATAAAAATCTGAAAACTAAGCATGTATATATTTATATTTTTTTAATGTTTTTTTGTTCACACTCTCCACCATCCACTCAGAGTCCACGACCCACCAACTGAGAAAGCTGGGGAAAAAAAAAATCTATTGATGTTTTTTTTTTTTTTAATTGCTTTAAACGTCATCTGATATCAGACTTTTATTTTGACAGACACGCGTCAAAGCCGTGCAGGAGGGAGGCTGGCTGTTGCCACGGTGAAGCAGACGTTTGACTGAAAGACGACGGTTAACTTTACATTGTCGTCGTAGCGCAAATGTGATCCTGAGTTGAGTTACATGTGGATTTTACAAACACTGACGATAAAAAGGCACTGAAACCCCAGTGACTGATAAACAAACAGCTTTCACTTAGTTTGGTGACGTTCACTCAGTTCATTATGAGAGTAATGTGCTCTGAATGCAGTGATTTAAAATAGGCGTTTACTGGCCTATTTTTAAAAAACACATAATTGGTTTGAATCCTGTAAAAGCGAGTCACGACTTGATGACCAGGGGAAAATGTGGGTCCCGACGTCAGGCCAGTGGTTTAGACGTTAGCTTACATTTTATTTTGCTTTTCTTGCCATTTTTTCCTGATTAGAATCTACAAAATCATTTCTAGCAGCTCTAATCCAGACGACGTTAACAAAGTCTCCGAGTTTTTACCATTAGTCCCATGTGTTAAAATCTCCACCTGAAGGTATGTTATTTTTATATACGTTTTATAAGTTTCTGCAGAGATACTGCAATGGCCCAAAAGTGCAAACGTCTAAATTTTTACAGCTTATGGGCTTTCTCGCAACACTGCATCTAGTTTGTGTATTTCATTGGTGTCCTGTCACAGACCAGCTGTCCATTTTATAATCCCATATTATTACCACGGGCTAGACAAGCAAATTTGTTTTGGAAAGGATGTTTAATATTTCAGGTGGCCATTAGCAAAGCAGTGGAAATATTACATCGGATGGTGATTTTGAGTGGAGATGAGCATCAGCAGTATAACCCGGCTTATCAGGGAGCGTTTTCAGTGCAGGACTGCTGACAAAGCTTCCGCTAAGAATAGCTCATGACTTGCAATTTAGCCTGGACGAGACCGGAGATCATTTTAAATAAAACACAATGTGACCCTTACATTTCTGAGAGAGATGGAGCTGTGCGCAGCCTCGTGACTCTTTGTCTCTGACATTCAGATACAAAAATAAGTCACCATTTTGATTCTTTCACTTTCATTTTTATTTTGGAGGTTCTTCCTGAAATACTGACAGAATCGTGAGACACTTCAGGTGCTGCTTTTTACAGGCTTGGCCGAGACAGAGGCTTCAGGGCAGATCCGTGTTACAAATAACGGCAAAAAACAAATGGAGCCAGTTATACATCATGTTTATGGCCACACGAGACAACCGCCTTAGCTCACGGTGTCGTATTAAAGCCTTCATAACAGTTTGTGTCGGGATCTCTGTTCATTTGTCAAGGTGTTTCGTGTTAATCCGAGCGTGTCACTGCTATCGTATCTTATTAACAGTGAGTTACACTGATAGGCAGTGGAAGTTAAAATGTTCGGTAGGTCCTATATTACTTCTCATGCAGTCACGTCCGTCTTATTGTCTTTTATGTCGCCTCAGAGCCGGAAACGGAAATTATTTTCAAATAAAATGAGAAGCCACAGGGAAAGATGTTACATTTATAATACCCACAACTGCATTTGCTCTGCTTGCTGTTTCTGCAGTGCAAACTCCAACAGGAAGGTCTAACTGAATTGGATGTCAGGGTGAAATAAACACATGAAAAAAGATCCGGAGAGTGTTTGTTCAGCCCGTCACATGTACTCAGGGTGGTGCTCAAATCAAGAGGGTTGATAGGTCCCCTGTTATCCATCTGTCCTTTACAACAGCAGCACCTGCCACTGCAGCCTATATCTCCCAAATGTCCTCTGGGACAGCCAACGCTATGTATTTGGATTATTTATTTGGGTTTTTTTTTTTTGCCTCAAGCCGCCTGATTGTGACTCAGAGCACACTCATTTGCAGTTATGAAGTGTCAGGACAGACCACGTGCGGAACGTGTAGGTGGAAACAACAAAAACAAAATCAGTAACTAGTGAATATTTCTGTTTAACACAAACAATCACCATCTGTGAAGGAGGAGGAAAAAAACATATGCACAAGTTTTTGGCCTTATTCCGTGGAAGAAAAAAAATCCTAATAAGCCGTTTACATGACTAATGAAAATGAAAATCCCATTAATATTCCTGTTCACATGCAGCCCTTCATACCCCAATTAAAAGTAGTTGTTTTTTTTTCAAAGTTTTCCACTTCCCCATTGTGTGAACTCAGCACTTTTCATTCCTTCAAACACCTTTTAAAAAAGGTCAGCTTTTCGATATTTGCTCATATCCAAAAACCTGTTCATATCCTCTGTCATAAAGTGTGTAATTTCTGTGGACTTTTCTTTGGAGCATCTCCACCAGAGAGGATCTTTGTGTTTACCTCAGCTGCCTGTAGGGGGGGCAATTACTAGAATTAGTAAATGTATACATGTCTAAAGAATCCTCATAAAACCAGAATAATATCTGCATATCCCACGTCTTAACCGGAAAATCCTCCATTCGGTAAAAGGCCTCATTTGGAAAGTCCAAAGTCCAAGTCACACTCACTTTTGGCTCAAAACTCAGATAAATCTAAATAAAATCTAAGCAAAAATGAAGTAGCTCTATTGCCACAAACCCGTAAACAACAAAGAGACAAAACAGGTGATAAAATAAGTGGAATACAGTAAACGAAACATAAGACCAACATTCGTCCCAGAACTCTCAGGGCGCCGATATCATGCATTGGTAATCTCTAAATACGCATTCACATGAGAGTGTGAAGGGAAGTACAGAGGTTGTAGCCATGTAACATTAGAAGTATTGATTTTGGTGAAAAAAAAAAGGTGGCTTTGTGCTCATGTATCATCCCTTGGGTGACTGCTGAGCATCATGGTGCAGTATGTCGAGCTTTTCAAAGAGGAAGGTACAGGAGATGTTGTAAATGCATCGAAATTCACACAAAAGGACAAAGCCTGACAATTCTCTGTATAAATCCAAGCAACCACACGTGTGCAAACACCAAATCCTGACGCTAAACTGCATTTCCTGAGTGACAAAACCAGTGGTTGTTTGCTCTGAAGCTTCCCTCACTAGTTACTAAAAGCACCATCACAAGGCCAACATATACAACATGTTACATGCTGTCAAACAACTACAGACGGCAACAGACACACATCAGTCATCACATTAAAACTCTATTGAAGGCAGTTGGCTGATAAACTAATGGTCATATAGGGGCTTTATTTCAGACTGAACCAAGGGTGTTTTCACGTCTGCACTTGTTAGTCTGGTTAAATCAGACGCTGGTTTGTTTTTGACACAGTAATCACACTCGGGTGAGGAACAAAACAAACACTGAGAGCCTTTAGAGGAGGTTCAGGTCTCAGTTCGGTCTCAAATGAAGTTTGGTTCTTTTGTGGCAGGGACGTGATCCGACCTCGACCCTCGAAACCAAAGATAAGAAGACCCACTTCCAAACAGACCAACTTTTAAAAATGACAAATTGCTGCAACCGAGGAGAAATACATGTATGTATAAATGAACATTCTTGACCATTTGAACTTCCATCTCATAATATTATAAGGCTTATTTTACTATCTTGAAAAGGTAAATGACACCTTTTAATAGATGTATTATTGAAAACATATAAACAACTAGATTTAGGTCAAGTTCACAGACTCTCATTATCAGAGCAACAGAACATTGAGTACAATAATGAAAAACATAATTCTTGCCAAAGGTTTTTTGAAACGCTTGAAATGAAAGTTTATTTTGCAACTAGAATGAAATCTCCCACGACCCACTCTTTGGGAATGGACGCTCTAAACAGCTGTTGACGCTACATGGCTAGGTGCGCCTTGCATTGTGGGATGCAGCAGAGCAAACGTTAGCAGCTTGCATAGCAGTAGAAGTAGTAGCTGGAGCATGAACGGAAATGTGTCTCACAGCACAGGACCGTCTTCCTGTATTTACTTTCAGGTTTCCACCCCAGACACCACAAAAGCACAGTGAACATTCTCATGTGGTTTGCAGTGATGCACTTTGGTTCGCTGGGATTTTCAACTGTGTGAAAACAAACCAAACCGAGTGAAAAACGCTCCCAAGTCATGAACTGATTCAGACGAGAGCAAACCATGAAAACGGCCTAAATGTATTAATTCCAACCACAGACGGACTCAACAGTCATAATGTACCTTTAAAAAATCGACTACTGCATATACTACTGCAAAAATGCAGAACTACACCGATATCACGAAGCATCACGACTGGAGACCAAGGACAGTGTGTTAAGATGAAGTTACTAAAAGTCAACCAATATAATACAGTGTTACTAATCAACCCACAGACAATTACCACCCTGCAGAATCCCTCGTCTTATCTTATTGAGATTGGGATTATTTGCAACAGACACGATCCAAAATGAGAAGAGATTTCGCAGCAGCTGGAGAACAGGAAGTTAATTCACTTTAACGGCACTATTGTGTCTCTTAAAAGACCTGAATGGGAGTGGATAGATTTTAACGAGCTTCGGATGATTAAAATATGCACTTTTACACTTTGAATAATGTTAGTTGTCTTATTGTAAGAGCTACGTTTATGACCATTCCTCTCATTATACCGCTTAAGTTGACCGGAGTGCACTACATTTTCTGCACTTGCATTTCCCAAAAACAATAAATTACCTTCAACTAAGCCAGGGTCGGTGTTTTTATAAAAGATGATATAGTCTGGAGTCTGTTTTAGGATGTTCCAGTACCACGAGGCTACAACAGAGTGTGTTGCGGAAGATATCAAACTATCTCTTCTCTCATCTCGGCTCATAGGTTTCAGGCAGTTTTTCTTTAACGCAGTGATATTCAGAATGCATGCAGCTGCAGATGTCAAGAGGACTGGAAGTGTAGGTGCATTATAAAGCTGTCTCATCCTTTCCTTATCTTAAATACAGTTCTGAAAGGTGCTTTCTACATTTAGCCTCAAGGTGTTATCTTACTTCTCACCGATTCGTCTTGAAGGCAGTTACGTACATAGAGTCGTTCGCACACTCTCAAAGAAACACACACTCATGAATATATATCTAAGGATAAAGTGTTGCACATATGGCATCTTATAAGTGATAGGCAGGACGCGCTGTACAGAAACTCTGATGTTTCTCAATATTTGGACCTTTAGAGTAAACGGTGAGATGTAAGATATATGAGAGATGGCAGCAGTCACGATGCATGATGAAAACTGTGATCGATGACTACAGTGACACCCGGCCACGCCTCTTTGGGTTTTGCCTGCAAACGGCGCAAAAAGCACAGTGATGAATGAGTTTACTTTAGAAAATGTGATGAGGCCCTAAAGTCAAACTTTTACCCAGAAGAAAATGGCTTACATTTCACGAAACACCACGTGACGTCCTCACTGCTGCCATTTTAGTTGTCAGGAAAAAATAATGTATTCCTTCGTTGGTGTTTTCTGTTTTCCGGGGAAATTAGTCGGTATATTTGTCAACCTTTGCAATTTCTTATCAGTAGCTTGTCTTCCCATTAGGACCGTGCGTATATTGGCGGGAGAAAATGTTTATGGCTGCTTGTGTTCCCTCCTGTAGCAGAGTCTGATCCATCCATCTCGCCAGTCTTTGGTAAACAGGCCATCTTGTACGATCCACATGGCAGAGTTTGCTCCTGGCCAAAACTGACAGATACTAAACAGCAAAAACTGCAGGAAAAAATGAGCAAAACAATAAGCTCTTAGATCTTTGACACTTTCTGTTCACACGCTTTCTGTCTCCATCTGTTTGGCCTGAACTGACTCCATGAAAGCACATAGATTCTACCCTCAACTAATACAGAAGAATGGGGTAAGATGAGCCAGCGCTTGTATCTGGGCAACCACACACAAGAAGAAGAGCCATGTGGATCAAGTGTTGTTTGTTTGGTCTATCGGTGTTCAAACATTTGAATGGATTAGCAAAATCGTAGCTTCAACTGGTGGTAGTGTTGAATCCAAGGGGCAAGGACCAGTATCTTCAAGTGTAATACCACTGACGGCCACTAGATGCCGCTCCAAAAAGGTCTGACTCCCATAGACTTACAGTGAACTTCTATCCAAAAACACTAAGTCAATATTTTTTTTCCAGGAGTCATTCTGGTCTCATTGGTTTTATTTAAACCCTCTAAATAAGTGTTCTGGTCCATCTTTACATTATTAATCCATTAATGAGGATTTAGGGCAAATAGAAGCTGCCGTGTCGGGCTTTGATGTAGTTGTGATTAATGTTACACCAACAAGACTTTCAAATGATTTTGTTACACAATCGTTTGATGAAGTTTACCGTTTTAGTGAGGTAACGTTTAGCATTAGCAAAACGCAAACTCCTGGCTTCGAAATGGCGCAAAAAAAACAAAAGCTGGCGTCACAGTGGCTCCAACGACAAATAACTAACATGGATATTTTAGATGTAGCATAAGAGCTTAAACTTCACAACAGAGAAACGCAGGGGGCTTCACACACTAGAGGAATTAAAGCCTGTGGATGCTGGGAGTCAAGAGAGAAAAATCCATCACAAAATAAAGCTTGATATGTCAAATAATATGTGGATATTCCACAAAAGAATAAAAGCTTCATCCAATTTAAGACTTCCATGTCTATTTCCTAATCCTAGAGAGTTGGGAAAACCATCTTCTGTAGAAAAACTGGTTCTAATACTTATTTCATGAACACCAATGAAATAAGCAGAATGGGGGCATAATTATACAGAATTGCACTTTAAATCTGGTTAATACAATAGAAACAGATGGTTTAACTTACACCGTCAGCAGAGGACCAGTATTTTGGGACCCCGTATGTTGTTGTCTGTTTGCGTTCGCCACATCGGTTTCAACTGAGGACACAAATCCTGAAATGTTGTGTGCATTTTATTCCCGTCTCACATTCTCTTGGCTCGTGGTCGACTTAAGTTAAAGAAAAATGACTCATCTTACCCCACTTTCCGAAGCAACCCTGAACACATCTCATAAAGCCTGTCCTGCACATCTCAGCATTTGCAAACACATAACATGCTTATACATCACTAACGTATCGCTGCTTCCCTTACTGTGTAATTTATTCATGGTGGCTGATGAGGCTGCAAGGCCAATATAAGCCGGTTGCATCACCGTGTGTGTAAATTGCTGCTCGTCTGAGCTGCTTGCTAGATTTACAGCTCCTTCATGGGGTGAAATTGGAGGAGCGATGGTCGGTTTAATTAAAGAAGCTAAAAGAGCTGAAGGGCAGCTTCCAGAGCACTGACGTGTACATGTAGAGAGCATAGGGTGGAGGTGACTGATGAACAGATCGGAGTGTTTACACATGTTTACCATTATTTATTCAACGAATGTCCACAAAGCACTTTGCTCCTTTTCCAGGTGCCTTTGTCGCAGTCATCTAGCAGCACTGATCTCACCTGGGAGTTTCCAGGACAAAAACAGTTCCCTTACTGACGAGTTACTAGAGAAATTCAACATCAAGGGTTTGCACCGTAAGACTTTACATTCAATGTTGTTTTACTGCAGTAAAAACTGCAGTATTATATGGATGCACCGACTGCAAAATTCTGGGCCGATAAAATGACAATTTAGCCGATAGTCGATGCCGATACTGATGTCATTTTCTGTTGTTTATTTTGTTTTTGTTGTTATTTATCCCCCTTTTGTTCCAAGGAAATCTTCATTATATACAGTATATATATAAAAATAGAGTGTTTGTCTTTCAGCCCTTGATTACATTATCTTGGAATGAGCAAAAATTCAACCACACAAATTTATGAAAAAACACATTAGTATAACACAACAGATAAATATCTGCCACTCCCGTCTGCGAAATTACATCTTGTATGGTGATACCGATATTGGCCGATATCATCGAATATCGGCCGATACTGATGTTTGGCCGATATATCGGTGCATCCCTACAGTATTACTTTATATAACAGGTGGATTACGAGCATAGTGAAGATGTAAATAAAGATATGACACTAAAAAGGCTTAAACACAAGCTAACACTGATAATCGAGATAAATGGCAAATCAAAGTTCAAACAGAAATTAAAGTAGATAAAGTAGTGAAGTTGAAAATAGTCATAATGACAAAACCCCTTTTTGTTTCCAGGAGCAACTTTGCCGTTTTGGGTAAATGGTTTAATGTTGTGGAAGTTTTTATAATTTTTTAAATATACTGCAAGTCTATCTGGGAACAAAATCCTTCTTTGGACTTCCATACCATAACCAACACGTCCTCATATCCAAACAACATAACAGGTCAATTACAAGTCACTTCGAAATAACATATATGCGTGAACTCTGCTGACACAAAATACCGCTGGTATCACTGGAACACTGGTTCCCTTTGTTTAAGTCCACAAAGTTTGCTGTTCTGCCACATCTGTCCCCAAGGATTGTCCCTATTTAACAATGTCACCTGGCCGGTCACTTTTCCCTGCGCTGATCCACACACATTGTCATTTCCCTGGGGAGGTCGGGCTGACACGTGACCACAACCTGTGTGAATACATCCCGATAGATCGCTCAACAATGACATCCAAAACAATTTGGACGTGTGAGTTGTTTGTGCGCATGCAAGTTTACTCGGTTTGCTGACGTTCATCGACTTGTGCGCGTAAATTGAAGCTGACGTTTCTCTCTCTCTTTTGCTCTCTCTTTGCACCCAGGTATTATATAATTCCCTACAGACCGACTACGTTGCTTTTATTTTCCAGGAATTTTCTGCAGCCGTCCTGCTGTGAGTCTTCTGTTAAAAGCAGAGGGCAAAGGCACCCTGAGGAGCCACTCAGCTGCTCACTGCTTCCTCTTAATAGGCTAGATGGAAGCTGGGACAGCACTGGAACAACGAGCTCCAAGACACTGTGCGTGTGTTAGAAATTTAAATGTGGTTAATAACATTTGACACGTTGAAGTGTTAGACAGCAATTATTGATTAGCATATCGGCAATTCTTTGTTGAGACTCACTGAGAGTTTCTACATAATAAGCTCTCAGTGAGACTGATCAACAGCTCCTCTAGGACA
This sequence comes from Coranthus polyacanthus, assembly GCA_037367275.1. Classification (NCBI taxonomy): domain Eukaryota; kingdom Metazoa; phylum Chordata; class Actinopteri; order Kurtiformes; family Apogonidae; genus Coranthus; species Coranthus polyacanthus. The sequence goes on from JAPQRN010000010.1 coordinate 903,261, forward strand.
TATTACTTTGGCCTTTTAAAGCGGTACGCAAAAGAAAAGGTTTTATTTTTTTGGGGAAGATGCTTCATGCAAACAAGTTTTATTTAAATGCAGCGCTTCCAGCTGTGATTCAGACATCGTTCCATGCCCAAGTCAAATCACTGCTTGCATTGTCTCAAAGGAGTTGTAGTATTACTCACTGTCTGTGGAGCAGCTCCAGGATTTGTCTGAAACCGACGTCATCACTGCAGGCTGTGTCTCTGCTAATGCAGCTTAAAACCAAACCGGTTCAAATTCATTCAACAAAATGAATGAGCTGCAAAATACTTTCCTTACATGGGTTATTTTTTCGTGTGGTTTATAATATTTCAACATACAATCTGTGATCTACAATGGGGGGAAAAAAAATCAGTCTGCTCATTTCTGTATAAAGAGCAGTAAATTAGGCACATGTTTGTGATTATCAAAAGTCTAAAAACGATCAGTTGTGGTTGTACCAGAGCCGTGTAAGGCCCTGCACTGCAGAAGAATTTACACAAAATGCCACAGATAGTAGTAGAACGTTCAAAATGATTGTTGCATCAGGAAAGTCTCATTAGATTTAGGCACAAAAATGGCTTGAATTAATTTAAGGAAAAGGTCACGGTTGCGGAAAATATAAATGACCTTTGTCATCAAGGGTATAATAATAAACACCTCATTCATTTTCTAATAAAGTCAAAGACAGTTGGTTTGTTTTCCAAAGGCGAGGGAGGGCAAGGCGATATCGGCCGATTAATCAGCCATCGAGTTTTTCCTGCTTCAAACTATCGTAATTATATCAGCCTTTAAAAATCCACTATCGGTTTACCTCTAAAAAAACATAGAGACATATTTTCCTCTTCAACTTCAGACTAAAACTCAGTTACACTGTCTTTTACTCACTTTAAATTCATGTCCTTAAACATACTACTAATACTTCACGTTCCACTAAAAGCACATTCCCACTACATACACTTCAGTTTGCGTCTGCGTTGGTGAAGAGGCCGGGGAAAGTTACGTCCTCTGAAATATTGTTCCCACTCTCTTAAAAGCTCCTCCTATAAGGTGCCATGGAGCCATTTACCTGACAGAATCAAAGGCTTTTCTTTCTATTTTTGACTGAATATACAGCTGAGGTATAATTATAGGTTGAATAGAGAACCATTTCCTGCCGTATCACTTCATTTTTTTTTTTTTACTATACCATTAACACACTGATCAGGAATAGTATCCATGTGCCAAACAGAGGCTCTTACACTGTTTCAGGCACAACAAAATCATCACATCATCGCTTTATTCTATGGTTTATGCTACGTATTGAGCTGATAATGTACAAAACTCTGTCCTTGAGGCTCTGAGTAGGAGTACAGTCTTATTTGAATTGCACCAGGGGTCCGAGTTTTTCTCATATCTGTTTCAATATGTCTCATAAAAATGGCTCCGTGACTGAAATGTCACTGATTATTGAGTTCATCCCTGACAACTACAATTTTGTTTTGTTACTAGAGGGCAGTAACCAAATTTAAAAAAAAAAAAAAAAAAACCTTTCCACAGGATTTCATAATATTCTGTTTATTTGTTTTTAAAGAAATCATATTGTAGACACATATTCTACACTTTTCAATCAATTTCAAGCTTTATGCAGCAGATAAAGTATCAAAAGGCAAAGTCGGCAAGTGAGGAGATGTTTGATGAAAACCGTGAATGGAATACAATAAAGTCTTGTACAGCTTTTAAGGAGTTACTACAAAAAAAGCATCTTTATTAATCTGAGTTGCCTTATGTCTGCAAGAAACATCTATGAAAACTTGCACCATCCTAATAGAATCAGCCAACCCTCTTTTTATGTTCTTTAGGTTTTAAAATGAATCTTCCTTTGCTTTGTGTGTCTTTGTGAGGTAACAAAAGACATGAATTATTGGTCTGCGCTGCACAGCAGCTACTTTAAGACTTAGCACGACTTCCTGAACAAACCTCCTTTATCTTTCTCTGCTTAAAGCCCAGAAATTGCAATCTGAGATACACAAACACACCTACAGAGGCTGAAAACCATTGGACTTGAATTGCATCTCTTATTCATCAACTTAATCAACCTCGTCACCGCGGGTTTACAGTCTTCATGCGAGGTTGTTTTTTTCTGCATGTTGTGTGCATGTGTTTCCGAGTGTATATGGAGGTCCATAGGAAACAAAGGAGTGAGCTTGTGTGTACTATCCTCCTTTGATAAAAAGGGAAAACATGAACCCATTAAGGCCTTGGGGCTTATCTATTAGCCGGGAACAATCTCAATGACCTTTCTGTCTTTGCTAATTTCACACAATGGCCTGACCTTTAAGCAAGTCTGTCGCAGACATGCGGCTAGTTAAGGATCTTTGCCGCAACAATGCCGCTTTATCCTTTCCACAGACGACAAAGAGGGCTGTAATTATCTCCTCTATTATTACCAAGACTCTTGGCTTTTTTTATTCTCTGCTCGTTGAAAGTTGGTATTAAAATGATTCATTTCCCATTTATTGTGATTCAAAATTCATGCCCGTTTGTAAATAATCTACATTGAGAACTGCGCTGATGAATAATCATGTTTCAAACACAATTTCAGCACTATTGTTGCACTGCATTTTTGATCATCAACGAAGGATTATGCTCCAAGGCGAGAAGTTGTGCAAAGTTTAGTCTTAAACATTTAAATGTAAAAGTTTGACTTCTTGTGTTTTGTGCTGTCGATGTTTGCGAGCTATCTGCCAAATGGCAAAAGCAACTTCTTTTCTTTCAATTTGCGGTATTACAAAACGGTTGTTCAAGCATGTCTACACGCAGCATTTGTCTTCTTCACTTTTCCCAGACAATCTGGTCATTGGATTTCCCTCAGCGGTTTCTTTAGAGAAACAGAATAGAGGCTTAAAAATGAGCATTAACTGAGCCCCTTTCCCACCATGGCTTCATTTAATTGACTAATCTGCTCTGCCCTGCCCATGAGTGCAGTAAGCCAGTTGTCGACTCAAAGGACCCCTCACTTCAGATAAATGAAAGAAACATCCACCAAGACTGCAGCCAGATTTCACCCTAAACAGAGTGAGGGAAGACACACGTGAATTCTATTAAGATGTATGAGAAGACAGTTGCCAAAGCCATTTAATCCAGTTCCATTCTGCTTAATCCAAGCCCGGCAGATGTGTGCCTGTAGGTGAAGCAGGACACGGAGACGATGAGTCATATAGCCAGCCAGAAAACTGGGGGAAAAAAATTGAAAACATGAGCCACATATCCTCCTCCTCCCCCTTCTGATATTTTTGCCATTTTTTCTACAGATGAAAAATTAGCTCGTGTGACAACAGGAGTCAATTTCCACGTAAAACGCTCCCTGCTTTTTGCCGGCTGTTGTTGTGAACATTGCATGAGTGGGTGTTGGATGTGGCAGGGCCTAAATTTAGACGCTGAACCCTTCTGACACAAACCCTTCTGTCACCCCCCCACCAAAACAAAAAAAAAGCTTATCTGTCTTCTCTGCTTTCACCTGCTCATTGGGAACATAAAACAGGGGGCATGAATGGTGCAACAGACATTCAGAAGGTGCTGCATGTAGCCATAAATTTGCAAGTGCAGGGGGGGGCAACAGCTTACAGAACAAAGGTGGACGCGCAGCTGTCACATACTTGACATTTTGATCTAGTGCAAATGGGCCACATTACAAACTGCTGCAATTTTTCACGACACCTTTGTGCTTCACGCCTGACACTGTATGTTATCTGCACGTTCTTTTTCCCCTGCAGAAAGCCACACGGCCTCACTAAAAATGCATCAGAATGAGACAGCGTTCATAGATCTTCTTTACACTAATTTCTTCCCGAAACACCACAATTATCCTTATTTCAACTCTAAAATCAAACACTCGGGGAACGGTTTTAATGGCCCGAGAGCAAAGCCCAGCTCAAACTGCTAAGACTTTCGTACACAGGCTCCGTGGGCGTCTCTCAGCATTTTGGCTATTTTTGTTCATAGGCGGAGCGGCGAAACACAGCCACAGATATGTGTCCTTCCGCCTGTGGATCATGGAAACTACACAAAAGCACAGATTCATTTATTAATCAGACTGAATCAGACTGTTTTACTAATCCTATGTCCACATACCTTCTCATTTTTTATGCTGATTTTAACACCAGCTTTATTTATTCCATAAATGCTGCACAAATTCTTGCATTTTTCTGTGTTAAAACCAGAAAGGACCCGAATGCAGACTTGAAGACAGGCAGGTAGGGTTCAGTGAATTCATTCATGGAAAAAATTCAACATAGGGAGAAGTAAATCAGCTATTCCGACGGAAAAAAGGAGACTTGGGTATTACAATGTGGCTGAGAACAATGAAAACAGGGGAGTGTAAACACAAGGGTGTGACCATGGGCAGGTAAACAGGTGTAGACAATAAAATAACACACAAAGAGCCCAGGAAACACCATATGAGAGGAAGGGGAAACAGGGCACTGGGGGAAACCGAACTGGAGGCATTTGTGACAATTTTCTAAAATACTGTGTCAACAACAACTGGCTTTGCATTGCTTTACTACTCTCTGCCTATTTGCATTGTCCACTGGGAACAGGCATAAAAAGTACAGAGCAGACACACAAGGCGGGGTTCGAGTTCAAACCCGGTCACACACAAAACTAGACCTGTTTCGATTAGCCTTCAACGTGCTTGTCGAAAGCCCAAAGATACAGTATTTCTGTGTACAATTAGGTAAAACAGATGCTCTAGGAACTATTACAGTGCACTGTTTAATTAAACAGCAACGCAGCCCGAAAAATACACAAAAGCTGTATTAAATGACAGCTCTGCTCTACACAGCTCTGCCCACTGTGTCCTTTCTGTCTTTTCCATAATAATTCTTGACATCAGACGGTAAACAGACTCTCTGAGTGTTCACTTCACGGACTAAAAGCGATCGCTGTAACTATGGTTCAGTTGTTTCAGCTCAGTCAGTCGGCTGTTAAATACTGTGAAGCAGACAGATACACGTGGGTGTGTCACTGTCGCTGTCAATAAGCTTTCATTATTAATACATAAAAACCAGCAGCCGGCTTCATGAATACTGAAGCATGTGGGTGGGTTAAAAAGGAATTTCAGGGCACGTCCGCATTAAAACAGTTACTGATAATGGGCCTTTTATTTCTGGGTGCGTCCATTTTACTGTTGGTGTGTTTTTGTTCTCCCCACTATTAAATGGATGTCACCATAACCATCATGAGCCCAGAGCATAGCAACAGCCCAACTGAAAAATGTAGGAAATCAGTAAAGGAGGCAGCAATGCACAAAGGAGTGAAAAAACTTTTACTTAGAACACACACAAAAAATGAACTGAAATATTTTGAACTTATATGGGAATACCTTAAGTATGATGCACAACCACAAATCGACAACCGCTGCTTCCTGTGTAAACCCACTCTCTGGGCTCTTCCCAATTCCCTATTTTTCACGTCCTCGGGTCCTCGACTTCGATCTCGACGCCATCTTGAAGGATGTCTCAATTCCCTAAAAACTCACATGGAGGACTGAGGAGGTGGGCCGGAGGAGCTATGACCGAGGATACCTTTGTGGAAGTATTTTTCCGCAATCGGTCCCGTGACGTGTAAAAGTAGGCGCGACAGGAGCAGGACGTTAAAAATGAAAGTTTTCCTCAATCTGAAGTTGTATTAGTTATTTAATATGATGAAATACGTCATCAAAATTGTGTGTTAAA
>JAPQRN010000010.1:922613-933485 GCA_037367275.1 Coranthus polyacanthus
TTCACACACTGCAGCGTTTCATTGCTGTTTTCCATCTAATATGATATTTCTGTTTCTTTCATTTAAGCGTGGCTTACACACAATTATTCATTAAATCTGTTTCCATTGCACTTATTCACATTTACCTTTTATTGATACGTCAGCTTTTCCACCTCTCCAATTGGGTTTTTTTGAGAATAGTCGACAAAATAAAATAACCATTAGTTTTTAGCTCCATTGGTTTTGTGTTAATTTAAGTACATTTGGGACTAATACATTCGCTACATCTGTTTGATTCAAACAGACACCTGCTCATATTAAGAGAACGCAATTTCCCCACAGCTCCCATGAAAATACTTACGCTTCTTCTTACTGACAGTTGACGTTGTCCCCCAGGTACCACTTCATGACCCCGAGACCAAGCCAAACTACTGAATATGTAGAATAAAACTGTCAAAAATGCCACCACGTCTTATTGTGCATGGCTGTAAAGCTGACTTTTCTGTAGATACAAGCGTTCAACGGGATATTCATGTAATATTTATGGGTGAAAGCACAATAGAGGAAGAGATTTACAAAGGTGTCAACAGCTCAGCTGCCTGTTGCGTAAGCCTGTGTGTACACACATCAGAGCACGGGTTGATAGCTCAATTATCGAGCCACGCTCACTTCCAGCTGCCACTCAATCAGCATCAACCAGGTGTGGAAAACTGCACCAGAATTTCAGAAAAAGAATTAAAAATGAGGCCTCACCTTAATATTTCTGTTAGCTCTGAAAAAAAAAGTAGCAGTTAATTATAGGAGTCGTGTGTGTGCGGATCCTCGCCTCTCGTCTGCTCGAAAAAAAAGTGTGTCATCACTGCTGCATCAGCTCAATTCTGAAGGAAGCCTCTGCCTTTTTCTTATTTTCCTCCACTCTCTCAATCTTCCAATTTTCCAAGAACATCAGAATGCTAATCTCATTACCGTGTGTGTGTGTGCGTATGTGTGTGAAAATGCATTCAGGTTTGTGGATGTTGCTGCATAACGGAACATTTGTCAGTGTGTGTGTATATATATATATATATATGTGTATATACATGTGTGTGTTTATGTGTGTGTGTGTGTGTGTGTGTGTGTGTGTGTCAAACACTCCCGTGGTGCCTTTACATCAGGGAAATATTAAAAGCTCTTCCATAACCGCTTCACCAACTGTTGGGGCTTAGATAGACTGTGAACTGGGCTTAATCATCAGAAGGGAGAGATTCCCTTCAGACCTGCCAAGCGAACTCAAACCTAGCATCGTATTCTGTGACCCTTCCCACCGCAAGCCTTGATATTTAATGCATAGGTGCTTCAGTGGCAGTGATGGACGGGAGGGAAAGTTGAAGTTGACGTCCTGTTGGCAGAATGCAAAGCCGTCAAAACAGACCCACTGTCTGCGAGACACATCCCGGGAGGAGAGGTGAGAGGGCTCAGGACACAGGGGAGGGAAGGAAATGAAGACAGAGGAATTATGGAATCTGCTTCAATCTGGGTGTTTCCTGTTAAAGATGGCAGGGGATGAAGATGCGGTGCCTGAACCTCTGCTCCTCAGAGAACCAACTAGTCTACCTACTTTCCAGCACTGTAATTCTGCTCTTTAACAGTTTTTCAAACCTGTCATCCAATCACTTTGGGCGATAATAAGGTTCACTGGTGTCTCTGTGTTGGTTTTCATACATGTTTTTTTTAAAGGCTCCTAGTGTATCTCATGGTAAAGTTGCAGACTGCAACCATCTGAACAACACCCACCCACCTTCTCCAACGGTGGCTGCAAAGAACAGAGCCAGTGTTTGTTGTATCCATCCTGGGCTTTTTATTTAAGGGGATAATACCTCTGCTCCACTCCTGCACTTGATATAAAATGGAAAAAAAGGAGAAGAGAGGAAGTCTGTTATTAGTTCAAAACTTGATGCGTGATTTTAACCTCAAAGACCTCCATTTTAGAGATTATTACACATTACAAATCGTACTGGGTTTGACTCTCCTTACTCTAAAAGTCAACACTCTTTAGCACAAGGCCTCCCACAGGTTATACCTTTGACTTTTCGCTTCTGCTCAGAAAGCCATTATTTATATGTATTTATGCGCTAAAACAATAACAAATGCAAAACAGCTTTATGTTATAGAACTTGGCACAAATGCACGCCCATTCTTTTCTTCAACCTGCAGAGTCATGAGTGTTTGCAGCTTGTTTTCCGGTGATGTAGATGGTAGATGAATATTTAGCAGTTATAGCGGCGACATAAATCTCCCCCATGTGTCAAGGCCTTTACACTGGAGAGTGTACGTAGTGGTTATTTGTCATTATAGACATGATGCTGTGGGACCAGTATTGTACATAATTCTCTAACAAGCATCAGAGTGATGACATGTTTGCCTAATAAAACATATGCAGTGCTTACTCAATGACAACGCCGACCATTTCTTATGCCTGACAGTGTTTTTTTTAGTGCACGTTGTGACATTTATTCGGATACGTGCAGCTGAAGAGAGCGTTAACGTTGCCACATAGGTGCATGGTGCCATATTTCACCTGAAAACTGCTGTTGCAAAGAACCTTAATGCAATGTTTCCATCATGCAGCAGGTGTTTCAAAGGCTCATTCTGCACTATGCTACATTTCACTCTGCCTCGGGGGCCTCGGTACTCAGAGACATGCAGCAATCCAGCTTTAAAGGCTGTTTTCTTTTAAGAATCTAAAAATCCAGGGCTATTCTTACGCTCAAAAGGGTGGAATTCACCTGTTTGACCTGAAAGAATGAGGAAAACTCTCCATCTATCTTCGAATACAGGTAGATATTAACCTTTGCTTACATATACATTCATGTAATTTAACCTTCAGTTCCACTAACAAATTCGGATAGCACCGTTTTGTCTCTTTCCATTTCAAAACTCGTACAAGCTTTTGTATGAAGCAGCAGTATACAGCATCTCATCTCATCTCTTTATACAAGTACAAACAGACCGGTTTTCTTACATTACATCTACTCGCTTCCTTACGCAGGAGCGAGCAGCTAAACGCAAAGACAACAGCGGTTATTTTGCATTTCCTTTTTTTTTTAAAATCAGATCAAAGATTTGAGAAAGGAGCCGCATCTGCTTGATAAAGACATGATGTCGTGCTGTTATTTGAAGCTGGCAGGTGAAGCAGGAGCCCATTGTTGTTCATTAATCTTCTCCAGTAATACGGCGCTGACAAGCAAAGAAGAACGCATGATGGAATTTGGGTCGGTTAAAATGAAAAGTGACTGACCAAACGAACCTGACAAAGATATGCACGTTTCTGCAACATTAATGACGTCTCAATAAATGAGGAAAAGTCATGCAGAGGTTCATCCAACACAGACTTTGGAGCTGGGAAGAGGAGTTAAAAAGTAGTTTAGTTGCAGGCTACGCTAATGCAGTAAAGTCAGGCACGAAGGGGCACGAAGAGGGAGAGTTCATTTCCAGTCAAAATTGTATATGATAACCTGCTCAGCTGCGTTTAAATATTACAGTATTCAGGCAAATCAACTCCTTAAATTGATCGCATTTGGAGTCAGTTTAGCTCAGTGAGCATTTCGGCAAGAGCAACAGTGGGATGCATGAAATTGGCCTCATACTCAGATTTAAGCAATCCAAAACCCAGTTAGACTGTGACCACATAAACGACGAGTAAACTGAGACAGAATCCAGCAGCTGAGCAGCCCCTCTGCCTCACTACGGGTGTCTTACATTACGCCGAGCTTTAAGATTTTAACCCCGGATTTCTGGTGAAATTGTCCAATTTTGCACCAGACTCTTGCAGTCATCACACTTTTTCCAACCCTTTTTGCCTTTGCTATTAACAACCACTTCACATCGTATGAATTAAAAACTAATCCAAGAGGGGACGCAATCGCTGCAGAGGGGAACAAATTATCATCTATAATAGGTAGTCTGAATAAATTTTAAGTTGATTAAACATATTTATTGGTCACTTTTAACCAATTAAAGCAGACTTTAATAAGGAAAGAGTACTTGATATAGATATGACTTATTTAAGAGTCACTCATTTTAATCATTTTAAATTTCCACCTAATTTTATTACTTTCTCAAAATATTTCATCAGTAAATGTAAAGTTTAATGACTCGACTGTGGAAGGACCTGAAGGAATTGTGGCTTGGTTTCTATAGCGATAAGATGGTATTGGAAACAGTCCAAACGGGATGAATGACTTGTTTCTTATAAAGTGTAGGTTTTGTATTCTGGTTTTGTTATCTGCTGGTTATTGATATAATTGTCTCTGTGCATTTTGAATATAGTGAATATACAGACTTCTATAATAATCCCCACATGTATGTATTTTGTCAAGTTGTTTACATTGAAATCTCTTTTACAAGCTGTTTTAGAATTGCCTTTTCTCGAACTTTTATTCTTTCTCTTGGTTGGATTATGTTTTAACCACATGAATTAATATTTCTACTTTACTTACAGATACATGTCTTGGTGAAGCGCTTTGTAGTTTGCGTTTGAAAAGCGCTACAAGAAAGAAAAGAAAAAAATTAAGATGCAGTGATATGTAGTTCATTAACTTTGCATCTGAAGCTGTCACAGTTCTAACAGCCCTCTAAGTCTTACTGTAAGTGTAGTAAATACGCAAAACTGTCAGACCGACTGGCTTTGTAGATAACTGTTAGAAACAGCAGGTCTCTTGGTGGTGAATCGTGGGATTTAAATGCAAATCATATCTCAATGCATCTTATGCAGGAGTGTAAAGATGAAGTGATAAGTGCGCTACAAATCCAACACTAGAGTCAGACACGACTGTACATGGATAGCGCTACTTTTACTTGTCACATACCTAGTGTTTGACTAAACGGTGCATTTGCAACAGCAACATAAGGCCTCTGGCAACAAAGCACATTATTAAGACGACTTGAGGACTCTGTACTTGGGGACAACATCCAAACTGTAGTGTTTCATGTGAATATTGATGCCCTTTTGGGGATAGATTACTCCCCCTGATTATTTACTGCTGTCGAAGTAAAAATCATACGCGTCTGTTTCCATCTACGTCAGAATTTATTTTATTTAATACATGATATGAAACACCAATATAATTAAAAAATATCTAAACCTTTAGAGGTTTCTAGACAGTATTAAAAAGGCATGTAATGTGATTTTAGTCACTTCCAGGTCTGGATACATCTGGAAAAAAAGAGAAGAGAGAATAGAAAATGTTTGTGTTTCCAGGTTATTGTCCCCTAAATTCAGAATTTCTAAAAGTAAATTGTTTGTGTGTTTTTCCATGATGACTGGAGCCAAAACAATAATAATAATAATAATAATAATAATAATAATAATAAACATCTACAGGCCAGGGTTATAATATCAAATATGGTCTTAAAACTCTAATGCAAAGGCTGGAAAACTCTGGAATTTTGAAGTGGAAGATGTGTCTATGTATCCAAACTAAACTAATAAAATATACAAAATGTATATACGTGTAACAAATCAATAAATCATGATTCAGAGCAGATCAGATATTATATTCAGCTGCTTTCATTCGGAGTAACTAGAAAGAGAATATTTTCCTCTATTGTTTTTTTCCTTTTCAAGTTCTGTTTCATTAAAGGCATGAGGAGTTAGGAGCTCCTCTGTCATTAGCCTGTGGTGTTCTTCACCTCTCGTTACAGTAACCACACAATCTGCTGCCGCTCTGTATTCTGGAAAGAAAATTCAAAAGCAAAAGGAAGCAGACTGCAGATAGAGGGGAGGACTGGAAATGGACCGATTAATCGGTCTGAGGGATTCATTTTACAAACTGTCGGTATCGGCAGAAGTTGACGCAGACGGTGGCTTCTCAACTGGAAATACTGACGTTGAGGGAAAGCTCAATAGCTCAAAAGATAAAAAAAAAATCACTCACACCTAGTTTATTTCTATGGACAGTTTGATTTATTTAAGTATTTACTATTTTGATGTTCAGTTCAACAGTTTCTACTAAAATGAAAGATAGTTCCAGACATGCATGGATGATATTGGTCGTTTAATCAGCTTTTCCTGCTCGACCGATCTCCAGTAAGGACTTCAAAAAATGACCAACACGACAAACAGTAAGTCATGTAAGATGGATACCTAGACACTGTACATATCCACGGTTGACTCCGCACTGCACCTCCTACAGATTACTTGCAGCCTCTTCTTTTTCGGATTTCCTTACACATAAAGTTTGAATTTCCCTTTGCAGCTTCTCTTTCTTTGTGCATCCAGCCCCTTTATCCTACGCACTTCAGTGGCGGCGGCTGCTTCAAACATAAAACACATCACCTCCTGCAAAGCGGAGGGTTAGAGGAGTGTTTAAAATCTTTCACGAGCTGCAGGTAAAATCACTTATGTGTTTTATCAATAAGGACTGAAGACGCTCAGGTATAGTATTGCAAAGTGTTTTGGATTATTAACTGCTGCGCACATGCTGGGTCAAACAAGATCACCGCATGACACAGATGACACCGTATCGGGAATGGTTACGGTAAATATATAAGGCCTTATCTCGTCGTTGTGGTTGCCGAGGGGTGATTTGTGTATCGACTGGTACGATCTCCTCCGCACTTTGGGCTCTGCTGCTTAAACTCCTTGACTGCGCTCATCATTCACCATATTGAATTCTATAAATGACCCTGTTGGAGAGCAACCTAGGATTGACCCCGGAGAGATAAAATTACGGCTCAATATGAAGAAAAGACTAACCGCCTGACGCAGTACATGAATCAGGAACGGGACATCCGTTCGCCATCAATCAACTCCTGCGTCCTCATTAAAGGCCTACCGGTTTGCGAGAAAGCGCGTGGGAGTGTGTTTTTGTGCTGCGTGTTCTCCGAGGCCTATTGTTCAGTCCATTGGTCATATTGCTCACTTTAAATCACCCCATCAAGTTTAATACCTTTTGTGAGTTGATACACCCATCACCCTGGTCAAGGAGACACACACACACGTTTGATATGCTCATTACTTCGGTCAAGGAGACACACACGCTTTCACCAAACCCATCATGTCTCCTTTTACGCACCCTTGATTTGTTGGTAATAGTCCACGTGTGCAGAGACGATGTGCACATCTCCTCTTTTCAACAAGCTCCCTACGTTGGGAGCGTTTGATCGATAGGTAATCCCTGATGGCGGTGGTCCCAGAAAAGGTCAGCGGACCCCAGCCTAACGCCAGGGGAGGGCAGGTAATGACGACCATCCATCTTCAAATGTAGGGGGCAAATGAAGGGACAAGAACCGGCTGGGGTCTATGATGGTTTGTGATGTGCGGTGTCTTATAAGCTGCTGCTCTGGTTCTTATTACCGTCTTTGACAGCAGGAACAGCTGCGCTCAGTGCTGGAGCATTGTCTTTGTGCTCGCAGGGTTTCCTGGAAACGTTCGGTGTAGGATTGTAAGTGTAATGGTGTCACGTGATGTGTTTTAATGGTCAGTACATCATTGTCAGATGGATCGTAATAATACTCTGGTTTCATTAGCAGAAACGAAGAAAGAAGTAAACCAGCGTTGAGGCAAACGCAGGACGATATTTTTATCAACCTTTCATTCACAGTTATCAAACCCAGATTTCCAGTCAGGACAGGTCTCGATGATATTTACCATCCAGTTAGTAGTTGTAGCACTTGAGATCAGTCTTGTCTCGGTCTTGGACAAACAGGACTCTGGATTTTATTTCAACACCAGTCAAGACCACAGCCGTACATTTACTTGTTACATCATTTCTGCAGTTTGAAAAATAATCTTTCACACAATAATCTTTCTTTTAGGTGTAAAACGTTTTGCCAATTCTTGATTCTTCTTTCCAGATCCTGCCTCGATCTGCCTAAACGCTGGCAACAGGAATCATCTCACCTCTTAAGCAATATCAATCTGGAATATTTGAAAAACGTGACGCCCTTGTTACGTATCTAGTCTGGTCTCAGCCTGCTTTGGTCTGGGTCTCGACTTGGTCTCGGTGTAGGTGGGCTCGACGACAGCGCCATCAGTAGACACGCTACCTGCTCGGATATGGGCCAATCAAGACGATTTCCCGTGTTCCCAATTTCACCTCTTAGTGGCAAACGACAAGGGTGAATTTGAAGCAGATTTCCCGCTTTCCAGTTTCATGTAGTGATAAAGAAATGGATCGGTTCCAAAGTTGAGACTCGCGTATTTTGTGTTGTGTCTTATTTACAATACAAAAGACAAAACAGTAAAACACTTCATACTGTGACTTTCACAAGTGGTTTAATCCATTCTTGTGTTGAACTGAAAAACCGTGACACTTCCACTGATGTCTGATCAGTCACTGCTGCCATCATTTATTAATTAGAAAACAGCGCTTCACTTAATGTCACACAGTAACTCTGGTTTTGAGCCTGCAGTACGGATCAAGTGTGGAACTTTGTCGGTGTAGACCAACGGATGATAATTTAAGCATTGTTAATATCCAGAAAAGAATGATTTTACTGATAACTGATGAGTGAATAGTTATTACATTAATTTAATTATGAAATTTGGTGGGTTTTTTAAAAAAAGAAGTAATCTAATAGAGATAGTCCAGGTAGGAGTAAGAGCTGTTCTCAATTCTTAACTAATGTGGACAGACAGACCCAGTGACGCTGGAACGAGTCGTTGCAGAGGACATGTATTAACACCTTCTGACAACTTCTGAACAGCTCCCACTTTGAATTACATGTCAGAGGCTCTATTATACATAAAGGGATCATGAGATGGTCACACTGCTTCTCTATACTACGAGACCAGCGGTGGCGAGAAATTTAATCTATAAGGAACATTTCAATTTTCCAACAATTAGTTTCCAGAGATTTTAATTAAGCATAAGCCATAAATCTCAATTTTGTCCCTCATTTCTCTGCTGTCCTTCTTTACACTCTGTGGACGCTGCATAAAAACCAACAGGCAGAGGAAACGCAAACAAATTCTCTCAGTGCATTAGTTTCAATACACATGTGTAATGCACTGCTAATAATACGGGCCGTGTCGTTTCACTCCAGTTAATGCCATAAAACACGATTTCTTCTTCACCGTTTTAAACACACAATAGCTATTAACGTTTCATTTTTCATTCCCGTGGTCCATGCAGGTGCCGTGGGTTATGGGGTTATTCAGACAACTTTACACAATACGCCAAAAACATCTCAAAAATACGCAAAGGCAAACACCACACACATGCATTAATCATCTCTGTATCTTACACAACAATTTCAAATTACAAACCAGGACTTTTAAGCCTTACAAGCCACATGAATTAAAATGTCTTTTATAATTTACTATACACTCCAAGTTGTTTTTGTTCTCCTCTTGCAGGCTTTAAATTAAACAGAAGTGCAACGAACACATCAAAAATGTTCTCAGAGACCTATAAATTATAATCACGAATCAGGAACATCAGGTTATAAAAAAACATTTAAGAATTTATCCATCCATCTTACAGCTCACTTGACTTCACGTTTAAACCCTTCTATCCCGTCGTAAAGTCTAAATTCAAATCAATCTGATGCATGTTATATGAAAACAGTTTTAGGTTTTTATTTTAAAGACCTAAACATATTATTCTTTATTGATTTGGCATTCGCGTTGTGATCACAGCGTACTCAAAGGTCAGCTTTTATTTCTACAGCCTCATTCGTCTTTGCAACAATACCTGAACGCTGCCTTATGAATAATGTGCGCTTCTCCACTAACCCATTCGCATGGTGATGTTTTTCCAATTATCTCGCGAGCTGTAATTCTCTGGTGCTGCACTTCAGACTCCAAGTTATTAAAAAAACCACGAGGGGGAGGGGTGATTCACAGACTTTATTTTCTCATTCCAGCCTGGCAACAAGGTTTAATATGATATTGCTCTCAATCTTGGCAGCAAATCTTCTCTCTTGTAAAAAAAAAAAAAAAGAAAAAAAAAAAAGAAAAAAATCAATACGTGACTTATTTTTTTGCCATTTTTTTAATTATCTCACCTTCTGTTCTTCTGCCGCAACCTCTGCCACTCCTCTCCTCCGTCCCGCCGCCCTCTTTCCGGTGCAGAAGGTGTTTCGTCGGTGCAGATCGGTGGAAACCCTCTCTCTGCAGTCTAATCAGAGTTCCACCGACCCTCCACCCGGCCTGACCCTTCCCATCGCCTCCCTAATGATGGGCTCCAGCCTGAGCTCTCTGGCGACCTGCGGACCCTCCACCTTCCTGTCCACTTCCACCCTCTCCCTCTCTCGGCAGCCAATTAAAAAGCAGTGACAGCAGTGACAGGAACCCCGCTGGTGCGAGTGATTGGACGAGCCCCGGCCCGCGGTGCAAGTCGGAGCCTCGTCCGTCTCCTTTGATCTCCGTCGACTTCCCTGCGTCCAATAAATAATTTTCTCAGCGAGCGGTGCCTCTTTGACCGAGGCAATCAAGAAATTCCACTTTATCTGCCGCTGATATCAAAGCGAGCTTCACTGTTAAACATTAAATGGTGATTTTGAGATGACCCCGGGATAGGCCGGGCCGCTCCAAGAGCAGTCAGGCGTGATTTATTGTATATATGTGTGTGTCTGTGTGTGGACCAGAGAACCACAGTGAAATCACACAGGAGGAAAACACATTTACACACTCAGCCTCACCTGGGCCGCTAGGGCTGGCTATCATTCATAGCATTTTCAAACAATTTCAGATTACACTCTGACCCAGTATTTGGAGCAACGCGACTGAATGCAGCACAGTGTCTTTAAATCCAATAGAGGGAGCAGCTGGCCCAGGCACAGCCCTCTGTTCCGGTCATGCTCTCCAGCAGCCGAGGTCACGGTGCTTTCTCCAGAGAGCGGCCAGATTAAAAACAAAGTCCTGCCTGAGCGAAAACTTGTAAGATCCGATGTAATCAACCAAATAAT
>JAPQRN010000010.1:933585-949949 GCA_037367275.1 Coranthus polyacanthus
GTGGTTCTGCTTAAGGTAACAAAAACTTTGTTCTAAGAAAAAAGGGAATTGTAATTGTAAATCCAACTTCAGTGATTTCACTGTTACGAAACTGAATGGCACAGAGAAATAAAAAATGTAATAACCTCTAGCCTCTAACTTTCAATATAATTTTCAGGAGAGTGTGGTGCTTCTTATTATATTTCATAGCTGGATTGTTTTTTGTACGGACTAGTGTTTGACTTAAAATGTGATTTTTCATGCTTCATTTTGTGCAGGTTTACCCTTCAAGTGGAGTAGCGGAGGGTGAACGTGCTGTATAAAGCATTAAAGCATTTAAAGCCAGTGCTGTTGGTTACTGGCACGTACAACGCTCCACGATACTAAACCTTTTCAGCTTTCTTGCACAGGTTAACTTAAACTTCCTCTGGATGGATGTCTTGCTGTTCTCATCTGATCAATAAGTGGAAATAAAAGTGGAGTCTGTCTTTATTTGACCAAGGACTAATACCAGCCGTTTTTTTACAATGCAGTTATTACCTATTTAGGGACATAAACTAGAAACCATCTAGTTTTAGATGTAATTATTGTATATTGTCACTGGTGTTTCATTGTATGCGAGCATACAGACACACACACTGTGTATATTCTGTCTTCGTGTCTGTGTCAAACTAGACCGATACCAGAGCAAATGGAGAGGTGGCATTTATACAGGTGAACAAAGGTTGGAGGTCAGTGAAAGGTTGAGGCGAGCATACAGTTGAACAACAGAGGATAAAATCATGAAGTTTGGAAGACAGCTATCTCCAAAAGGTCAGGATGAATACTTCAGGAAAATAAACAGGGTTTCCTTTCTATACATTTTGCAGCAGCAGCGTCACCGCAAGATTATTGCTGCTGCTTCACAGTTTTAAAATCCTGCATCATGATCATAGCACATAAACTGGAAAGAAATACCAGACCAGACCAAAGTGAAAAACATCTGATAGTCTGATAGAAAAGCACACTGTGTCTCTATAGAAAAGTGACCAACTACTGCAAATGACTCTCTGCTATAGTGGAGGAGCCATGACCCCTCTCTCCACCTCACTGAATTCACACAGCTTTCAATACATGTGTGCATTCATACACGCCGAATGCACTGCACGTACACACTTTGGACACTTTCATTATGGTCGCCAGGTACAACTGAGTGCACACATTTACGAGCTACATTTGTAGCTGCTGGTGCTTACAGATGCAAACACTCTATTTACATAAGCGCTCAGCACATTTACACAATTAGACACACGCCCAAACATGTAAGCTGCATCCTCTACATTACCAGTGACTCCATCTCCCATGCTTGGATCTCTCCCAGTCAATAACAGCAAATCCTCTCACAGCTTTTAATCAGATGGGCGACTATTGGAGCTTAGCTAATGAATGCACTGGGATAATATAATCTCAATAATCTCTATGAAGCCTCTAATTGAACCATATACTAAATGTGATGTATGACTTCATTAAGAACTGATGTCTTCTTTTATGTGATGCTGTTAGTGACCTTGACTGGCTCCCTGTTAAGGCGAAGGTCCAATCCTGTTAAAGCTATTCAGCAAAACTGGCACATCATGCCAGGCGTCAGGATCAGGGGAGACGCCAAGTTGAAAGCGGCACTTCAAACTTGGAACGACTTATTAGCGTCGTGAGAGATCCTGGCACCTCCAATAAGCTCTACCAATCACATTGTCAGAGCTCCTTCTATGTAGCCTGAAATACGAAACCCAGGGCAAAAACCTCCTCTTAAAACAGGATAGATTTGTAGCGGTGGAAAAAAATTCTGCAGTTTAATTTTCAGGCTCTGAACATATCAATCAGTTGATTGTTTAACACTGAAACCTGAACTCAACAGTGTTGCCTTTTACTGCCCTCGCGTCGCATGTTAAGCCGAATACACACAGTGCGATTTTGGGCTGTCCCCGACAAAAGATGGGAAAACAGCATCTGGTCATGGCTAAAAAGCAGTGGAGCTACGTCGCACTGTGTATATTCAGCTTAACACGTGACGCGAGGGCAGGCGATGCTGCTACAACCTACGACCACCAGTAGGAATTCATCATGAAAAGGCACATTGATCAGTACAACGTTTAAATTAAAAGCTTTATTTGCCAAATTAGCATCTCAAGTTGACCTCTTTTGCCTGAGTCACAACCGGGTCCATATTCTCTTCCTATCCTTCGACTTTGGATGTTTGTCCGGTCACATCACCCTCAGTGATGGATATACCTGATATTTTCTCTTAATTTTTTGAATTTTAATTCATAGAGGTACTCCTATCTACATTTAAGATGGGGTTTACTTCCTAGGCTGTACACGTTTCCTTTGACTTTATGTTTGGTGAAGATATGATAAAGGTAATGGTGATTTCCAGATGTGTGATATGGCCAGATGTGCTCCAGTCCTGTACTTCATAAGATAAGTGGATGAAGATCGTAAAGTGCTACGGGACGCTGAATAAATTGTCCTCCACTGTTGCAGATGTTGTTTCAGAAATTGTTTTTACTAAGCTCACATACTGGTTACAACTCCATACATAAAGTCAAGGTAATATCGTTGATATCGGCTGATTAATTGGCTATTTTCCTCCTCCAAACTATCAGTATTACATCGGCCTTAAAAAATTCACTATTGGTCGAGCTCTGCTAGGCGTTATCATCGCACAGTCCAAGTTTATTAGACCCGTGTCACACAGTTTGGCTGGAGATAAACTTCTGAAGACTTCTGAAATCTGACCGTGTGTAGGCGCCTTTAGACTGCCTCATGTAGTCTTTATTGCACTACACTGCACTTGAGATAAAAGACCTATTTCCTTAAAATTCACCATCTTGTCTTTAACCCTGCTCCGCTCTCTAGTTACGAGCTGCTTTTCAGCTACATCAGATCAAATCAGCCTGTATTTCTCCCCTTAACTGCTTTATTATTCATAAATATAGACTGAGATCAAAAGGCTCTTAGTTATTTCACCCCCTGAAGATTGCACGTGCCACAAATATATATACATGTATATATATTGTATATTATATGGCTCTCGCGTTCATTTTCACCATATTCATCCTTGTGTTTGCTTTGGTGTTGTTAACTGCCAAGTCAGATCCACACGAGTGCTTTCCCAAATTGACATGCATGGGTGAGTTCAAAGGCGTACGTTGGGTTAGTCAGCCAAAATGCAGGAAGCAGGGGAAGAGGAGGGGTTATTAGCTTGCATTTTTCCAGCGTCCTCTCATGAATTAAATATGTAATCAAGCATGCAAACTGAGCCAGACAAATGTGGAGTTTTAACTTGGCTGAAACCACGCCAACAACAAGAGAAAAAGTGTTTATCAGCGAATAAATTACTCCAGACACGGGTATGTAGAGCTCACTTCCTTCATTTCACTTGGAGGAGTTTCAATTAAGTGTCATGTTTTCCCAGGACGAGAAAATCACACTTTATGAACTTTTTTAGTACTTTTTAGGCAAGAACAGATAATTAAACCTCTGTTAAGATGTATGAAAAACAATAGTAATTCACTCTTTGTGATCAAAGTTAATGTAGGTGGGTTATCTTATTCAGAGCAAAGTATTCTTATAATGTCTTATAACACGTTTGGTGGGGATCGTTAAATAAATATGCTTATTTTACATACACACAGTTGGTTATATTTTAACTTGTTGACTTTCTTGACTTACTTTAATATTATACTGTTGTAGAATGGTTCATTAACTGGAGGACGAGGAATGTTTCCAGCTTTTCAAATATTTAGTCCATTATTAATAATAGACATCTTTAATCCACTTAGTAAAGAATGCATGGTATTTTTCTTACTCCCATCTATTTTCTTAGCCCTTGGCACATGAGTAAAGCCCTCGCCGGACATGAATGTGCACAGGGTCAGAGCAGCAGAACTTCACAAACCCTCCAACGAGTTTAGCTTTTGCTGCAAGTAGCACCTTGTTCTTCATGAATGCCGACATCAAGGGCTGATTTGCTGGAGCTTGAGTGGGCTTGTCGGGCTGTGGGGCAGTGGGTCCACGACATGAAGCCTTGATAGTTTGGTAACGTAGAGTATTGACACCAAGGGCATGAGATGACCTCCTGCACTCAGCAGTGGTTTGAGTGTTCGAAAGAGGAAGAGGAAAAGATGGTGGACTAGTAATTACAGCCTTTTTTACAGTTACAGTTATTAATGGTTTAGTTGGATCACTCTTTTGACCTGACCTTCCCGAACCTGCAATATATTCAGGTAAGCTTACCTGCAGCCTGACCTGTGGGTTAAAGGTTAAGGGTTAAGGGTCAGACCACACATCACTACTGGATAAATATTAGAGCTGGATGGCAACATGGAACATGGTGGATAATGAGATTTTATAATTTTTATTTTAATTGATGAGAGAAGGAAAGGAAAGGAGCTAAAAGATGCTAAAAAGCGATGTAGGACAGAAGAGTTTCTGTTTATTTTATAAAATGCATTTTTTCCTGACAGACATCTCCACTAGTAGTTGTGGTTAAAAGGTTACACAAATGACTATGTTTAGCAATGCTTGATGAAGGTTACCGTTTCACAGAGTCAGTAAGCTAGCATTCATCATTAGCTCACCCATGATCCCTCGCGCTCCCACAGCTCCACCCCTTTTGACCAAATATGGTCACTTCTGGCTCCAAAAAGCCAACATGGCGACGGTCAAAATGCAAACTACTGGCTTCAAAACAGCAGCTCAGACGTCAATGGGTGACGGGTCACGGTTCCTCTGTCCACTAATATGTACAGTCTATGATGCAGAGTTTTCACCCCTGGCTCTTCCCCAGCTCCAGCCTCTCATCCAACTATGGTCACTTCCACAAAAGCAAGATGACCAAATGCCAAACTCAAGGCTTCACAACAAGGTCACTACAGCCACTATGGTATTTTATCTATAATTATCTATATCTAGTGTCCTTGAGTGTTTAGAAAGGCGCTGTCAAATAAAATGTATTATTATTATTATTATTATTATTATTATTATTATTATTATTATTATTATTATTATTACCTCATCATCTGCGGGGGAGGGAACAAGACCTTAGTTCAGGGCCATGTTATCTCAGGAAATGCCGACAGATTTTCTTTTGAAAATGTTCAAAGTTATACTTTAGGTTTATGTGTAGGACTTCCTCTGGAATTTCTACTGTCTCAATTTGGCATCTGTCCACTGAGCAAAGCAATAAAACTATGAGATCCCATTCTTTGCGGCATATTTTTCTCCTCAGGTCCCACTTCTTGAATCGTCTCCACCGTCTCCACACACATGCGGCCAGTAATACGCTCTCCTCGTGGGGGCTGTAGTGACGTGTCTAAACAGGCAGCAAGGCTATTATCACATCTTCCCAGATGTTCTTGGCAAAGTTTGTTGTGCCGATGCAGCTGCCTGATAGGTTTTTAATAAGCACCCGGCCGTTCCACTTCATTCCACTTTGAAGCGGCTCGCTTCATCTGAACGGAATAAGGCCAGCGCTTGGCTGTGAAATGTATTCCAGGGGCAAACGGGTGTCTATCTGATTTGAGAGACAAGGTGAAGCCGCGCTGTTCAACTTGATTTTTTCCTTTGCACGATCTGCAAATTCTTTGCCCTACATGCATGATGTTAAACACCATAAATATAAAGTAATGGCCACAGTATGTGCCCATACTCTCTTACTTCCTCCATCTCTCTCCTACCCATCCTCCTACTATCAAACTGTACCAAAGAGACCTGACTGAATGCTTGCACAAGCTCTGAGCACATGAATGGTGATAAACTGGGTCAGGAAAGTACAACTAGTACACTTCTGCAGCATAACCCGTTTGGCTTAAGGCAGGTTGTGTGTCTGTGAGAGTAGGTGGGGGTTAAAGCTCCTTCAACAGCAAAAGTAAAAATCAATGAAGGGAGTTTGGATGTCAGAGCCAATGAATCCGGAAGATAGAGATCAATAGGCAGATCAATGCTGCAACTTATAATCATTGTATTTCTCACCACTGAATGTCTTTTATAATCATTGTCGGGAAGAAGAAGATATGCAAAAGAGACATGCAATCAGTAGCCATTGTAGCAAAGGAGAAGACATGAATAATGTCCTGCTTTAGTGCAGGAACAGTGACCTGGGAGACAAGTTTTAGGCTTTTAGACAACTTTTAGTTTAGAGTATCGCTGAATGTGAGATGATGCAATCCTCGGATGGTTCTGCTTTACTAAACATGGCTGGAAAGTACAGTACTGTATGTCTTTTCTGCTGAACCTTCTGCCCCACAGAACGTGATGTGCTGTGTTCTGTTTTGCAGTTCATCTGTTGAAAAGAAGCAGAAGAACGAGGTGATCTAATAGAGTGCCAACACGCACAATTTTATATTCAACTATGAGAATTTACAACCCATACTAGGGAGCTTTCTGTAACCTGAAAATGTAAAGCTTTGGCTCTAGGTTCTGACTTTTACAAAGGAGAATGTTTTGGATGTTGTGTGTCATTGCAAAGGTGTGACTGCTTCCAGGAGTGTAGACGAGTTTTGTTCAACTCTGGAGAAGACAACAATGGATGGAAGGAGGCACAAATATGGATTTTCTTCTACATTTACAAGTTAAGTTTTAAAAGTGAGTTCGACGGAAGAGAGGAAAGACGGTAAAGGAGACCAGCAGCAGATTAACTACCACCCTGCTAACCAGCTCAGAGAACCCATGTAGCACAATCGGATTTTCTCCAGATGAAGTGTGGTTGTACTGCTTTAACATTTAGCGTTTTAAGACTGAAAACCACAAACGCTCCATGGTCCACGTTTTTCGGGGTGTGTGTTTTTTTAGTTTTCCAGGTACATGGGACTTTTCTCATGGTAAATGATCTTATCTAATCAAAGCTGATGTAGTGCCCCTGCACAAACCCCCCGAGTTGGCCCCGTCGCTATGTTCCCTGATGAGCCCCATTCAAATTGATGAGAGGGTTGTGAGTTTTCACACATAGCTGGAGTCATCGTGAACACAGCACTGGTGGAAAACACATTGCCCAAATGGTAATAATGGGGAACACATGGGTGCAGTCACTCCTCAACAGAGTTCCATGCTGGTGCACTCCGCTGTGTACGCAAAGAACGATGGAAGACGCTGTGTGAAGAATGGAAAACAGATCATTTTCCAAACAGCAATCTATGTTATATCAATTCATCAAATATCAAAAGCGGGTTTCAGACTCTTAGACAACCTGACAACCACTTACAACCTGGACGTTGTTGGATGGAATGATATGAATAAAATCCTCTATCCTATTATAGGTCATTTTACGTCACAATATCTAAAATATGGATGTTTTTCTTGCAATTAAAGAGATAGAAATGCTTTGACATAAGACCACAAATGCCAGATAGTAGCGCAGAAGATCATCATACTACACAGCTGACAGTTATATGCAAGTAGCTCAGTGTAAAATAAATTCTGCTCTGTAGGCAGGTTAGGGATTCCTATCAAAGCTGCTGTGATGTAAGGAACGACGGCCTTTACTATGATCTAAAAATCAAACACTCCTCAATAAGCATTTTGATGTAGCAGCTATCTGCATCAGAGACATATTTGGCTCGTCATAGTTTGGTTTTGGTGCAGTTAGAAAGGGAAGTTGTAATCATTTTGCGAACATTCCTGCTCGACGTTCCTGAAACAAGTGTCTGCAAAACAATTTCCCCAGGCCTTATGGGAAACCAATCCCTCTACTGTTTTTTCCAAAGAAAAACTCATTAATGAGGCCGACATTTTTTCTACACAACTTTGCAGCTTAGGCCGTAAGAATATTCGGAAGCGGCTTTAAAAAATCCTCAGTGGATTAAATAAAAAAGAAAGCTGTTTTTTTTTCTAAGCAGTGGTAAAAAGGGTATTAAACACACCCCACCCACCCGCACGTTCAACACACACACACACACAAATACCCCATCACTCTCATCCACCCCCTGTGTGGAGTGAAATGTCAGCGAGGCTTTGGACCGCTACACGCCATGCTGGAGTCCGGCTCAGGATTAATGTACATATGGGAAACAATGGAGCGTTTGCGCAGTTCGCTCAGGACAATTCTCCACATCTCCACCTACTACTGCCACCGTGGGACGCATGTGGCTTCTCCGTGAGAAGAGACGAGCACTTTGATGTACAAAGTGAAGGGGAGAAGGGGCTCAGAGACAGAGAGTGAGTGCCTTTAACGGCCTTTCATGTACCTCCCTCCCAGCTCTTCTGCGTTCCCCTGTTTTGCCTCCAACAAGCCGCTGAAGCCAGGCACGTCTCCAAGGTTTGCCACGAGAGGCGTGCCAGCGCTGCAGACCAGAGCACTTGTGATGTTGCCGGTTGTTAGGGGTATTGTTTTATCTTTTTGTCTTTTTTCTTTTCCACCTAGAGTTACCGTTTCTGATGACTGACACAAAACGGGGGAGAAAAAGAAAGCCTCAATCTTGTCGATAAGACGTTCAGAGAGCAAAGTGTAGCCCCAGCTGGCAGCATTCATTTACAGCTCATCACTACAAAACACAGGGACATTTGCTATAATTATTTTTGGATTGATTCATAATTTAAAAAAGGTCAATGTCAGGGTTTTCCCTCAGTTTTCAAGTCTTAGACCAGGGATCTGCAACCCACAGCCAGATGTGGTTCTTGAGCCTCTCTGCAGTGGGAAATATGGAAATACATCATTATTTTTGAACATTTTATCATTTTTCTATCATTGTTCTAAGCGTAAAGCCATTCTTACATTGTCCAACTGTGAAAATGTGCAGCCTATACACAGAAAAAACCAAAATGTGTGTCACATCCTACATTAGAGCCTTCTCTCCATTTGTGTTTTGAAAATAGCACCCCCGATAAAAATAATACAAATCTCAACGGTTTTCTTTGTTGTAGTTGTATTATATTAACAATGCACCAAACATTGCATTATTATTCCCATCTGAGATTAAAACTTGTCATTTAAAATATTGTCCAGATGTTCAGTGAACATTATTTCCCCTTCACATACAGAAGTGAACTGAATAATCCCACAGTGTGTATAAAGTACAAAACATACAACCATTTATCAATAACAATTTATCTCCCATGATGCACTGGAGGCTGTCAGATGAGAGATAAATGACATACATCGTGACCATAACTGTCATCGATTTCATCATCTGCCACGTTTTTAACATCCCAGAGAAGAAGAGAATATTCTGAAAAGGAGAGGCTTGTTCGGAGGCAAACAGACATTGCATTTTCATTGTTTTTACTTTACTTTTCTTTTCTGGATTTTTGGCAAACGAGCCTTTAACTATGAAAAACATATAATTAACTGCAGCCCTAGAATTAAGTAGAGAGTAGTATTATAGAAACAGAAAGTATATACAATATGATCAGTTCCAACAAAGTTGGCATGTTATGACTTTAAATTAGGTTTGTTTTTATCTTGATTTTTAAGTCCCCTCACTCAGTGTTAGCATCAGAACACACAGCGCAGCAGTTCGAGTCCTGACCTTGGTTTTTGTTCATGTCTATCATTCCCACCGCCGTCAACAAAGCATAACGGTGCACGTATATAACAGTAAAGTGTTATTTCCACTCCACGAATCAATAATGAATTACATGAGGACCACATTGCAAAGGAGCGCACTGCCACACAGCTAGACAACATTAAAGATTCTTCACAGCTACATACATGCATAATATGGATCATATGTGCTGATCAATATGTGTAGGTTGGCTGGTGCAAATCCCTACATGTTTACTAAAGGTGATAGGTAGAAAAAAGGCTGCTCTGTCAAGTGAGTGTTAATGCATTTCAGAACATTCTACCCTTTGTAACTACACTCTTAGGGACGTACGTCCTATTCACACTGGGCTGGTGTAACCTGTGGACCTCGTGTGATTTAGAAATTAGCCTCCACGTCTGTGTTTTACGCGGCGCATTGGCATAGATACGCAAAGTATAAAGTATCACAATTAATGAGTTACCACATTAATAGAGCCTGTTGAAAGATAGAGAAATGTGCCATGAATGTCATCCATCTGATCATCTTTTGAATTTCGCTCTTCTGACAGATTTGTCATTTCCGTGAATGTGTCTCCAAGCTGTTTATTAACACGAGCCTCCGTGAATTTGCAACAAAACTGCTGTCAAATCTTTCATTCGTAACTGGTAGCGCAGCAAAAAAAAAAAGAGGGAAAAGGAGAAAGGATGTAAGGGTGCAAATCAGCCCAAAACACAGAGCTGTCAGGTCTCACAGGACAGTTATTATCAAAGGTGAAGTTTTACTTTACAAATTACAGACACGGCAGATTCGCACAGGATTAAACCACAGAAGACTCCCGCGATTATTACAACTCACCTGAGCTCCACAGGTAATTCTAGTCCCGTGCAAATGGGGCTTTAGTTGTACTAAGATTACTTTTCTGACGGGTTCTGAAGCCTTCAGCCAAACCTTATTAAAGAGATAATACTTTGAAATAATGCCTTGTTTCTTTAATTACTAATCATGTATACATTCCTATCACTATTTTTGTATAACCAAATACATCACCAAAACTGAACACATTATAAAACTTATCCCAGGTAGCTTCTTGGAAACGGCCGCCGTATTCTCCGTCATATTTGTAACAGTTCAGTTATTCTTATTTCACTTAGATGGAAAAAGGTGCATTACATACTTCTGCACACCTATCCAGAACACATTCCCGTCTCACCGGTCTCCTGTCAAATGAAGGCACAAAAATGCCCAAAAAATATATTTTTTAAAAAATCTACTAAAAAAAAAAAAAAAAGGTGATGCATATATGGATATTATGTCAACCCACTCTAAATAACCCAGTGCTGGCTGACTGTAAAGCCACCTACACATACCAAACTCTGTACATTTGAAAATAACTTCAATTATCCTGAGATGTGTCCACGTCCTGGCTTGAAAAGTTGGAAAACCTGCACTTCCACTTGTACAGTTCACAATAATGAACAAAGAGATGAGACCGGTGGCGAACCTGAAAGCCTGCTATTATGTATCAATCGTTGAAAAGGCTGCATTTTCAATATCAACTCATGTCCTTGCAGTTTGAAGGGCACAGCCGTATCGCATGCTCTAGTCAATCTCTGAGTACACACATTTACATTTATATACATGCATTTAGCTGATGCACTTTTCCGCCGAGTGGCTTACAATGGCACCAACAGGAGATCCAGCTCCAATTTTTAGATTGCCTATACAGCAGAGTAAAAAGGTCAGAGATGGAGTATTGTGAAAGCGTGCAAATTGGATAACACTGTAAGAGAGGAAAAATAAGAGGAATATAAGAGCTAATAAGAGAGTTCAAGTGGAAATGGGTTTCTTTAGAGACGGAAGATATAGGAACGGAGATAATATTATTTCACTCACATGCATATACTCCTTCTGGAACTTTGCAAGTTTGAATCAACTGCCTGTATTTGAAGATGGGGAAATATTTCAAAGCTTAAAGAGCAGGGGGAGTATGTTTTTTCCCCTTCATGTCCTATAGAACTGTACCATCTCCGGAGCAAAGGCCAACGCAGCGTGGCAGGTGATGCAGTCAGCGTGGGTGTCTCCGAGTGCACATGCTATTTTGGTTCATGTAGACGCAGCAGCGCAAAGTGCAAAAGGGCAGGGTGAATCGAATACACTATACATCAGGCGGTCACACCGCTGGCCTCGTATAGGTCTGAAAAAGCTGAGCCCATCACAGTGAAGCGTTAAAATAGCCCACGCTGCTCCTGGAAATCTTCTTACTGCCGGCGCGTTGCAAAGTAGCACAAAAACATCACAGGATTTGCAGCCGAAGAGACACCGTGTCTGATTTTTAACACTTAATCAGTACAAATAAGTAGTAGATATAAGTAGAAGTAATAGTTTGTTAAAAGACGGTTATCCAACTGCACTGACCCAAAGCTGCTTAAGAATCTCCCAGTGGAAAGGATCACATCATACTGTAATAGACTGAGTTTGTGGTAGCAGTCCGTTGTCATTTGCATGCGACTAAATTAAGTTAAGCACAGTTGATGGTTGTGTGTAATGGCACCGCACTCTGGTGAGACACTTCTTGGCAAGCTGCTGATTTATCACAATATCTATCCTGCTGCCTTCAAATGGCTTCAGGGGTTTAATAAACTGAAGCAGGTTTTTATAAAGTATAAACAGCTGTGGACAATAGATAATGTAAGACTCATGTATTTAAAGAAAATGCACAGCGTTACCAACGTTCCTGCTTTAACTACATTAAATGAAGATTATAACAGGTACTGTTTAGTAGTAAAGACTGGGATTGTTTTCATTTATTCATTTTTAGCATCACTTCATTATCGTTGCTCCATTGCATCTAGGATTCAGTTCGCAACAGAAACGGAAAAAAACCCCATCCGTGACACAACCTTCCCCGGCACAAACCCAATTTACACCAAAACACCAACATCTGACTTTGTTGCGGCTGCTTTGAATAAACCTCCCACCTCTTTTTAAGCCTCTCCTTCAGCCGGCGTGTGCACCATGTGTGGACTCCAAAGTACCAAACAAGCAAAGAAAAGACTTTTTCAAGTTCAAGGGAAAGGAAAACATTCAATATCCTTGAAATTAAAAAAGGGAACCAGAATACCAGCTTGGAAGAATAACATTTCACCAAAACATATACGCTTTCCTTGCTAAAATAATTTTAAGGTCAAACCAGCAAAAATCCACAAAGTATACAGTATACAGCATATGACTGAGAATAATCAAAGTGACATGTTTAAGAAGTCAGATGTGGAGTCGTTAGCTGTGAATGTGTCTGCCAGGGCCCGTCTACTTCAGCAGTGGGAAACTAGAAGCATATAAACTCATTTCTGCACAGAGGAACGCAACTTTTGCACAGCTTACATCACTTCCAGAAGTACAAACTGGGACCCCCAGAAGCCTTTTAAATGGATTCCGCAGGGCTTCGGCAAAATGAGAAGCGGTTTCATTATGCTCTTATTTCATTACTTCACCAGGATGTCGCTACGCCGAGAGAATGAATAAAGATAACTAGCGAATCACAGGTTTCATTCCACCAACTGACAGCTTTATGCCTCTGAATCGAGAAAACAAACAGCAACTAAAACTGCGTTACAAATTTTTGCAGCGTGTCTAAGGCTGGGTAATCGTTTAAAAAACGTGATATTATATAAGGGCTACTGGTATTAAGAAGACTCATAAAAATGTCTTCCTAAACAATGAACTTTCTCGAATTATTTCCTCTGTTGCCTCAGTGCTCTTAGTTGCGCTTTTTGTAATTAAGCCGTCCTCATAAACCTTTCTTCTCCTTCTCCTGCAAACCCTGCACACGTCAATATTTACTGCATTTTGGATTTTTATAATCGCTCAAATATTTCCAGAACTGTGAGGTACTTCCCTGGTCTGTGGGCTTCGTGGTGATAAACTTTTTGTTCCTATTTGATTTGTATTTGAATTGTTTACTCACGCTGAGCTGCTTTATTGGTTGTTCAACACGGTGTCATCAATTTTAACCCCGTGTTTGCCGTTGCAATTTTGATGCTGAGTTTCTTCCAAAAGTGAACCTATGTTAACTCCTCGTGTAATCATATTGTGGTATCAGCCCATATTTCACACGTCGCACTATGTTCAAAGTTTTAAAATGAGCTAAGACATTTCTGTTTGGTGTGTGTGATTTTGAGGTGGCAATAGATAACAATGGAAGAATATGCATATTAAGGGGGCATGTCATTATAAACCCCCTCAGTCAGGTCAGTGTGATGAGCAGAGGAAAAAAAGCTGAGTAGTACTGTCAAATAAAAAGATGCTGTTGGTTGTTTTATGAGAAATATAGGATTGAGTTTTTTTTGGGGGGGAGCTTGGCTAAAAGTCAGAGTATCTCAGCTTCTGTTGCTTCCATTTCGAGCGTTACATTTACACTTTCTCTCATCTCAACTAAAACGTTATGCGTGCTCAATACTGAATCACTGCTACGCTTCTTTGATATGTTGATATTGATTCCAGCTCCGGTCTCACTACCTGCTGTGTCTGATATGGGAAAGTTTGGGAGTTCCTGTCGTACAGCTCCAGCTCTGTGCATTTTGTGTTTCGCAGTTTGCACTGTACTCCCACCGCAACAGATTATCTAATGCACACTCCTTCCACCGTCATCATCAACGCCATCGGCTCCACTGTCCCAGTCACGATGTCAACACAGATGCAAACTCAGACTGCCATTAATTAATGTGTCACTAAAAGCGCACCATGCACTCAGCCTTTCATTTATACACAGTGCTACAGTATATCACAGAAATGTTCATGTTGTCTGTCACATTTTCATTTCAATAAGGAGGGAAAGAGCTGTCACTTCACTCCAGGTGAAGTATATGTGTGTGTGCACTGATAGTGCTTTGATTTGAAAGGTACTGTAAGATCAAAAAGGCATTTTTTTCTTTTTCTAGCTTGTGGAAGTACTAAGCTGTGGGATTTATTTTCCTTTTCCCCGTTCTTTCTTTCTCCTCCATGATTTGTTTGACGAGACCTGGTTCCCACCTCGGGTCCTTGGCACCGGCAGTGGGTGTTCAGTATAAATCTGAGGCAGCAGCTCATCTTCTCCGAGGATTTCTTACGGCCACATACAGTAGTCTCGACAAAGTAGCTGACAGGTAAATGTTGTGCTTACATGGTTCAGAGAATTTGTGAGAAATTGCTTGGTGCGTAGCAGGCATTCGGGGTGAGTGATGCACACAGAGGCAGAGAGAGACACAAGAGAGAGGAGAGAGGCAGGAAGGTATTCACTTGTTAGGAGAGACAGCACACACACACACACACACACACACACACACGGACTCACACGGACACACAAACACACACAAACACACACAAACACACGCCTTGGTGAGATGAAGCACAGCAGAGGTTGAAGGACAAGTCAGGTTCAGCTTGATCTATGTAAAATGATATGACAGGACTAGATTATGATGCACACACACACACTCTGCACAAACACAATTGCAAAGTTATAATATTCAAATAGACCCTGAGAGTACACACAAAGAAATACAGGCACACACACCCAAGCACTTTTCCAGAGCCTGACGTGACTGTAGATCCACACCACTACATATACGGAGTTCAGTTCAAATCATACACTTCCACACATGTAATATGTGCAAAAACAATATTAGACTGGAGGTGACGCCTAAGGACCCACGTGTAGCCTTCTGCTGTTTTTGCACAACATACAGTTCTCCTCAAATACTGGCGAGAAACATTGGTTTTGGCCGTCCTCAGTGATGAAGAAACGGCCTAATGAGCGTCCGATCTCATTCATCTACATTCAAATTCTCGTATCCCCTTCTTCACCTTCTGCTAATCGATCATGCGTCACGACTTGAACGCTGTCACACTGCAACTGACCATCCCGAGGAGCATTATCTTGTGCGTATAAACCCGGGTGTGCGCTGCGCGTAAAAAGCGCCTGGCACGAAAACGCACAGCGGCAGTATTCTTATTTACCCCTTTTATTGCGCCAGTGTGAAAACACAGTGGCGCGCACATGCGACTCACCCAGGGTGTGAACGCAGGTCCTCCCGGCGCGTCTCTTGATGTGTGTCCGTGTATCCAGTAAAAAGAGGTGGGAGAGCCCAAGCGGCGGAGGTGCTAAAGAACTAGTGGACGGCAGCCAAACGCCACCGACTTGCTCTCTTCTTCTTCTCGTCCTCCTCTTACCCTCCTTTTCACTCCTCCTCTCTTCCCAGGGGCAGGTTAAGCAGCGGCTGTAATAATCCAGGCATTGTCCTCGTCATCAGCGCAATTAACACAAAGATGGAAAGACTCCGTTTCGCGTCACTAGATACAAGTCTTAAGTTCATATGGAATCTCCTTTCTGAATAAAGATGCTGTCCTGGCCGCTCAGTAACGTAATCCGCGTTCATAAACAGTCTGAGGTGGACAGTGCACGAATGTGAAAAGCTCCCAGTTCTGATTTCTTTTTGTCAAACGAAGAGTTGAAAACGTGGCTGCAGGTGTTACAAAATATGAGAAACTTTGCTGTCAGACAGACTGGAAAAAAAACAGGTGAGCACGAAATAATCCCAGGAAGATATCTACTTCTCTGACTTCCCTTTCCGGACCAAACAAACTCCCCTTTCGGAGGGATTACACCACACCTGCGCCGAGAGCGGAGATGCGCAGGTATCCCGTGCGCCCTCCCTCTCCCTGTGTGTGTATTATTCCGCGTTTTATTCCCTCTATGCTGAGTCTCTCTGCGCCACGGCCATCACTCAGTGTCAAAGCCTGGAGTTGCTTCTCCAAGTAGCTCAGGAAAGCATCTCTTTTCACCACCGCTCTCCTCTCTTCTCTCCCACTCTCTCTCCCACTCTCTCTCTCTCTCTCTCTCTCTCTCTC
>JAPQRN010000010.1:962745-975293 GCA_037367275.1 Coranthus polyacanthus
GATTTGCTCCCATTCATCCACAACATCAGCGTGGTGCGTCCTGGCCTCCAGTCTGCATTCATGTTCACCCCAGAGGTTGTTGGATGGGGCTGAGCTCAGGGAGCAGTTTGCAGTTTTTCACCACACTGGGAAAACCATTTCTGTATTGATTGGGCTTCATGCACAGAGGCACGGCCATGTTGGAACAGGATGGGGTTTTTTCACTGTTGTCATTACACCCTGCAGGCTCTCAGACGCCTCGATAATTAAACATATGAAATGCTACAGAAACGTGCACGCTCAGGTTGTCCTCAAACTTTTGGTCATATAATTGATTCTGTGCAGATTTCAACGTGTTACCTGTGGAAGACGCGTTCAGGGAACTCCTCTGGAGGGTTTGTTCCTGGATCAGTGTCAGGTGCGGTTCTCGACTGTCCCGTCTCTTCAGGAGACGAGGCAGGTTCTGCTTCTCAGTGTTCGTGTCCAGTCAGATGTTCTGTTCGTGTATTTTACGAGACGAAGTGACGTTAGTGTCATAACCGCGGACGTGTTTGGACTCTGTTTGGACTCGTCTTGGGCTTTGCTTCAGTAAGTCTGTTATATTTGTGAATATTAATGTTACTGTCTGCTTCTCCGTGTTGCTCCTTGTGCTCATGTTCTCCGGTGTGGGTTAGCGCTGCGCAGACAGGCCTCGTAGACCGTGTTCACAACGAGCTGCGTGAAAAGCGCAGACGTGCTTTAAACTCTATTCAACTGTTAATACGGAGGAAATAACAGGACGTGTGCGGTTCCGGGTTCGGTCGGAGATGTCTGGTCTTGGCAGGTCTAAATGTTGACCAGACTCACTGGATGGAGAGGCCTGGAAGCTGAGCAGATCACTGTGGTTCACAGCAGCTGGAACTTCACTTCTTCTACCAGTGAAAAGTAAGGCTGCATTTCCTTCAGCACTGCAGTCAGTCTGACCCTTTTCAACGACTTTACACTGTTTTCTAAAGCAAATGTGGTCGTTTTTAAACCACTGCATCTTCTAATCTACAGTAGGAATGTTTTTAATCTAAAACTTTTACTCACCACTGGTAACGTATGGGCATATATTGTACTTAAAATAACAGAATGTAATACCTGTATGTCTTGATAAATATGGTTACAATATACTTCAGTATTATCAGGATCTTTGAGTTGAAAGTTTTTGTATAGTACATTTAGAAAGAGTCTCTACTCTGTTAGTTGAACACTGTGGACCCAGACACTTTGCTGTACACTTCTGGTTTTATCCCTTAAAGTTGTTTCACGAGCTCGGAGGGCACGTTTTGGCATCTTAAGAGAGAACAGCCAACCCTATAAATACAATGTCCAAGAATCGGTATCAAGCAGCTTTAGCCTTTTCCACCGTTTTAACTGCGTGTCTTGTTTTGACGTGTATCATGTTTTCTTTAATTAATCATGAGTGATTCTGCAAAGACGCCTCGTAGAGAGAGGAGGTGAAACAAAAAGGACCACAGTTTGAGTATCTGTTGCTATCATCCAACATGCATACTGTAAAATCTGTTGGTGTTTTAACATCTTTGAGCTCCTGCTCGTGTAAAGGTCTCTACAAGGCCCTGATCTACAGCGGCGTGAAGGCGTACGAGGGGTTTGAAATCAGCTGCAGTGCAGGTCATTCATATGTTTTTTTTTATGAAGAAAATGATTAGAAATTGCAATCTTTATCCTGTAGTTCTAGTGAGGGGAAAAAAACCCCATCTCATTTGATGCTTTATGAGTAAAAATCCACCAAAAGTTCATCTAAAACAAAATATAGTGCAAACACACCCAGAAGGAAAAAAAAAAAAAAGTTCTAAAAACATTAGATCTTTTTTGAATATGGATGAATTTACTTTCACAAGAGTCTTAATGAAGCATCAGTCCACCATTAATAATGTATGTGTGATAGTCTGGGCACCGGACATTCCACTTTTCCCTCTCAATAAAAGCTGTAATCAAGTCATTGCCCCATTTTGGACTGAAACCGTTTCTGATTAGAGAAAGATGGCAGTGTACAGGCCACCACAGAGCTGCTTAAATATTAAATGGAAAGACAGCAGTGACACAGAAAAAAAAAACAAAAAAAACAATCTTCTTTTCTCACGGCTTTGCATTCAATTCCAAATGGCAATTGTGTCGTCAACAAAACAGTCCAGGGATTTAGAGTCTGAAAGCCCTCTGCAAATTTTAGTCTCAGTGCAATTTAATCGGAGCAGTGTTTGTATTTGTTGGAGTTTATTGTAGTAAAAGTCCTGTCATTGTCAAAAAACAGGAAAATGCAGTAAAAAAATGTTAAAGCCAATTTTAGGACAATGTAACCTTGAAAATTCAGTTTGAGTGGAGTTCCTGAAGCCACATTTTTATTTCTTACAGCTGAATGTTAACTGTATAAAAGGTGTAAAAGTGAAATGATCACCAAACACTGCTTCTCCCCTCAACGCAGGGTGTTTTGGTGTCTTTATTGCTTTGTTTTTTTGGGTCAGACATGTAACAGGGATCTGAACCAGACAGAAGATGGAGAAAGATAATAGAAGATGTCAGTGTTGCGTCTTTAGCTTCTTCTGTTGCCTCCTAATTGACATAGAAGGTGGATTATCACAGCTGTAATGTGTGCTGTAATGTGTCCTTACTTTGTGCAGTGATTCACAGATTCAGTAACTTTGAAATGATTCTTAAACCAGATGAAAGGTCTCTTTGAACCTTTCTCACAGTGTGAGAAAGGTTCAAAGAATATTTAAACAATGTCAGAAGTTTAGTTTGACCATCTCACAGTGTGATGCCTCTGCTTGACAACCAATAGGAATTCAACATGATCAACACGATATGTACGTTTATGTTAAAAATACTAACCTCGAGCTTTCTTTGCAAACTTGGCATCGATTTGGCCTGTTTTCAACCGGGTCCACGTTGTCCTTCTGAACTCTGGGTTTCTTTTCTGTACGCATAAATACGGCTTTTGTAGCAGCGCGATTATCAGCGTAGTTTCCTCGTTTACAACTATAGCAGCGCAGATAGAAGATGACATTTATTCTTGTACTTTGACTTGCGTTGTAGCTCGAGATTCAGTAGGTTTTAGTCTGCAAGCACGTCGTACCCACGTTTATTAGATGAAACAAATACAAAACATACAAACAACCTACATGTGTGGACACTTGAAATGCACGTTCACAGTCACTAACGCACCTCAGCTCAGTAACATACTGAGACTACTGCCGGGCATGGTGTGTTTCTGACTGTGAACGTGCATTTCAGGTGTCCAGAAATGTAGATTTTCACCCAGTGTTACATGAGTTCAGTTGGAGCTAGTGTATTAAATGTCCCCAGTCACAACATTTAGTCACAGCAGAGTCACTGGACTGACCAGGTCAAAGCTCAGATTTATTTCCATCTCTGTTTGTATGTGACCTTCAGCAATACCATCCAACTCTTGTTAATACCATGTATAGATACATTCATTCCATTCAGCTTTCATCAATCCTGCAACTAATAAAAAACCTGTCAGATGATAATACCTTTTATATTGAACGGACTCAGTGGTCTCACTTGTTTGCAGTCATGTCTCTTCATAAGTGCCCCTAACAGAGGGAAAATAATGTCTGCCTATTATTCATTCCCACTGATGGCATACGGCTTGGATATGTGTAATGGAGTTACCATAACATACGTCAGTCATAGATGAGGCTTAATTAACTAGAATAATGGAAATATGTGTGTGGATGTGTAGAGATCCTATTTGATTGTTGAAGATAAACATAAACATACAGAAGAATATTATATCAGGAGCACGTAATTACTAATTGAATTAAATCAAATATATTGAGTTTAGTGGAATTCAATTGTCCTTAAGCGCAAATAAAATGAAATGAAAACAAGTAATATGTACAGTATTTACAGAGTAGTCATAGTATTGTATGTACATGTACAACATGTATGTACATGTACATGTACATATCGAGTCAAGTGGAATCCAGCACAGGTTTGGAGTCTATCCATTGACTGAGGTGTTGTACGGTCTGATGGCAATGGGGATGAATGTTCTGTAACGTTCAGATTTAATCTGGTCGGTTCACTAACTTTGGTGAGATGACTTCACATTTCTTTTGTCATTTTTGCCATATAGTACATGATGTAAGTCATGGTTGTAATAATCATAAAATGAGCAAAATGTGAAAACTAATACTTGTACTTAAAGGTGACTGAATAAGTGCGTTTCTTGGCCTTTGTTTGATTTGGTTAAATATTGAGTTACTCTGGTTTATGTTCCACATTTGTTCCACAGAATTTTCTTTCAAAGCCTTGTTTTAGTTCAGCTCACGCCAAACCTCAACACATCCAGATACGTAGCCTAAGGTTTTAGTCCTGTCTTTCCCAAACTTAGGCTCACGACCCAAAATGGTTTTCAGAGCATTTCTTTTATGCTGTTGCCAAGTAAAATCCATTACATTAATATGACGCTTGACTTGAGTTTCATAATTAAAATAAGAGTTTATAAATGTCAGTTTCACCAAATCCAATTGAAATGCAGAGGAGAGGCCTCTGAGTGTGTGTGTGTGTGTGTGTTTTTTTTTTTTTTTTTTTTTATGCTGCTCAAAAATGAAAGCTTCAAAATGAACAAATTGGACAGACATCTGCAAACGAAGCATTCTCGGTATCAGAGCAAGTCAAAAGTCTCTCCTGTCCAGAGAAGAGACTTTCATGGACATTGTGTTGACGGTGACAAGTGAGCCAGTCGTGTTTATTTGCGTATGTTAGCATTTGAACTGTTTGTTTTGTGTGTCACGAGGTGTTTTTGTACATTTGCGTCATTTGGGCCTCGACCTTTAAAGGTCCGGGACCCAGTGGTTTAAAGGGTAGATCATCTTGTAGGAGGTGGTATCTTAGTTCGTGTGTTGTAGCTCTTGACATTTTTAGTTTTAACAGCAGAATGTTTACACGGCTTCATTGTTATCTTTCATGAAGTGCGCATTGTCTTGAGATTTTTACCGTTGCGTTGGAAGGTTTTCAACATCTTCATCCATTTGATTGTGGGTTGTTGATACTGACAATAAGACTACACTCAAATTGTGCATCAATTATGCACATCCAGTCAAGTGTCCACCCCATCAGAGAGGTCAGTGCTGATTAGAAATCGTATGCAAATTTGTAGGAGAGGGCAAATAGACAATTAAATTACAACTGATGATGCTTTGGGTGATGGGACCCCCGGGGGATTGTGGGTGCATGTCCTGTTAGTAACCCGGGCTTGGCCATTACAAAGACATTTGGACAGTTTATTGATCAATTACAGTAAAAGGGGTCAACAGCATTAAAGCACACAGCGGTCAATGTTCAGTGTTAGCGCTTCAAAAATCATGTGATGGATGATGATTTTCAGAAACAAGGGGCGTTTGTTTCCATCACTGCGAGAGGCCGTCGGGGTATCACACCCTCCTCACTCACGCTGCTCTCATCCGCCGAGCCGAGCGCCTTAAGCAGCCTGAAGGAGACACAGCGAGGAGGGGAGAGGTAACGGAGCGACCGAGATGGCGAGCATCAACATGGGGCCGAAACCGCTGCTGCTGCGGCTCGCCTGGGTCCTTCTGCTCTTCCGAACGGCAAATGTCTATTGTCTGAACGGCGACGAGGACCAGAACCAGGACACCGAGTGTAAGATGAAGAGCGTCACCGTGTCGGCGCTGCCGTTTTTGAGGGAAAACGACCTGAGCATCATGCACAGTCCGTCGGCCTCAGAGCCCAAGCTGCTGTTCTCTGTTAGAAACGATTTTCCCGGAGACGTCGTGGTGGTGGACGACCTGGAAAACACCGAGCTCCCCTTTTTCGTCCTAGGTGAGTCTTAAAAACAGGACGGTCTCCGCGGTTCATTAGCGGCTAATTGTCCAGATTAAAGCCCCACTCACTGTTTATTATTACAGCAGAACATCTGTTTCTTAGCACAGGCCTGGCTACATGCGATGCATTGTGGAAATAGCATCACTCAGAGCAACCGGAGTGACAACACAGTCCAGCTAGCTTCTTTAACATGGAATAATGAGTTAGTCAGAGGTTGATAATACACCGAGTGTCGATTATTGTTAACATTGTGGTGCTATATCATAGCTTAGCACCTGTTAGTGTAGAAACAGGCCGCGTAGCATAAACAAGCTAGCAAGATTTGGGATTTTGTCTTTTCTCATAACAAACCGTAAATGAATTTGTAAGAGCAGCGCCGCTTTTATGCCGTAAATATGAATAATGTGTTTACCCAGTTGACCCACGTGGTCCTGCTACCTCCATGTGGTTATACGTGCAGCTAGCTAAACCAACTTAACCACACACTTAATTACAACTTTTGTTTATGCTAATCTCTTACTGTTGTTTATGTCGACGCTCCGTCCCCTTCTAACACGTTTTACAATTGTTTTTAACGCCACGCACGTAGCTTTCAGTCTATATTAAAGTCAGCTTTAGCTAAGTTGTTGTTTTTTTAAACCAGACTGAATCTCATCATGTTTCACTTCGTCGAAGGAAAGTTTTCCTGCCGCCGCTGTCCGTGGTGCTGAACCTCCGCATCTCTTTCATGAATAAGTTCGAGCTGCTGGTGCTAAGAGGAGCTGCCGTGAGCACCGGCAAACACTAACTTTA
Organism: Coranthus polyacanthus; assembly: GCA_037367275.1. Classification (NCBI taxonomy): domain Eukaryota; kingdom Metazoa; phylum Chordata; class Actinopteri; order Kurtiformes; family Apogonidae; genus Coranthus; species Coranthus polyacanthus. The sequence goes on from JAPQRN010000010.1 coordinate 969,370, forward strand.
TCACATTTATCTAACTACTTTAGACAACTTTTTATCTGCATTTGAGGATTAGTGTTACTGTGTTACTGGTGGTCATTGGCTTGTTTATAGATTTATTTTGTGCTCTGTTGGCACAAGCCAGCAATCAAAAGGAAAACAAAGCTGGGCAACATTGTCGGTGTTTTCTATTGGATTAATGCGTTTTTCCATCTGTCCACATGTGCACTGTCATTTGCTAAATGTTTATTGTTAAATGCCTGTTAACATAACATTGTTTTGTTGTGGTCATTCATCTTAAATCCTTTTTAAACACATATCCCACTATTGTTCAGGTGATAATGCATTATGCTAGCTTTGCCTGTTTGTATTGAACCAACCGAAGCTGGCATTATGCTGTCCCACTGTGTGATTTTACATACTGTGTCTACATTCTGGAGTCAGAGGCGTTACAACAGCATCTGTAGTGATGGACTGCATAACAAGGTCCAAAATTAACTTTCTGGCTCATCTGCCAGTGGCAGGTACACTGAGAAAATTTACCAGCTGAAAATATTTCTTACCAGCCATAATATTGCATCATGCATTGTTTGACTAAAAAGTACCCCAAGCAATAAGGGTTTAACTTAAATAGTAATTTAATGTCAGTTAATTTGCTCAGCCTGTAATGCGTGGTTTGCTTGAAGAGTAACTGCACACCAAATCGTTTTTTACATTGTACACTGATCACATAGATTTATGTTGGCATATACAGTATTACCGGCTACTTTTTCAACATAATACAATACGTATTGTGTAAAAACTGCCATTTTCACTCAAATTAGCTGATTTACTGGACAGTAATCAGACTTTATTGATCTGCTAAACCCAAAATGTATCCTTTTTTTGGTGTTTGGAGGTTGGTCCTTTTTGGTTCTTGCATGCATGTCAGAAATATGAGCACATTGGTGTTGCTTTCAAAATATTAGTGGTGAGTGAACTGAGGTGGTGAGTTTCTTTTGCTAACTATATATAAATAAAATCAATTTGCTGACATTTTCAACATTAGGTTCCTAGTCTTTCTTAACAAATTTTTAAATCTCTTGGTGGCGGGTCACCTATATAACACATGTCGTCAAAATGTCATACCCCTCTCCTACAATGCCAACCCTCCCTTTTACACAAACATCCATTCAGTCATGTGACTACCTCTGCTACCAGCTTAAAAGTGGAATAACCGTGCCCCTCTACAAACATACATAATACTGAGGCGGAATAAACATAAACATTTCTGCCATTAGGGCTGGGCGGCCTGGCCAAAAGACACCACCTCTCCCAAGCGTAAAAACTTTTTACAATATTTTATGGTTGTCTCAATTTTTTGGCTTTTCCACTCAGTGCATCACATCATCAACCGTTACATCATCATGACACCACACAAATTTAACTGACTTAACTGATTACAAAAATATCAGCTGTTTCATATCATTGCTTCATTTTAAATCATCGCCATCTAGAGCAGAGCACAATGATACAAACTCAAAGGCTGATGTATTATTTAAATACAGGTTATATCAGACAACTTTAGCTAAGTTGAGATCACATTTACTGTTTTAAGCTCAGCTGAATCATACTATGTTTTTCTCATAACCTGAAAGTTTGCTCCAGGGAAGTGTGTCTGCTGCCGCTGTCCGTGGTGCTGAATCCCTGCATGTCCCACATTAACAACAGGGCTGATGTATTGTTTTTACCTTTTTTTCTCTGAAAACTATGTGCTTAGAATATGTTTCACGAGCTATGGAATCATCTCAGGATTGGGCTAATGTATCACTGCCTTTTGAATGGTTTATTTCACTTAAGAAGTAAGTGAATTTTCTGATGCCATTAAGAGACACTTAGTCTGCTCAAAGAAGAAATCTGAACCACCACAAAAATTTGAGATAAATGGACACTGTACATCAGAGTCAGAGTTCTACATCATAGAGCATTAGAGTCAGCTGTGTTTCTAATTCCAGTGTCTTACAAAATGAGCAAATAAACCAGACGGCCAGTTTCAAAAAGATGAGTTAAAAATGTGTGACAGGATTAGGACCAGGTACCGTTTGAAAATCAGTGTCCAATACCAGTGTCTTTGTATAGATAGCTGAGTTTGGGTAATATATATGTAGAAGTGTTAACTCTTTTTTTAATATAGCAAGACAGTCCATGTGGAAAGGAGTAGGTGAGGAAGTCAATTTTAAATTTGCCAAAAAGAATAAATAATCTGGCAATGTATTCAGTGGCAGATTTCACTACTTGATGCTTCTGACACAGAACGAGAGTGAGAAGTGTGACTTTTTACACTATCTTACTTGTGCTTCACCTCATTTTCACAGCGAACCTTTTAAAGAGACATTCCCTTACTTTGACGAAGAAGTACTGCTGTGCTTTGAAAGCCAGTATTGAAAAAGGACTTGTTTATTGTCTATTTAGGAATCAGACAGCACCACAGTGTATACAATATAATAATATGTCTGCTTTAATTAATAGACATATGGAGTTTGGGAATAGCCCTGTGTTGGTCCCTAATGATGTTTGCAGTGTTATTGAGTGTTCACGCCATGAGACCGTGGCAGCTCTTTGAATAGTTTGAATAGTTAATTTGAAGGGCTCATTTAGACAACAGTTAATTCATTATGGGGTGCAGGGAAATAAGCTAAAGCAAATGCACAGCAAAACAGGTCTGTCATGAACTGGTGTTGCATATTAATGAGTTTGAATTTGTGTCTGACATTTGCTGTACATAGCATTCTACTTGGGGAAAGAAAACTTTTGATTTAATGTTCATACTGGCCAACAGAGTTCTACATTTGCTGTGCAAGTAGCCGCCTTGTAAATATAAACACTGGAGCAGCTGCAGAGTTTTATTTATTTATTTCTGTCACTTGGTTTTCTTTGCTGCTTAAAAAAGGGGTTACCAGCTTTGAATTACTAACCAGATCTCTCACTTGTTGTATATGTCTACTCAGGAAAGAGGAACAATTTCCAGTCTATGGCGGTATTGATAACAAGCAGTAATTGCATTTAAAGCAGCGTTTCAGCAGCACTATGATAAGATGCCTGCTGAATGCTGCTGTGTTAGGAAAAAAAGAATAAAGTCTTTCTGGCTGGTGTCGAGGATCCACTAGGACTTATTATGACTATGATAAATGTCGGTGCCTTGCCTTTGTGCTTTTACCATGATACTACATGGAGTGTGAGACAGTAACACAGGTGCTGTCACCTGTGTCCACAGTGTAAATACATAAATACATGTTGTAGGCTGACTCAAAAACAATAATGAGAGTGCATCCAACCCCCATTTGTACCCCTCTTGTTCCCACCATGGCTACCCTTTGTCACAGATTCTGTTCATAACTTTAAAGGACAGAATTTCTAGGGGTGGAAGGTGTCCTGTTTGGTGGCCTCAGGATGGCATCTCTGCTTTTTGTGGATGATGTGGTCCTGTTGGCTTCATTGAGTTCTAACCTCCAGTTTGCACTGCAGCTGATGGTGAAGGGTTGTGCTGGGATGAGACATAGCACCTCCAAGTCTTAGGCCATGGTTCTCAGTCGGAGGGTGAATGCCTGTTCCTGGATAGGGATGAGTATCTCTAAGTCTTGTTGACAAGTGGAGGATTGATAGAGTGGGAGATCGACAGGTGGATTGATGCGGGGTCGACAGGGATGCAGACGCTATGGTGGTCTGTTGTGGTGAAGATTTACCAGTCAATCTACGTTCTTACCCTTACCTATGGTCACAAGCTGTGTGACCGAAAGAATGAGATTGTAGATATAGGTGTTTGAAATGGGTTTCCTCTGCAGGGTGTCTGTGCTCTTCTTTAGAGATAGGGTGAGGAGCTCAGTCATCTGGGAGGAGCTTTGAGTAGAGCTGCTGCTCCTCCACATGAGAGGAGCCAGTTGAGGTGGTTTGGGCATCTGGTTTGGATGCCTCCTGGACGCTTCTCTGATGATGTAATTCGGGCATATCCAACCGGGAGGAGGCCCTGCGGCAGACCCAGGACACGCTGGAAGGATTATATCTCTCCTCTCTATCTCCTTATAGCTGTCCTCAGTTTCCCCCTGGAAGAGTTGGAGGAGGTGGCTTGGGAGAAGGACATCTGGGCATCCCTGCTTAGACTGCTTCCCCCATAAGCTGCAGAAGATGGATAAAGTGTTACTAAACTATCTTTGCCCTCAGCCGGGTTAGATTTTATCTCATATCTTTCTAGCTGTCATCAAGGAATCAGGGAATGATGTTACAACATGCAGTACATACCTCTAATTTCCCTCACAGACTCTTCACTTGTGAATACCGATAAGGGATTTCAGTCATTTCAAGTGTGTCGTTAATTACGCAGAGAAGAACCTGAAATTATGCTGATATCCTCTGACGAGGGCTGTCACAATAATGACATTTTAGTTGATGATTGTCATACAAATGAACAATTTCATAGTTTTTTCTGTTCATTTTGTAACAGCAACAATAGTTTATTTCACCTGCAGTACATCTAATGAAGAAGATGTACTGCAATTTATGTGTTGCACTGAACACTGCAACACATAAATAAAAAATAACCTAAAGCCTGTTATTTTGAAGCTGACCAAACATTAGTTAATGCTTTAGCTAGTCTCATCCCTTCCCTTACTGAAATATTGCTGAATGAGTGTTTTTATACCTTTTTGAGTTCTGAGATTAGTGTCATTTCTTTGGTTTTTTCAATACAGCGCTCGGGTTCCACATTCCTGTATTAGCTGCTAACGCTTGTGTCGACTACTCCAGCATGCTCATCCTGTGTTTAAATGAGGAGTGAGGTCTTTATTTTTATGATGCAGCTGGTTTTTCTAAAGCCTAGAAAATGAAAAGTATTCAGTTTTCAGGCAGCAGTGGAACACGGTCACAATCAGAGTATTTTTACAGTGTGATAATGTTATGGATAACCTGAAGCAGTACTGTATATGAGCAAGTAATATGAACCAGAAGGAGATTTCATGCTCACAGGAGTGTAGAAAGAGTTGCTCCAAACATTGTTTTTGAAAATAGTCATAATTTTTTAAACTTCATGCAGGTTTTTGGTTGTGTTTTTTTTATTGCTAAAGCTGAATCTCCCACTCTTTTATCTTTACACTAAAACTTTTTTCCAGTATTGTAATGGGCCGTTGATGTAGCTGTAGATGTTGATAATGTTACGTAAACCTATAATGTGATCAGTACATTAGAACTCATAGAAACCTCTATTAATAGGAAAACATGACTTAAAAAAACCCACATCTTACGCTTGCGATTCACTATTTAGTCACAGTATGTTTAAATAATACATGTTTAAGTGACTTCTGTGTTTTAGTGCTGTAATAGCAGTAAATGTTTTTAAGTACACATACTTTTGACTGAAGAGGTGAGGTGGGACATTTACAGACACATTTTAAGTTGTGAGAGAATGACTTCAAATTCAATACGATCTGTGCTGGGTTATGAGACCTAGACCACTTAAGTCTTAATATACCATGCTGTAGTTTATCATAGAGCTACACTTATCGCCAGCAGCGAGTCCTGCCCACATCTTCATCCATCACATCCTCAGCTAACCCAGGGTAATTATTTGAGTTTTTGAAGACCTCTCAGAGACAGAAGTCAGAAATGTTGCGAAGCTTCGTGTCACAGGTCTAGTTAAAGGCAAACCGTAAAGCTGCATCCCTCATTTTGGAAGGAGAAAAAGGGTATATTGTTCAAAGGCCTGCTGAGATTCTTTTAGTTTTCTTAGCCCATCAACCTCTTTGAAGTAACATAATTTAAAAAGTGCATCTGGTCTTTAGTTCAGCTGCGTGTGTATGTATTGAGGTGGTGGAGTGAGCTGGCTGTAATTTAAATTCCACATTTTTTCCACCTTTTACAGTGGCTGGCATTTTTCTTGCCAAATTGCTTCTCTGTGAAGCATCTAAGAAGCAATTTGA
>JAPQRN010000010.1:975393-1059376 GCA_037367275.1 Coranthus polyacanthus
TCTAAGAAGCAATTTGAAAGGGGTGGGGGTGGGCGGGTGGGTTCTGTGACTGACAGTAAATTGTAGCTGCAGGACTGCAGCCTCTCGTTAGTGTCAGAGAGGCCCGGTTACGTTATTAGAAATTTACCCTTTTGGTGTTGTGTCATAAATTCAGCGGGAGGTGAGGTAATAAAGTTGCCCTCTGGGAGAGACTCGAGCTCTATTTGCACTGGCAGTGATTTGCACATCTGGGCCAGAGGCTTGGAAGGAAGTCAGCCCTTAACTGCCTCCCATTCAAATCAGCTCTCTGGAACAATAATTTGGCTGGTACAATTCAGGTCTGTGCCATAGTGAGGTTTATATTGTTGCCAGTGCAGTGAGCATTAAACTCCACTGCTGCCTGTCTTCTACATGCCCCCTGTGGGTCCTGTGAGTGCACTGTGCTTTTCTTAAAGCAACAGTGGTTTTTACATGACAGGATATGAGTTGCAACCTGATCTTGTTGGTACAATGTTGGACAGCGTTGGTGACACTCCAACAAACACAATAACTTTTAAAGTTTAAAAGCCTTGTCAAAAATAACTCTTAAACAGCCCATTACCCCCAATAAAACCATCACTTCAACGAGTGCTGCACAATTAATCGCAGTCACAATTGCAATATCAGCCTGTGCAATTTGCAAAAGGCTGCAAATGTGTAAGATTTAAGAGGATTTAGGGTGATCTAATTGCACAAATGGAAAAGCACGAAACACAACCTCTGTTGGGTGATATTTTTGATTTTTTTTACACTTTTTATACATTTATACACTTCAAAAAGAGTAATCTGTGCACTTTCCTTTTATTTTCCAACTTAAACATATAAACTAAATACAAAAACTAAAAAAAAAAAAAATACCAAGAAGTTTAGCGACTTTAATTTTCAGCATTTTGAATGGTACCTGTCTTTGCCCAGTGAAATCCAAATTAACACCATACAACAGAGGTTCTTTAATTTGTTTTAAATTTTTGCATTTACATCTCCTTAAATCCTCTTATATCTGAACCTTTAAATTACAACCTTTTGCACCTTATATAACCTTATATACATTCAATTTTTTGTCGATATTGCCAAGTACTAATAGTTTTATGTAGTACTTCTGTCTTTATGTGCTCCCTGATGGAAAAAAAACATACATATATGTAATTAATAAGGACAATAAAGGTACTATTTGACTTGACTTGTGTTGGCTTACTGAGTGCATGAATATTAAAATTCCACAGACAGATACAGGGGTTTGGTGTCTCGTTTCTTATTGGCTGACGGAGTGTGGAGAGCAGCTGCAACCTCAGGACCACTCCACACTGAGGCTTTTCTGTTTGAATGAATACTGAGCGGCTGGTCTATATACAGGTAGTAGTAGAATATTGCTTTTTAATCCTTGTCCAGTTGGGTGTGTCGCATCGAATTAACCAAAGTCGATTCAGGCTTCTCTTAGGTATATGACACCAGTTTAGTAGCTGTAATCCAACCCAGGCTTATTTGTCACACAACATCCGTCTGAAGTACTGCAAAAGAACAGCAGCAGCCGCTACAACCGAACCGTATTTTTAAAAAATAGCAGGACTAGTGAGGAAACATTTAACACCAAATGGACCCTGGTTAAAGCATGTGAGCAGCCAAACTGACCTCACACAGTCCCATCAACATTAATTTGTTGGGGAGACTTGTAATTATAGTGCATGTAGGGTTTGAGAGACACTTCATTGAGCTTAGCGAGATCTTTTCTTTCGTAATTGGTAGGTGAGTACATTCTCATGGCCAACTGGTCAGTGCTTCTTGCTTAGAGCGGTTTGCCTTTGGATTTAGTAATACTGTAAACACATTTCTGACTTCATTACAAACTAGTTAACTGTTGAGCTGAACATCTAAGTCAAAGTAATAAATACCTAAATGAATAAATGATGAATAAATAAATCTGAAACCTCAATTCTAGGTGTGATTGAAATAGTTTTAGGTGTTTTCTCCTCCAGTTGAGAGCACATCATCACTACTGGAGCCAAGTTCTGCAGATACTGATAGTTTGTAAAATGTCCTGTGGTCTGTCTGCGCCTCTGAGATGGATTCTGACAGTGGTTTCAGTACCGATAGAACTAATGTGAGCCACAATTATTGAACGTGAATTAGGGATCGATTTCGGCCAATATCAGTATATAAGATTCACCATTTCATCTGTTATATTATACCTGCTATATATAAGGTTTCATGAATATGTGTGATTTAATTTATGCTCACTCAACGATAATGTGATGAAGGACTCAAAGACTTCAAAACAGTTAAGTTTTGCCTATTTTTATATATACTGTATATAATAAACATTTCTGTTTCCCTGGCACAAAAGGGGGTTAAGTAACAACAAAAACTAAATAAATAAGGAGAAAATAACATTGTTACTTATTTAGTACTATTATGCCTGCGTTGTGGGTGTTTGCTTAAGTGTCTGCTCTCTGTCTGCAGTGCATCATTGAACATGATTCCCACAGTCTAACCTGCCTGCACTGGAAATGTGTCTGCATTCGTTTTTCTGTTTCCCAGATTTGGAAAATAATTAACCCACTAGCCATCAAATACAACCTTACCTGGAGAAAAAAAAATCTGAAATGACTTCTCCAAAGGTTAATCCATTTCAGCGTTTGCCCTTCACGGTCAGTCTGTGAACTTTTCGGTTTCGGTTTGTAAATATTTTCCGTCATTTGCTAAAGTTGTGTTTATGTTGTATATTTTTTGTACACATATAGTATTGCAGCATGGTTATATTCCATTTAATATTTTTGAAAACTTGAGAACTTGTGTAGACAATAACAATGAAAGAAGAAAAAAGTGTGCAGGTTTAATTTTTTTTATCAGTGATCTTCACAGAAAGTAATTTATTATAAACTTCCCTGGTATTTTCTTCTTTTGAATAGAAGAAGAAGTCGATACCAGTCTAACAATTACAGGTCAGCGCATGTTGGAAATGCTGCAGCTTGAGATTCTAACGGTTGGGAATTGACAGACGTTTAACCCTCGTCATTAAAAGTGCTAATTAAATGGCTCATGAAGTGATTGCTGCTTCAGGTGCTTTCAGTCTTTTATTTAATTTTCTGAGTAACATAACAGCACTACAGTACACAAGTTTGATTTTTGCTGTTTTGTGATTTCTAGTTACTAATCAGGAATACATCCACATTCACTGTAAATTACTGGATGGTAAAGTTGTGGTAATTTGTAGGTGAATAGTTGCATGACTTTCCCATTTAGTTACTGTGTGATTTTAGAGATTTGTGAAATGTTCTGCTGCTTGGTGAGTGTTTGTCATGTTCTGACCATAAAGAATACGACCATTAATAGGAAATACTTGTTGATTAGTACAGAAAGTACAGATAATTTGCGGAGTTCACGGTGTTCAGCTTAGTCTCGAACCCTTGCCCTTTACACACTGAAACACATTCAGATTCTTTCAGTCTTTTCACTCTGTTCTGCACCGTAGAGGCTGAAATATCCAAATCCCTTCCTATCTTTCTGTGACGAACATTTCAATGATTTTCTCATACATTTGTTGACAATGTCAACACTGTCGATCCTCGGCCCATCTTTGCTCCTAAAGGACTAGACCTTTCCTGGAGGCACCTTATGTACCAAATCATGATTACAATCACCTGCTTCAAGTCACATTGTTATTTCATTATTTTAATTCATTTTTTTGTTTCAAATTGCTCCTGTTCCAACTTTGTCCTGAATGTGTCGCAGCCTGAATGTGAGGAATGGATGTGTATTTACAAATGAAATGAAGTCGACCAGACAAAACATGTTGTGTTCATACTGTCACATACAAGTCAAAGTACATTTTAATATCACTGCATTATCTTTTAATGAACATTTTCTATAATGTTCCAACAATTTCTTATTTGGGGTTATAGTTAAAAGCCACAAGTAACCACCTGGGTTCTTAAACTTTCACTCACAACCAAAAAATAAGCCTTTAAATTTGAAAGAAGTAATGAGTTGAAATTTATTGTGATAATTATTTATATCGACGGGTATGACAGATTTGATCATGATAACGTTTCTGGCCGTATAGCCCAGGCTCAGCCCTATTTGCTGTGACTCTTCCCTCTAAGGGAAGTGGACCCAAACTTTCCCAGCGAAAGCCCCCATGGCAGAGAGCCACTGATCCCGTCACTGAAGGGGTCAAGCACTCAGGCCTGTACTGTTCTCATGGTGTACTCCACACAGGCACTCGCCCACTGTGCAGAATATGGTGAAAGATAACCTGACCATATCTCTACTTTCCATATCAATGTTGCACCACTGAACTCTCAAATGTGCCTTCGTCTTTATAATGACGGTTTATGCACTGCAACCCTGCTATTATATCTCTGTGTATGCAATTGTACTGTCCTCACTGATCACATCCTGCCTTGACGTTCTCAGTCACCTGAGGAAGAGTTGCTCTTCTGCTTTTCCGTACATTTCGTCCTAATGCTTGAGCATCACGGTCGTCAGATGTGAGCTGTCGACCACAGTTCACAACCCGTTTATCGATGTCTTCCCCGTAGATCTAAATGCATACGTCACTTTAGTCACTGGTTACATTCACATACACAAAATATTCCAGTTTTTGCCCGTATTCTGAAAAAGACAAAATTCCTAATAAGCTGTTTACTTGGCTAATGAAAATGAATATTACACTAATATTCCTGTTCACATATAGCCATACATACACTGATTAAAAATAGGTGTATAGTAGTAAATAGTGGTAAGTGCTCAGACCCAAAAACCTGTTCATATCCTCTTTCATAATGTCTAACAATAGGTGTGTTTCTCCTTCCGACCAGAAATGTGGACTTTTCTTTGGATTCATCCATCTCCACCAGAGACCATCTTTCCTCCAGCTGAGCGTAAACAGGGGCCGTGTGTCACAACCGGCAGTAAAACACACGAATCAGACACATTTTCTAAATGCGGTGTATACATGTCCAAAGAATCCACATTAAAACTAGAATAATATCAGCATATCCCACACGTCCCAATCGGAAAATGCTCCATTCGGGGGAAAAAGGCCTAATTCTGAACATTCTGAGCTTTGTTTTTTCATTTCTTCAGCTTAGGTGCTGGGCAACAAACACTTGCAAAAACCACAGCTTCAGGAAAGATCTACAGATCCTACAGAATCTCTTTTTTCCATCCATAAACTCCCTCAGGAACTCCCAGTTCTCACTCTGTCCGTATCCACATCCTCAAATACCAGCTACACAATCCACGAAACTTAAAGAAAAATTTCGATTTGTGAAAAATGTTTGAAGTTGGGAAGTTTTACCCATTTTATATTCAGTATACAAATGTAGAATATTAAAACTCCCTTTCTAAATGGAAATTGCAGCCGTGCATTTCTCATCTCAGGATGTATAGATGCGTCTGAGATTCCTGTTTTTTAATACCTGTCTGAGCCCAAGGACCGTATGCATGTAGATACATTTCAATGTACCAGTTGACTATTTCTGCACATTAGGTGAAGGAGAGATGATTTAATTAAACTTACATTATAGCTTGTTCATTATATTCATTCATTATAGGACCTTTGAGAAGAATTACTCCATGCCTGTGCATGATGAAGCTAAACTATTGTATGTTTGAGGCTTTTCAATAGTACGGCTACATCTGTTTAAAACTACAACAAGCTGTTTTAAAATTCAATCTATTTCGTGTCTTGGTTATTTTTCATCTTTGAATAGTGTTGAGTTACTGACCTTGATTGGTTACATTGACATAAGCCCTGCTCCATTTCTTTGGTCATGTTCTTTACCTTTCAGATCTATTCCACTTTTGTGCTCCATTGTAGTAGTCCTTCTTGTCTGCACGTAAGCCTTGATTAACTGCATTTAAAGTACTGGCCAAGTGGTGAAGTGTGCGAAGGAAAACCTATAGGCTGTAGCACGTCGGACAACCAACATTACACCGCTTCCAGCAGATCTATACAAGAACTTAAACAGTCTTCAATTTGAACTGAAGAGCTTCTACTCTATGTATTCCAGAAAAGCACAAACAAATAAAAAAAAATATAAGAGCTTCCAGAAGCAGCAAAGCCGAAGCACACTGTTTCAGTACATTACACGGTTTTCTCTAGGGTTTGTTTTCAAATAATTTTAGAATATTACAGCATTTTCCCTAATTGTGAGGAAGACTTGGGTTAGGGTTTGGAGGACCTTCCTCAAGACAATTTTTCAATAAAAATATATGTCACATCATTTTGGACCATTGTTATTACTGTTTCTGTGCACAAAACTCTGGAGAGACTTGATGTGATAATAAATAAACAGCACTCAAAAAGCTTAAAAACAAAACTACTACTAAAGACGTCTAGTGGGCACCAGCTACAACCATCACATCTGAAGTCATTTAATTTAATTTTGATGGTCTCTACTTTGATTTGACATTAATTTGGCTTAGGTGCTGCACCTAAGCCTCATAATGGAATGGAAAACCTTGCATCGTGTTGGAGCATGTGTTGAATGAAGAAAACTATGTGAACAATGCTGTTTGAAGCTTCAAACATATACTGGAGCTCAAAGCCACTGTGATGTAGTTTTGATAAATTAAATACAGTTTAGTTGATTATTATTCCACACATGAGACTGATTAAATCAGGAAGCGTAGCGCTTTGGTCCTGGTCTTACTTGGACCTACAACCCCCACTGAAGAAGGCACATGAAATACACATTCGCCGACTGAAATTGAGTATGACAGAAAATATATGTGGACTGAATCTGAATAGATACAGAGCAGATCCGTATATGGTTAGCACGGTTAGTATGCTAAACTCTGTGTATTCACTACGCTAACAGCCTCAGGCCTTCCGTTACGTAATGAAAAGACGAGTGGTGCAGTAATCGCTGGCATAAAAAACACAACTAGAAGTCTAAACTGCTGAGAGAGAGAGAGAATGTAAGGCTCACAGTGGCGAGCCCACATTGCCATGGAAACATGATCAGGAGAGGAACTCTAAACATAAGCAGCATTTTTATTTATTTTTTTATCACTGCAGAAGGGAAGGAAGGGACGGCACTTTTAATGTCACAGCGCTACAAACTGAACATATATATATAAATATATCACAGGAGACTCATATTATTAAACATATTATCAGTTGAAGCTTCATCTTCTTCCTCTTACGTTTTTTCTTTAACATCACATCGAATCAAATCGAGTGCAGCGGAAAATCATAAAACCAGCTATAGACTGTAATTTATGTAGGTTAAATTCTCACGTGGCTTATCACAAGTAAACAGTAAAAATCACTGTTGAATCATGTTTTTATGTCATGCACGTTTTTTGTAAAGGTAAGATGCCAATATAATAATTTCTAACAGGAAAAAGCTGATTTAATGAATTAATCGGCCAATCCAAAAATTAATTCAGTACTGTTGGAAATTGATTATTTTTGACTGTGTTGGAAACTAAATAATGTAGAACTGACCATCTAAGCCAATATACCCTAAATTAATAAACCAAAAATTAGTTACTGATACGAATTTGCCAAATCAAATGTTTTTGGTTTTTAATGAGAGAAAAGGACGTGCATGGAATAAAAATATTAAACTACAAAAAAAGAAAAAAAAAAGCAACTTCTGCTCAAAGTTCTGTTGCTGTTCTGTGCTCTTTATGTTGATCAGTCAGATCTTCCTTAGGCACAAATTGCACAAACAAATATCAGATTGAATTAAGCAATGATTAATCCATTAATCGTTTCATCTGCAGCTATTTTGACTGATTTGGTGCTTTTCAGATGCTTTTCTTTTTCTTACCCAGTTGTAATCTAAATATTGAGCTTGTTTCGGATTCTGATTGTTGCTCAGATAAAATAAGCAATTTAAAATAGTTCACCTTAGGCTATAGAATAAAATTATACCACGTTTGTTGTTATAAATTATTTTAATGTCCAAATGAATTAAACAAATACAGATCTGATTAAGATGAAGAGAATAATTTGCAGTAAGTGAAATGAAAAGCCATTGGCTGTGGCCCGGGGCACAAAAAAAAATAAAAAATGCTAAAATGTAAAGACAAATAAGTAAAGTTTACAGGTTTCTGATCCATTTTTGTCTGTACTGATTGTTATTCTAGATCAGTACTGCTGCGACAATGAAAAATTTCCAGGACTAATCTCGTTCCTAAGAAAGTCCGATTCAGGAGAAGAAAACAACAGCAAACAAATAAATCAACAAACAGCAGCAACATAAAAGAACACTCAAATCCACAGCCAGTTCTGCTCGCTCCCCAGCAGCTTCTTGATATAGTTTTCCAAAATGGTACTGCTGCCCACATGTGTTTTATTAGGCTGTCAGGCTGCGAGAGATCAGGGGAGGGAAAAAAGTGCAATCTGTATGCAGGCTCACAGAGGCCAGTGGGAGAGGGTTAGGAGCTGGACAAACAGTCGGACACTGGCTGGAAATATTTTTCATACTTGTTTTAAGATTAGGCTCTGGTAATTTATGGCACCCCATGAACAGGCCACCTTCGAGAGAGCTTAAAGCAAATAAGATGAAAGATTGAGGGATCTTGTTATTATGTGCACACACAAGCGCACGGGAAATTCAACATGGTTACAAAAAAATGGAAAACAAACTCCCCAGAGGTTCTCAGATTAGCTTCCGTTAAAGGAATCATGTGGGGGAAGTTCTTGCAGTGAGAGCAGCAGCAGTTTCTCAGTTTCTCCCTCTGATGTCCTGATTTCATCACCTCGGTAAAAGCAATACATCTTAATTTGCTACTGTCATCACAGGCTGGCCTCGATCTGTCAGTTCCTCAACCTCGGGGAGAGGTGTTGCACACAAGAAGGACATCAGTTCAAAGGCAGTACGGCATTCTAACAATTTTTGTGGTTATTTTTTTTTTTTTAGTGGGATGGTTAGCTGCAGGTTTGATTGAACTCTGTGAAACTGGTTTTGATTCCACTGATGTGCTGGATTGTTTTCTGAGAAGGAAAGTGTTTGACCAGGCTGAACTTTGATGTTCGAAGGCACAGCTAGCCATGTGTTAGCTGACTTTGATCAGCCATTAAAATAAAAGTATAAGAATAAAGAAATGTTTTAGATGTAAATAAAACGGGATGGCCTCGTAGCAGAGCGGTTAAGGGCGCAGACTGTGAACTGCAGCTCTCCTGGTTTGATGCATGTCACGCCTCTTCTCTTTCTAGTTTCCTGTCCTTACTTGACTGTCTGGAGTCATACATCCACGAAAAGAAATCTGAATCCTTTCAAATCCCTTCCTGAATCTTTTAAGGTAGTTTTTCAGCACATATTTGACATACATATTCCCTCTTCTCCCTCATTTTTCCTTTTGTTGTGAGGAAAAAACGGTGCTTGCTCGTCACTGAGAGGCTGCAGCTACAGAAGGAGAAGAATTAAAAACGGTAAAAATCATAACCAAATCAATGATGTTTTGCATGCACAATGCATTTAACATTACCTGTCAAAAAATATAAACACTCATCATTCTGAAGTTATCAAAACTGTTCAGTTCAAACTTGACATGATGTACGACAAATAAAATATTGCATTTCACGGTTGTTTTGAAATGTTCTGGGTTAAAATGGATTGTTTACATAATCAGTATTTTTTTCTGTCCTTTTATTCGTTGTCTGTCTGTAGCATCAGAGAAAAAAACCCAAATCCTTATCTTTTGCTCATATGAAAGTTAAGGCTGTGAAGCTTAACAGAACCAGGACTTTTTATTTGGGAAGTAGATTCAAATTAAGATCATTGTTATAGATTATTATATGCTCTACAAAAGGTTGACGTCAGCTGCTTATTTTTGTCAATTTTGTTCATAATTATGTTTATTTTCATTTTTTAAAAAAGGTTAGGGTTAAAATGAACACGTCGTATTGAGCTTTCTTATTCTTTTCTATTTTCAGCAGCAAGAGGAGAAAATGCCAAGTAGCGCAACGTAAACCTGAGGAGACAGAACGTACGACGATATATCGTTGATATCATTTTTTGCGGCTTGTTAAATGTGATTATTTTGTGGTTTCCTTCCTCCCCTGTGACAGAATATTAAACTGAATATTTTTGGGCTGTAGACCAAACAAGACTTTGGAGGATCATCATTTTTCAACATTTTCAGACATTTTGCAAACCAAACAACTACTTAATTAATCGATTTGAAAGACATCATTAGTTGCAGCCTTACAGTACATATCAATATTAGCTCATCTTATTTTACTTTGACTTGATTCATATGAAAGATGTTCCTACATAAGAAAACATACAAATTGATTGTGTATTTTAGACACTTATTGAACACTCTATTACTATTCTATATGTAATAAATGCAAATCAGTGCATTTCTGCTTTGAAACATTGCTGATCATCCGTTTTCTCAGCAGTCTGACATATTGGGTGTTTTTTTTTATTTTCTGGTGCAGTTTACTTGGCTGATATTTGCAGCTACCTACTGGCACATCTCCTTCTCCCTTTGGCATCTTCTGACCTTGTTATGTCAGTCTTTCTGTCTCAACTGAGGGAAATGTGGTTCCTTAAGATCAATCAGTCATAACCCAAAATAGGGCAGAGACTTTCTCCCGTTGGCCCCTCAGCTCAGTTAAAGAAGTAAAAACATGTTTATTAGAGCTAGGGTCAAGGGTGAAAGAGAAATTTTTGCATCCGTTCCCGTTTACTGTGGCCTTAATATGTCAAAACCGGCATGTTGTTTGAAGATGAACCGAGTTTAGATGTGTGAAGGGTGTCGGTTGCTTCTTAAAAAAGTCATTTAGAGCAGTCTTACTGTTTGGACTAACACCTTGATGTCCTGGGAATGGGCTGTATTTCATATTTGACATATTTCTGGGTGTGATAAAGCTTTGTGGCATTGCTTCCCTGCTTTCTACCAACAAGTCAAAAATGGCCTGCGTTCCCGTGCACTGATACTCTGTACATTATCATTTCTATAATGTAGCATTGATTGGGACCGCAGCCTAATTGTCAACTAAATGACATAGATTATAACGGGCATCACATTATCATACACATTCAGCGTTAATAAATGGGCACATTAGCAGCCATGCATGAGGAATGTTCTAATAAAAAGCTGTCTCCCCTCTGTGCCCTAACGGATAATAAGATTAAAAACTTGCTTCCGATCACAGCCTGTTGGGCAGAGAGTAAACTATCTTCCTGTTCCTGGCAAAGTTGATGGAAATACCGGTGACGGATAGCGCTGGGCGACATGGACAAAAAAATAATAGCAAAATACCGATATATGACAGACCTTTCCCAAAAAGGGTCGGGACACAAAACGGGTCATGGAGCTGTTGGGTGGATGGGTGTTATTGGCCGATTAATTGGCTTTTCCCTGCTACAAACTATCGTTATCGGCACTGCTTTAACTGACAAGTTACTGTCAAAGTAACTGGACACACTAGAACCCAAGCCATGTTTGTGATGAACTACACAGGACAACAGGACCTATAACAAGTACATTCAGGGTATCCTAGGTGTAGCTCTGCTGAAACACACTGATGTTGCCATTGAACAAGAATTAAGTTTCACTTCTTAACAATGTAAATCATTTGACAGTAGCAGATTAGAGGAAAAAGACAAAACCGTGGTGCTTTTTGAGAACCGTTTTCAGTCCATAATTAGTGGAAAAGCAGCTCTGCTGCAATGGAACGACATATTGAGTTTCAGTTCTTGGCAATCTAAGTTCTTCTCTTTCGCTGTGACAGTTCACTCCGTCTTCTTCCTCTTTCTGAGCTCATCGTCTGTTCTGCTTCTGCTGTAAAGACGTTGCAACACCATCCAAACTCCTTTTCCTCTGTCATGACTTCACACGTGCACGAATGCCTGCAGATTAAAGTTGACAAACCCAAATATTTCTAGCACTGAAGAATCATTATACACTGACTTTTTACACTGACTAGCCTAGCAACAATAGTGCTACAACACATGATGCAATGGTGTCTGTAAAATACACTGGTTCATTTTAAATGATTGTTGCAGGAGAGAGACAGGGAAGTGAAAATCTGATGCCAGCGGCTTAAACAAATGACCTACCTGACAATTTGTTCTTGATGTTGCCGATCTTTACTGCATTCCACGTAGAACAAGCTTAGATACATTGAATGTGTTTGAGACATCGCCCAACCCTAGTGACAGAGAGGGAAAAGGCTTTAAAATAAGTCCCTTAGTCTACTGCAAGAAGTAAACAAAAGAAATGTGCAGTAGGAGACTGTCTTTCATTTCTGACTCCCTGTTTTTTTGTTTTTTTCTTCCCATTTTGCCGAGCGCAGTCACCTGGCCGACCATGTCAAAGATGGATATAGCATTTGGAAGTTTAAACCAAGTGGATTAATGGGGAATTTATTTTTTATACAATGTCAAGACTGGCCTGAGGCTGGTACAGGGCTGTGCCAGACGGCTGTGAATGCGGTGTGCATATCAGCCCTGCCATGTTAGTGAAATATTTACATGGTCATGAATTTGCAATTTGTCAGAGATTGGTCCCTTGGGGAGCTTATCACCTATAAACCATGCAGGTGGTTAAAATAGAGCCTATTTATTATAAAGCAGACAATGTTACAGGTGTGGGTTTAAAGAGGGGCAAAAGTTTAACGTGGCTTTGTTGAAGAGTGGGTTGTGCCATAAGCTACAATTTAAACACTTTTGCAGTAAATTCCTGTGATATTTCATTTTGATACATGCAGTGCTGAGAAAGGCCCTGTGAGTAAAAAGGTGTTATCTCATCACACTGTGGCCAGGTTTGTGACTAGATTTAGGGACTTTTCAAAACCGAAATGCAATAGAATATGAAAAAATGACTTGCAAAAAATAGGTAACTTGGAAAAAAGGGCCACGCGAATGTGTTCATGTAAGGATTTAAGATAATAATCATTCATTCTAACAATATAAGAAAATCATCCATCATGGAAAAAAAAATAACTCTAACTTTTGAAACATTGTATTGCAAATTAAATGTTGAATACTTGTTTTCTGCTACAGCCTTACTAGGTCAGTAGCTTTTGGCTGTGAATCCCAAAAATCAGGCAGTAATTGCTGCATATTTCACAGTCAGTTTGCTGACTTTTTTGCCTCTTCCTAACTTACTTTTCTTTCTTTGCTGCTGTTAATTTTAGCATGCCACGCACAAATCCTACAGAGGTTTCCATCGCAAAAGTGGGAAGAAAAAAATCAAACCTCATCTTAACAGGTCTGTGTCCTATTTAGTGAAGCCGAAGTGTGATCACTTGACAATGTGGGACCTTTTTCTCTCTATACAACTGCTGTTTTGTCTGTACCGCCCTCCACTTGACACAATTAATTTGAGCACTTGAAACAGCTGGGTGCCTCCAGCCAGAACCAATGAAGTGAACCCACGCAGAAAACTGGTGCAGCATGTATTAGCCACCGAGTTGGATGCGTTGTTTTACTTCTAAGGGAAGGTTGCAGCTTTCCTATTTGAAGAAATATATATCAACCCGACCAACATGACCGATTAGTCGGTTCAGGATTCATATTAGCCTTCAGAACTTCTAATTTCCTTGCCAGAAACCTAGAAGTGATGCCTTTGTTAGGGAATTAGCTTCTTCAACCTTTGCACTTCTTTGAATTAACCGTCCGTTCTGTCTCTATAATATTGGAACATCTCAGAAAAGTGAAGGCTTGCATCATCTGCCACTCATCTTTACCCTGTGACAGTGGCAGCCCAAGCCGCTGTGCACTCAAGGATATAATTATCATGTACTATATGAAAGATAAAAGCATAGTAAGCTAGCATATGCAAACAGAGCTCAGCCGTCTGCATGTGGGAGGGCTCTGTCTTGTCGAGCATGCCTTTCAACTCGCTTACTACTTGCAAGTGTGAGGAGGAAACAGGGGGAAGGTGGTGTATGTGTGTGTGTGTGTTTCCTGAAATAGGGTGTGACATTAAGCTGATGATTAAACCCCTCAAGGGTGACAGGTGAGGGAAGCAAGAGACAGCCTCGCAAAGCTAGCTAAAGACAGCTGACGTGAGGGAAAGGTGAAAAGGCGACAGAGAAAGAGAAACAGGGCGCATGGAAAAAAATGGTGGATGGAGAGACAAGGTCAGCGCGGGAGAGGAAAGGAAGGTTCGGAGTGGGAGGAGACCGAAAGACAAACTGACAGAGCAAAAGATGAAGCAGTCATTCTATCAGATAAGTGGCAGTAATTGTCAGTGAGTCTGGGCCTTTAAGCTGCTGCTGCTGCTGATGAAGCTTAGCTTTTTTTGTGTAGCAGTAATGTAATTAGCTTTAAAGGCTCCTACAGACTGTGACATTTCAGCAGTCGTGTAAGTTTATTGCCAGTGCGACATGGATCCAATAAACTTGAGAATGACATAGAGATGGACTGGTTAGGTTTGGTTTCATTGTACAAACTATCACCATTGGCAAACTTTGGCTCCGATAGTTAATATTAGGCACTGGAATTACTGACTCTGAAGGAAAATAATAGCTCAAAAAATATAAATCACACCTAGAATCACCTAGATTTTTGCAGCTAGTTTGATGTTCACTTCCACATTTATTCATTTATTGATTCATTCATGGTGTCTTATAGGAAAGCCTCTAATTCGAATAGTCGTTATAAAAAATGATTAGTTCCTGTCTCTTACATATATTGTACCTTGATTTTACCCGAGTCCGACCGCAGCCAAGTTAATTAATGCTCGTTAACATTCTAGATTAATGTGAGAGTAGCGTTCACCAATTTCCTCCGGATTTACAACTCGTTTTAGTGAGAGACAGGACTGGAGAGTAAATTTAAAGCTGAAGATGAACCAGCAAACTTTACAGGTAACAAAGTTTAGTCTAGTTTATCTCTTTCACTGTCACACCGACTGCAGACAGTCACTTCTATACCATGGTAAAAATCTATTTTATAACCGTAACGACGGCTGGTAAAATAGCGAATCGTATTTGAATTGCTATTGAATAGTATTTTTTTTTCTTTGCTTTAAATGCTCATCCCTAACTCAAATACTGACACATCTCTTATTTACTGCCATCATATCCATGAGGAGAAACACTTCGCTGCAGGCGTGTACAGTACATCAAGGCCTTTTTTTAAGCTGATATATTGCACTGCACACACTATTTTATACATTTATACCATACAATTCTGCTGACCTTCCTAAAGTGAATTACTGAATCCTTAAAATACACAATGGAAGCTCCACATTTAATTAGTAGAGCCTTCCTTGCAGAGAGCTGGGGAAGGTGAAGAATAACTTATTTGCTATGGGTACTGGAATCTTCACTTATAAAAATTGAAAGGCAGGCTATGTTTCTTTAGCTGTCAGAGTCTGAGAAGCCTTCACAGCTTTGGACCTGGGCACAGTTCTGTTTCCTTATGCTTGCTTCTTCTTCTTCTTCTGCACATCTCCCAAGTGTGCTTGTCTTTTGATTTATTCTCCACAGGCGTTGGATGACCAAGAGTAGCATCTTTCCTTTGGAGCACCAGCAACCAGTCAAGTGTTTGCACAGTTTGGCAGTGGCTTGATTTTTTTTTTTTTTAACTCAATCACATTCTCTTTCCTCCTCCTCCTGCCTCTACACCAAGAAAGGAAACGTCAGTTGACTGTTAATTGTCTCCCTTTTGGCCTTGTCCAGAGAGATGATGCTTCAAATGCAACCATGAATTCTTATTACTCCACTTGAATTTGTTTGTGTGTTTCTGTGCTTGCAAATACTCTCCCCTTCCCTCTCTCTGCATTGGAAATCGTCTTTCTTGAAAGCTGTGTTTCTGGATATCCCACACTCTCCAGGTTTTGTCCGACTGAACTTAACTGGCTTCACTCGTCATGTGCTCAGATGTTTTAGTGTTCCAACTATCTCCAATCCGGCAGCTGTGAAGTCACTGCAGCAGACCTAATGCAGTGTGTGTGTCACCTTCACACGCTCGCCTTACGACTGATTGAGCTCTGTAATGTGTTTCAGCTCAGGTTCCACTACTTGGAATAGCAGATTATGCTATCCAAATAAGCTGACGGTGTCATATTTCAATATGAAAGTCATTTTTATATTATACACATTTGCACACGGAGCCTACATTTGAGGTTAAATATTAGAGTCTGAAAAATGAACGTATTTTAATAGGAGTGGGCTTTGTGTGTGGACCTGGAAACTGGTCCATGTTCATCCTCATTATTTAGAAAATCAGGCCACAGGTCACTTTCAGATGATACTTTTAGTTCAGTCCAGCTGTGAGCTCATTTGTGTTTGATTGTAAGGCAGGTGTAGTTGTTGAGTTTACAGTAAAATCAGTGGTTTTTAATGACGGCCAGAAATCGAGGAAGTTATGCAGAAACACTGTCATTTTCACTTGCAAATTCCAAAATATCCAAAGCTTCTTTAGAACAGAAAACAGTGTAAAACAAGAGAAATACAGTCACACTTTCATTGTTTTGCTTTGTTGTTCTCTGCACAGTAAGTAGTAGTATTTACAGATGTGTCGAAAGAAAGCGGTGATCTGGTTGAATACATTTTTATTGAGTTGGAGTGTCGGTAGAAATGGAGGCGTCTTTCCACTGGACCAGAAGTTTATCTTGTCAGCAGCAGCTTTGAGGTGAGTTGAAGACGTTTTGTCTACATCCTCTGTTTCCCTGTATCGTCTCCTGCCACTCACCGGTTGACTGTAAATAGAAATGCTTAAAAACACTTGGGATGAGGATGTTTTTTCTTCTGTTCCTCTGCTCTGTCTCCACTGAAAGCATTTCAGCTACATTTTTCAGTTGTGTGAAGCGTCTGTTGAGCTACTGACCATGAGAACAAAATCCAAATTTAAAAACCACCTAGATTTTTAATGGTTACTTATATGTTAAGTTCCACATTTATTGATTACTCGGTGATTCAATTTTGTTATTTAGGTATTTATTACTGTGACGTTACTTTAAATACTCATTTCAGACGTGCACAGTGTGTTTTCAGTGTCAACTTTTTTGGGAGGCGAGGTGATACCAGCAGATTTAACGGCTATCGGCTAAAAAAAATCCACTATCGGTCGACCTCTAGCCTAAACCCCTCCAATGCAGACGCATGAACCTGTGACACAGAGTTTTAGATACATGAGACAATTGTCACAGTCTGCACGGTGCCCGCCCACTTTTAATAGAAAAGATTAGAAGGTGACAGTGTTTCCATATGAGATACTTCCTACCTTTAACCTCCTTTTGTCTTTTCACACTGTCAGACTCTTTAACGGTTCCTCAGCCAGTTGTCAGGGTGAATCTGGGGTGAATTCAGCTAAACGGTTCGTAATCCAAGATGAACTAAATGGATGCCACTTCACACTATTAACACTTGTAAAATCCTAAAATCACCAGTATTTTTGCCATAAACAGTAGCTCTGACTTAGTAGTAAACTGGCACATATTTATTAAAACTTCTGTCAAAACAGTTACTAGTGCTGCGGTAAACTCGTACTATATTCTCCAGCATTTGTTTAATACATGATTAAAAATGAACTATTATTTGCATCCTAACAACACCGGGGATGCAAAATGGTCCCAACGGATGTATAACTGCACAATGCTTTGGAGTCTGGACTTGTACAATGGTGTCTTCACATTCTACTTGAAGTTTTCTTATCGAAAGAGAAGCTTCTGATACAGCTGCGCTCATAATAAGACACTTTATTAAAGGATTTAAAGTTATCTTCGCTGTGTAATGTATCTTACAGCTGCCTATCTGTAACAACAGGAACCTGAAAGTTCAGTAAACCTGCAGGAGACGTGGCATCAGGAGCATCAGCGTTAACGAGCATCAGCACCAGCTCACTGTAGTCTGTAGAATACGGCAGCGGCCTGTAATGTACATTATTTTAAATATGGTCTTTGTTGTTTTGTGACATTAGAAAAGAAATGGAGAGATATTTGTACGGGAGGTTCGGGGATACACAATAGGCACTACTGTTATGCAAATATTAACAGCTGGTTTTTCATCATCATAATGGCTTAAAACTTTGGAAGTACAATGTAGTATTTCAGAATAAACCGTATTCCCTGAGCTGCTGAGTGAGGAGCTGATAGATAAATTCTGTGGAGGAGTCAAAGTGGGGTGTGGGGATGCAGAGTGGTCTCTAGGCCGGTCTGGGGATGGTTTCCGAGGAGCCATAATGGTCTAAAATCTAAATCCTGGTAGCTTGCTACAGGAAGCGCGATGACTGGGGATCAGGGGAATGCGTCTTTCCAGGAATGCCAATGCTCTGGCATCTAGAACTGTAGGGCTCTTGGTATGCATAATTATTTCTTAACAGTACGTTTCAGTATTTTCTGATCTCCTAAATGTTAGAGGAAACACATTAACAGTTGTAATATATTTCCTAAATACGTCCTCTGCTGTACCTTTGCCCTTCCATAAGAGACTTCTATACTCTGTGGTCGGTTCCAGCGTGTCCCTGAACATGAGGTACTTGGCTGTGATGGACTTTGCAGTGAATTTGTGGATCATTGGTAGAAGGTTAAGTGAGCATCTGCTGGTCTCAAAGCATATGGCCATTAGGCTGTATGAATGCCACTGCCGAGAGAGGTGGAGGCCATTACAATTTATCTAGCAGGACCTCATAACATATCCTGTCCACAGAATTAATAAAAGGGCGAGAAAGACCAATCCGGATTGAATCAACTTTCAGACAGACAAGGACTCACCGTTTCCATATAGATTGGTTTGAGGGTCCCTCTACATCTGCTCCCTGATTCTAATCTCACTTGAATTTATAGATTTTCACGCCCACAGATTCATCTGAATGTCACATCAGGGGAGACATCTTTGATTCAAAAGGATTTAATATCTCATATCTAACGGGCAACATTAAAGGAAGACACACAAACATAAAAAGGGAGCCAGGTAGGTGTGATTGCATTCACGGAGATGCTTCTCCATACCTTCTCATATTCACAGTGACAGTACACAAGATGTATAGGCCTGGTTCTAATCAGCATATGATTTTTGTCCTCCATTTATTGTTGTTGTCGTCATTGTTTCTGTTAGATTTACAAACCCACTCTTTTCTGATGTGCCATATGTGCTAACAGATGTTATCGTCTTGGCCCAGAGGAGGAAGACAGACGACCTGTCTTCACAACTGAGCCTGAGAAATTGTGTTTTTTTCTCCTTCCTTTCTTTCTTTTTTTCTCTTTTTTTGGTGTTGGAGCAGCTTTCACATTTGCATTCTGCGCCACACTTTTCTCTCCAGCTGCCGTGCCGTAACAATGGCTTACTCTCCCTCACTGTCAAGAGACTTGTTTTTAGGGAAGGCAGAAACATTTCAAGTCTTTTTTTTATTTTATTTTTTATTTTTTTGAGGTAAGCTGACTGTTGGTCTTTACTGAAGAGAAACGCCTTCATTTCTGAAGTGCACCAAAATCCTAGCTCTCCACACATTGTCAGCTCGAATACTGCTGCGAGCGGAAACAACTGAATTATTTTTATGGATCAAATTATCAACAAACATAAGAAAGCACTCCTCTAAGTCCTTGCAGAGCTCTATTAATACACCACAATCTCCCAGCATTCTTTACGGACACTATGCCAACATCGCAATTAAACCACAGCTTGCTTTATTTACAAGACCATCACGTTTAATTAATGTGGCTACAATTCAGCAGCCCAAGCACCCCTCAAGAAAAGAAGTGCCGCTTTGCTTAATTACTGCAGAAATGAAATTTTAATAAAGCTAACAGAAGAACTCGACACGCAATCAGGAAGCCATTAAGTAGATGAAGGTAATCCAGCAGGACTCGAGTAAAATTAGAACTCAGCTGTGAAACAGAAAGCGAGAGCAACAAGGCCAAGTGCTCTAAAAATGACATTTGATTAAAGCTTGGCAAGATGGACTGAACAGACAGTGTTTTGTGTTTTTTCATCAATTAGCATGATTTTTTTTAGGGAAAACTTCAAACAGAACAAATGTAAGCTCCCGTACATATTTATCTTTACATCCAGCAACAATATTTTCAGTCTCTTTTTCTCTAATATTCACGTCAACAGTGTTGCCTCGATAAAGATGTATCTGTGCCGTTCTGACAGTATCACCGCTTTTTCCTTCGCTGGGATGTAACACATCCCACCGAAGCAGCGGAGCGTTGTCTGTTGTGATCCGTATCATGGGGCTTGTTAAAAGTGGCTGCTGTTGCTGTGTTTGTGGCGATTAGCGCCGAGCACTAGTCTGGCCTTAGACAAATGAGAAATTATATGCATAATATGACCAATAGCAGACGTAATTAAGATGGATGTGAAGTTAGTTCGGTTTGGCCCGTCACTGTAGGCCCATCGCTGAGCAAGCTAGGAAAGAGAAAGCAAATGTGTAACAAGGTAATGATCATTTTGGATGTGAGTCATGCTTTTGCCCCCAGGATAGCATTTGTACAAAAACGAAACCATAGAGGCAATGTATTATTCATGTGGAAAAAAGTAAAGTATTATTTTTTTCTTTATGAGGCCTGTCTGCTATGATGTAAGCAAATGGAAAAATACATACGCACATTTTTCTTAGTATAAAATCCGGGCAGCAGTTCATGTGACAGAAACCACAAAAACAATTGAAAAGGAGGCTGATTGCTAAAGGCACGGTGCCACCGTTGTCTCTCGTCTCGGCCAAATACTCAATGTGACGCATTCATGTGAATGTATGGCTCCATGATCAGAATGGCGGCAAATGTCAGGGCTTAGTCGTTGTGACACTGACAAACTTAACTTCTTCTGAATTGTTCGCTCTTCTTTAGTGCTTTACAGAGCTGTCAGGAAATAAAACATATCAATTAAGGGATTGGCCTGCATTCCCTTAACAGGACAAGGGATTGATTTCAGATTATTTCTTGCATCACATGAATCAGGATGGTTTGCAGCAAGACATGCTAAATATTTTCATCCACCTGCTTTTTGGAAATAAATGAATGAATATGCCCTTTAGGATATAAAATATATGTGATAATATGTGTTATTATAACAAAACTCTGCTCGCAGGCTGAAGTGACAATTCTAAATGAGGTTAGGGATTACAGGGAAATGCGAAAACCTGTTCTGTTTGCAGTTTACTAATTATTCCCAAGGAAGTTATTTGATTACTTCCGTTTGTGTGTCCGTCCGTCCGTCCGTCAGCAGGATTATGCAAAAACTCCCTGAGCGATTTTCTTCAAGCCGAGATAATAACACATTTGAAATGTTACGGGGTTCTGATGGACAGACGAAACTTCTTACAGAGATGGAAAAAACGGTCATACTTTGTGGATTGTTTGTGGCTTAAAGTGGACTACTGGCCTCGGTGGAGGTCTGCGCTGTTTGAGGACCCATCTATTTTAAAATTCTTTTACTAATCAATGTCATCATATTCAAAATGCACTTTAAAATATGTATACTTGGCAGTGAAATGACTCCCTGACTTTCTCAGTGTAATGTGATTCCTGTTAAGCATGCTGTCGGGGTGGGACATAAAATAATGATGAATCTCTGAAGTGTAAAGGCCTGGTCATGCACTAATTTTAAATGACAAAATCATTATTTCAGTGGAACTGCAGCAATATCAGCTGACAGGGCACATTTAACACAGTTAATGAACTTTGGTGACCCTTTGACGTACATCTTTGCGTAACCAACCAACTGCAAACCTTTGTGGCAGTTCCCAATTTTTGCTGCATGGCAGTTCGTCATAAAAACCTTAATGTCCAGTTAGCAACAAAGCATGCTAGGTAGCTTTTCACCAAGCCCTATAGTTGGACCTGACCTGAAGCTTGTATTGTCATTTTCCTGTATTCATTAGGAGCAGACATACTTTTTTCTTCTTCGTTGTATTGTAGAGCGAAGCGTGGAATTATAGACACAGTGTAATATCTGTAAAGATTTCAGAAGTTGTGTTATTTTGTTGTGTCTTTAAAGTAAAAGGTTTACACACTTTGTATATTTGGCATTTGGTCATTGAAATGTTTCTGTTCTGTTTTGAACTTGCACACATTTACACCAGGCTATTTTAATGAAGTCAGATGTTAATAAATGGAAACTGATTTCATTCTAATATAAGCATCCCTTTTTGAATAATGCTGCTGATCTTCCTTGTCTGTGTCATTCTTTCCTAATGAGCAAAGAGGACGCCGGCAGCCTGCCTGAATTCAAATTATTTATGAACCCATTAGTCACACTGATACTGTTTTGAACAACTATAATTGCCTGAAATAATGACATATTTGCTTGCAGGACCTCGCTGTGGAAAGAGCATCTTCCCTGATGAGGTCAGTGGAAAATGAAGGCCAGTGAGGAGGGAGTGCTGGTAGGGTGACAAGACAAGGTTTGAGGGGAATCAATGAGAGTGCATAGTGTACCAGGAAGGCTGACAGGGAATTATTGAGGGAGAAACACATGCATCCAGAGTGAGCTGGAGCCATGCCGAAGTGAAATGATTCCGTTTTTTTTATTTTATTTTTTTATTGTCAAGTCAAGTCACAGTTGTCTACACTGGTCCAAGAAGTATTCCTGTCTTTCTCGTCTGTAAAAACAAACCAAAACAAAACTCACACTCAAGTACTGTATCTGAAACTTTTGTTGGAACAGTACTTTTTTTTTTTTTTTGCTCCACTGGCCATACTTACCCAGTCTGGCTTGTAGGATGTACTCTGCTGGAATATATGTGACTTTTTCAGCATCTCAGTGGCAGCTTTTGAAAGTCCCACTGGCTGCGTGAAAGAACAACAACAACAACAACAACAACAACCTCCGAGCAGCAACTACACGATATGACAAAGACACACTTGGATTTAGTCATTTTAGTACTTACTTGTGTGCACATGTTCCACCAAACAACTTCTCTCCCAACACTTTTTTTTGCAAAGGTGCAGTCACTCAGCTTCACCCAAGACAAGTGTGATTCATTTAAAGAACTAGCAAAGCAACCCAGAGAACTTTTACTCTTACTTCAGAACGACATGCCCAGGATCTCAACACCCTGTCTGACTGATGCTATGAATTTGAACAGCAAATTCTAACCCTATTTACAGTCCATTTGGATTTTAGAATTCATGGTTGGTCAGTTGGTCTTGTTCCAGACCGGGACAGAACCATGAACCGTGTTGGTCTCTCTTTAGATGCCACTAAATCCAGGTGTGAAACTGAGAGAACTTGTTGTTCTTTAGATTTCATCAGTGTAACTTCAACCCTTTCGCATCAGGGTTAATGCTTTACACGTTGAAAAGATTTAACATTTGGATAAGCTCTCAGCAAGGCACTTTGTGTCGTGTAATGCGGAAGGCGTGCTGTTGTTTGCATAATTAATTTGAGTTCTTACATAGCTAATACCGATTAGTTAAATGTCTTCATTCAATTTAAATATCAAGTAAAAGCTCTGTGAAGCAGGTTGTATGCTCAAGTCTTTAGTGCTTATACTAATTAAACTGATTGAAATCTTCCAAATACAAAGACTATGTTTGACTAAAGAGAAGCTGGAGCTGTGAGGGCTATTCTCACAAAATAAAACTTTTTCACAGCACGGCAATTTGGGGTAAAACCACTACACTGTAAAGCAATAGTAGGCAAATAAAGTATGGGTCATAATACACATTTCACTTACAAGGGCTGTGACTGCATTTTCAACATGTTTCAGGCAGTGTAATTGCCTCATGCATGTAATGAAAGTTTACAACTATTAACTGCGTTTTTGAGTTTTTTGTTGAGAAACTTGGTCGTATGTGGCTTCAGACCAAATGCAATTAACTGGAATCGCAGGCGTTTAAGTGAGTGCAAAAGTGCAAAAGCTCTGTTTTTTTTAATGATGCGATTGTGAACTGTGGAGTCCAATGGCGGACGCTACAGTTTACACTTTTGCCAACTTGTTTGTTGTTGCTTGAAACACTTTTGACGACATTAGGCCATGATACTAAACTCTTCAAACCTTGGCATGTGTTGCCTAGTTCTTCTAATGGAATAATACTGATGTGTCAAAATAAAGCCAGCACAAATTAAAAAAACATCATGTGTTACCGGTGTCACTACACTTGCCATTTATTAGTAACTAGTTTGTGCAGGAGTTTAAGGAACTTCTTAACAGATGAACAGTATTAATATAAAAAGCAGAAGAGTCATAGTTTCTGTCAGACCCATTGTAGCGCAAACACATTCTGCTCGATGAGATCAAACATGTCGCCACTTTTGCAATTTCATAATGCTTTCATTTAGACTCTGCAAATCAAGAGTTGTCCTTGTTGGGTTTTCAAATCATCCAAAGACAGACCTGCAGAACATTAGAGTTTACAACAACCAATTACTGAACATTCACAAATACAAATACAAAGAGCATTAAAAGGTCTCACAATTCTCTGGAAACACAGATCTGACTTATTTTCAAGTCCGTTTTTGACTTTGCTTTGACTTCTCTTAGCTTCTCTTTGGAACGGAAATGCTTTCATTTACATGGTTCCTTTTTTGTTTTTTTGTGTTATTGTGTTTATTTATCATTATTCATCATGGCACTGGGGGTAAGGGTTGATGGATAAATGCCAGCACTGTGTGTGTCATTAATCTACACTGTTGTATCGGGTATTGAAGCTATCACTTCTTCAAACAGCAGGACGTGTGTTTGGTTCCTATCGTTCAGGAGGTAGTTTCTTCTCAAGGTTTTTGAAATCGTAATATTTTTATTTAATGAGTCTGACTTGCATTATTTAACTTGTTCTAACATCACGTTTCTCTGTGATACCCTTTTACCTTTCTGAATCTACTATTCTCTTTGTGACGTAGCGCAGTTGCGCATAATGTCGAGAGTGTCTAGACAGACATAAGCTAGCACCGCCCGACAGTCACAGCTGGTAAATATTAGGTTAATTGCTCAAGCACATTAGCACTTGTTCTTCATGGTTGTCATTGACTTCCATTAGCATCAATTAAGATTAGCTTTCCTTTAATTCAACATGACGAGAGGAGACCGGGTCACTTAGCAGAATCATGCTTGGCTTCCTGTCGCTCAGCACTGGCTTCGTGAACTGGCGAGAGGCACAAACAAATAAAATCCAAGGACGCACGATGTGTGCAGCGCAGTCCAGTAGCAGTCCAGTACTTTATTCCTAATGGCTCCACAAGGTCCTCGTGGAAAAAGAGCTTCCACAAGTTCATGGTGAGGTGTCAGCCTTTTTATTTCGACCCGATGTTTAAGGCCCAGATCTGTTTTTCAGTGATAATCTCAATCAAATTTTATAAATAGCTGTAGCTACCATTGACAAGACAACATATTCATAGTAGGACAACGAATGCAACTAACCATTATTTGCATTGTAAGTGAATCTTTCAATTCTTTTCTCAATTAGTAATTTATGTTTGGTCTGTAGAATGTCAGAAAATGGTGAATAAAGGTTTCCCAAGGCCCAAAATGATGTCCTCAAATGTCTTGTTTGGTCCACAACCCAAAGATGAGGAGTGGGAGTAAATAAAACAGAAAATAATGTCGAGTAATTGAGTAGTCGACGGTTAATCGGTTACTTGTTGCAGCTCTAATCCACATAATAAAAACAACACTGCAGCTGCAAAGTGGCCATAGTATGAAGTCGATATTGATATCCGTTTACATCCAATTGTAACGGTTGTTGTGTTAAGACAATAACATGCTTTACATGTGTTCCCATAAGAGACAGTAACGATGCAATTCTCAGAAGTGTTTCCTTCAACTTTAAATTAATATATAGAATGTGAAAAATGTAAAGATATCGAGAACATGTGTAGGCATTGCAGCCAGTTTCAACAGAAGGCTTTTCTTCCTTCGTGGTAGAAGTCTGAAAAAAGTCCAGACCAGAACAGCTTGAGAGTATATCTGTTAATGTGACTGCATTATATTTAGACAGGAGCTATGAAGAGCCACTCATTACAAACTAGTTTCTCAGCAGGCAGCATTTTACCACCTTTGTGTTTTTTGTACGTTTATGGAGCATTTGTTTGAGACCGTATCTATCCAATTCCAGCTCAAAAATATTAAATATTATTAAAAGCCCATTTTCAATCAGGTGTTACATTTACTCTAAACAGTTATTTCTCCTCCTGGGATGGTTCGTGCTGCTTTTTGTTTTTTTTTATTGTGGAAGCCAGAATGAAATGTCCCTGTGGATGATGGAATACTTTATTGTGTTTTAACAAATTGAGCCTATTAATAGAGATCACATAATTATGTTCTCTCGGTGGAAATCATGTAAGAAGTGGTCCTGCACACGTTACTTGAAGGCCTGAAAGATGTAAGATCTCATCAAAGTAGATGACTCATGGCTCTTTTGTCAGAAACGTAATTGTTTTTGACATTTCGTCACCCTCAGCGCTATTATTGTGTCTGTCTCCTGCAGCGGGAAAACAGGAAAGTAAATTAATGTCCAGGGCTTTGACAGAAGGGGAATCAGTCATGTACATGTGTGATTCTTCAGCTGTAAAAACACATCACACATTTTCAAATAAGGCAAAGTGTTCTGATCCTGAATGACTCTACTATTTTACCGACGATTCACAATTGATTAGATTTTTATTTTTGTTTTCTGTCTACGTGAACTCAAGCCAAAACATGATTCAAAAATATCTTTCTTTACTATATACCTTAGGGTTCAGCACCCAAACCAAATTCATGTCAAATCAATGTAGAGAGCATCAAAACTAGTCAGATTTGATTTGGTCCTTGTTTTGTTTGTCTTTTTGGATGTTTTGGATGCTTTTTTCCAGATGTACATATTTTTTTTCATTGAAAAATGTGGAATTCTCTTGTGGAAGGACCTCCAGACTCCACAACCACAAACCCAGGTATATGCTGAATATGTGAATATCAAACAACAGCAATAACAAAAAGGCAAGAGTGGGTGTCAACGTGCATAATTTCTTAAAAAGTAAAATTAGTTTTAAATAAAATAAAGCACCATTGATAGACAATGGGTGGATTAACATATTCATTATGTATTTATTATAGCAAACAAACGGGGTGCATTTAAAATGTTGAGCACGAAAGGCCTCCAGAGGAAGCACTAATTCTCTATTTTGCAATTTAGGCATTTTTCATGATTTTCAAAAACTCAGTTAATCAAATTAACTTGATATATTGCTCAGCCCTACGTGAACCTTTACTGGAGATTTTTTTGTTACATAGAACAACACAATGTGGACGTAAGCAGCTGCAGTCGTTCATTTTTGCCTTGTGTGTCAATGTATTGGGAGATTTGACACTTAAGGATGCAGTGCGCAATTGTGTTTGGTGTCTCTTTGCAAAGATTCAATAATTACCCATCAGCGTATTATAATTCAAGTGGTCTGAGGGGAAACAAGACTTCTGCATCGACCCCTTGGCTCTGTTTTCAGGCTGCAGAAAATCCACCCAGTGACGGGAGGTTTCGGCTTCTCACGAGTGTTTTCAGACACACGGGGTTAAATACGTGACCGACGGCTTTAATTACTGATCACGTTTAATATTGACTCCTTCGTACTTGCGGATAACAGTATTTGTCGACAGGAGTGATATTTAACACATAGTCCGTCTCATTCTCTCCTCTGTGTTCGCCTCTTCTTCTCTTATCGGCTAAAAATCCTGTTTCGAAACAATAATATCTTCCCGACCAAAAAGCCGTGCATCCCTACTGGGGCCCAGATAGCAACAGTATAAATGTTAAATAATTTATTCTGTTTTTATTTTGTTTCATTCTTCAAATAATGAGATGCACAAACCTGCTAATTGCTTACTATTTGCACATGGATATCCATACAGTGTTACATTAGATGCTCAAGCTGAAATGTGCAGGTATTACAGCAGTGTGTGGAAGAGATGTAGAATTGTGTTAATATAATCACCTCCCAGCATTTTCCTAGTGTTTGTTCTCTTGGTATTTTGACTCTGATGTTTGAGTCTGTTTTGTGTTATGTGTTTTTTCTTTCTTCCTGGATTTCTTTGCTGGGTTTGGATTGATATTCTGTGTATGAGCATCTACATTTCTGGTAAAGGATTTTTCCTTTCCACTTGTACTTGTGTTATTCTCTGCATCTGTGCGTAGCCTTACAGGGTTCTCAAACATCAGAATTTGTCGTGTTTCTATGCCATACCTAATCGTGAAGAACATAACTTGAGGATGAGTTGACTTTTGGGATGTTGGTGGACAAGTGGACACTGTACAAGGAATTTTTGATATTTTACACGTATTAACTATTGATTATATATTTAAAAAAGGTCTATTAAAAGTCTGTTAAGATAGTACATGTTATTTGCAGTAGTACATTTAAATAAAATCGATTTTGAGCATGTTTCATAGATGACTTCTTGCTTGATACCCTATCATTCGAGTCAGGAAGTACAGGTCATGTCAGTGCATCAACATGTTCATCTACTACTACATCCTCTCTTAAATCACTGTTTCCTGACCTGTGGGTTCAGGGCCACCACAGGGGGTTGTAATTAAAATCTAAAGTACAAAGAAAGAAAAAAGTCAAGGAGGGAGAGTTACCCTTCGGTGGAACTGCTTACTGACTTTGGATCGGCTGTTTCCTCATTGTGTGTTAACTGGGGACGGTTATGAATATCCCGGCTATTGTGGGTTGATAGAATAATCTCACCATCAGTCGAAAAACCTACACCTTACGTTTGTCGTCGCCTCCTACTTTGCCTCGTAATAATTATGACTCACTGTATGAAACTGTAGAGCAATGTGGATATATTCCAGTACAGTCCAGTAATGATGTAGCCCCGAGCAAATCACGAAAAATCCCAAAGTTTTGAAAAGCACAGTCAGAGTCAAAGAGTAAAAGTGGATAAACTAACTGTTGCTGTATGAGTAAGACACGCTCTAAACAAGGTGCTGCATTTAAACTGCTTCTTATCCAGTCAGAACGTTCTCCTCTTTATTTGTTTGTCTTAATGACTGCTGCTGATTAGTGCTGTTAACCAATTTGCAATTAGCTTTTGCAGATGGATCATAACTGAACACCTTCCAACTGTAAGAGCTGTTGAGAAACCTTCAGCCTCAAACACCAGCAGAATCAAAGCATCATTTAACAGCAGGTATTACTGTATGTTGGTCTCACACAAACACGCATAAGAAGTTCACACATTCTGCTTTCCTGACAAAATCTAGCCAAGAACTAACACTCTAATTAATTTAGTTCTTTTTATAGTTTATAGTTACAGTATGAAAGATGGGTGTACAGTCTTCATTTGTATAATCGTCAGCGTCTTATGAAGGTGTGCAGGGATGTTGTGAGACAGCGATACGCTACAGTCTGTCAACCAGCTGCTGTCGATGAAGCGATAACCTGTGAGTTTGAGGATTGAGACTTTTTGTTGATGTGAAACGTCTGAGTCGTAGTCGATCAGAGTGACTTGAAATTGTTACTGGGGGCGTTTTGAGTGAAACATTTCCTGCTTATTAGAGGGGGTAACGCATCATAGTTGATCTGGGATCTGTTCCGATCGCGACGCACGTGATCTGCGAATCGATTGCAAGTTTAATCATTATAGATTAAGCTGCTGCCCCCCCGCGACCCGGACCTGGATAAGAGGAGGATAATGGGTGGGTGGATCGATCGTCATAGATTGAAATATAGTTTTACTTTCTTCACTCACCGCCATGTGTAAAGGACCCACAAAGAACACATTTATTCGAGGTGATTCAGTTAAACGAGCTCATCTGCTACTGTTATGGTGTTGACGTAGCATAACGCCTGGGACACACTGCCTGCCCTACTTTCTACAATGAGTTTCCCATTGATATCCTATCAGCATGATTTGATTTTGCCATAAATTCAATTTATAAGAAAAGGGAAGAGTTCAAGCAGTCACGTGATTTTCATTCGACCTCCCCGAGTGCTTACAACGATGCAGGTTCTCAAACTAAGTTGGACACTTCTATATGTGCGTCTTATTCTGGGTGGCACCTATGGCTGATTCATCCTCTAACTACAGCAGTGCTAGTGCAACAAGGTGCTTGAGTGTTTCTCTTTTACTACTCACTCCTCTTTGATGACTCTCCTGCAGCAGAGTGTTGGCGTTGCTGGAGGGGAACAGGTTTAGGAGCTGGGAGGATTTACTGTCATGATGCAGGAGGACAGGTTGCATGGATTTGTTCTCTCTGCTGCTTGTTCTCTACAGCTGCATCTTGAAGCCCTGCTTACTGCGTCAGTATGGAGAAAGTCCCAAAATATCTAGGAGCACAGATATTGCTCTGTGTTTTCCTTACGCTGAATTCTATGTATTTTTTAGTTTGTTTTGACATCTAAAAAAAACACTCAAGAAGTATGCTTTTAGGGAATTTACAGGTGAGGTAAAGTGTTGTTTGTTCATGCTCTGGTTGTAATTTGGAGACAGAAACGTGAACAATAGGAGACGGGCCTATCGAAGAACAAATAACAGAAGATGTACATTTTCATATCAGTCCATATTGGTAATTATTCTGATAAATGTCATCATTATAGAATCATAATTTCTTAAAGTTTAAAGGCTGATTTTCGGTCCTGAGTGGAAGTTGAAGAAACCAGACGAGTATTTGTGGTTTTAAATTATTTTTAAAAGACGCAACAAGATGAAAACGACTTAAAATACAAGATAAAATGAGGTAATAGACAAAACAAGACAAAAATGACATTAAAGATGTAGCGAGACAAAAAATGATGTTAAAAAACATAAGATGAAGGTGACATCAAAGACATGAAAGATGGTTATTTGTGGTTTTAAGCTCTTATTTTTTGGTCAGAACATGACGTGACAAACCACAAACAGCAGAACATTTCACTAATCTAGAGGTGGAACATTCAAAACCATTATAATGATAAAATGTTCAACATCAAAATATCCACGAGCAAAGTGAAATACAACAAAATGCTGCCTTATGTTACTTCATTATGTTGTTTAAGAGTTTTAACTGAGAATGAAAACAAAATAAAATCTTAAGACAAAAGAAAAATGTGATAACAATAGCTATTATTTTATCGCTGAGCTGAGCTATGGTTTTCAATTTTTGCTTGAATAAAACAAGAAATTGAAAGATGTGAACTTGGCTCATTTACTGATAA
The DNA here is from genome assembly GCA_037367275.1 of Coranthus polyacanthus. Classification (NCBI taxonomy): domain Eukaryota; kingdom Metazoa; phylum Chordata; class Actinopteri; order Kurtiformes; family Apogonidae; genus Coranthus; species Coranthus polyacanthus. The sequence goes on from JAPQRN010000010.1 coordinate 1,006,394, forward strand.
ATGAGGAAGTGAATCTGTAGATTGAAAAGCAACAAGTCACAACTCCCGCTGCATAAAACTCGAGTCTTCTAATCATAACATTTCACAGGTCGGGTTTCTTTCACTTTGTTGCGTATCCTTTAGATCAGACAAACCAAAGTTGCAGATTTTACTTTCATTTGCATCTGAAGCCATGTTATAGTCATGTAGCAGTTATGATCAAAGGTCGTGCTCTCAATTATAATAAGGGTCCACGGGGGCTGTTCTTTGGGAGGTTTTGCCCATGCAACGTTGACTCGCGTTCTCTTAATTAATGCAACCCCTGAACTTGAAAGTCAATTTGTTCCCATAATAATTAACATTCACCTTGGCCCCTCAGCGAAGATTGGGGCCCTCACAGATGAACCTGACATTTAGTTCAAAAGAATTGTTAATGCCAGGGACGTATAAAGCACAGGGTCAGTCCGGCAAATAGATGTCAACACGCCTGTAGCTGATCGGAAAACAGAAAAAGATGAGGAGGTGACAAATTAAATCCCCCTAAGGAATCCTTGACGCGTGCCTTGTCGCTGTCAGCGTCTACGTTGTCGTAAAATGGCCGTCCACCGTCTCCAATACAAGAAGCTCATCGAATCATTCACACGCCGTGTTTCATAGACACACGACCGTAGCTGACGTCTGACGATGAATCTCAGGTGTTGATGACGGTGCCATTTTCCACAGAGATTCATTTGTACATAAACAGATGCAGCATTTGCATAATTCATCAGCAGTTTGTTTTGTGGATGGATTAAGGCGATCATTGGTTACATGTAAATCTGTCTACATGTACACAGTAAAAAGACCCACTTTGTCAAACAATGTCTAAGAGTCAAATCTCACTCTGCATCTTGATTTGCAGAGTGTAGAGTCGCTGTATTTTAACTAAATTTATACCTTTCAACATAAAGTACCCTTCTCCATTTACCTATTTAGATACAGTTAATTACACATTGCAGTAAAGCTTTATTACTTTAGCAATTTAGTAATGCATAAGCTGGCGTTCCAGTGAGACTTTAAAAGAATGGTTCACTTTAAGTACTGTACTGAATGTGCCAGATCACAGGCGGAAGTGATCTGTAATCAGACTTCAGCAGGTTTAGTACACATCATTTGTACATTTTGGACATGTTTTTAAGAAAAGAAACCTGAAATACATCCGGCATTTTTAAAAAGCTTAGACTCTCTTCAATATTCATGCTACCTGCCTACAAGCTGTGGACAACCTTGTGCAAAGACAAAGGTAACATAAATAGAGCAGCACTACTTTGGTAGTCTCTCAAGAGACTGCAATGATTTGCAAGACTCTTCGGGGTAGCAGAGCTAACACTACTGCTAACAAGCCTCCATACCAGCTCTAATTATCTTCACACGAGATTAGAAAGTTGTGTCTTGTTTTTGGCCACAGAAATAGTGTGTGGATCCCTTGGATTTCCTCTGTGTGTCCCATAAAATGCACTTTACAGTCCGTCCAGGGGATTGCCTCTGTTGACCAGGGACAACGGCTTTTTTCACTGGGTTAGCTGCATCCGCCTACCTAATTTTGAGGCTGTTTGCAATGAGATTCAGTCACAATGCAGGGAGAACTGAACAAGAATGGAACAATGTTAATGCTGATGATTTATGCAGGCTCTGAATATAAAAACTGTCGTAAAACCACATACCATGTAGAGCTGCATGATATTGGAACAAACTGATCAATTTTCTGTGATATATGCTTTATATATTGCAATTTATTAAAAAAAAATAAAAATACAGGAATTTTCAGCAAATTAGTTAATTATTTATCCCTAATTGGAAAGGAACATTCGTTATAGAATGACTGGAGTTTTATTTGTCTACGAACCATCCTTTCTTGAAGTAACTGAAGTGGTTTCAATCCACCAAACATAAAAACAAGTGAGCGCCGCGACGACTCTCCACAAACGACTCTGGTCTAGTCTTTAGACAAAGCCATGTTCTTCTTGCACCTCTGACACCTTACATGACATAGACAAATACGTGCTTTAAACTACATTTCATATTATTGATTATTAATGAATCATATTAGACATACATATTTGCGTATTAAACTGACCTACTCTTAGTACGATTCCCGTTCCGTTGGACTTTTTTTCCTGTCCTGTCCCAATCACGTGATGAGTTTTCCTGAACATTCTGTTGAGCAAACCCCAAAAACCATCCGACTACACTCGTCACGTGTGAATAGTATGCAAACATGCCTAACAAATGCCTCAAATGTATGTTATCATATACACTGCAACATGAAATCATTAATATTTTGACATTGATTTTGTTAAGCAATGGTTGGGTTTTGTCCAGTCTCCTGAGAAAACCGCAGGCTTTCTCTTAACATTCTAATCATGGTTCAGCATGTTGACTGTGTAGCTGTGTGTGTGTGTGTGTCTTTGCCACAGCTGGTGGTATCTGCGTGGAAGGTATTACTGTAGCAGCATCCCGCCATGCAGCTTTTGTTACCACTATGCTTCTGGCTAACACCGATCGAGCAAAACAGAAGGCAAACACCAAATACAAGCTCCTTGGCAATTTGTCGTGGGATGGAGCTTTGCATGTGATTGAATTGTTTACTTAATATGTTTAGACATGGTGGGTCCATACTGAATGGGAGTCACGATGAAGCAAGCCATGCTACAGATTATTACAAGAGTGGCGACAATTACTAGCATGTTGTATTTAGATTAGTCTCCAGAGTAGCTTTAGAAGTAGCAGAACATGGAGTAGGAGAGCTGGATGGTGATGATGATGTTGGAGCCAATATGCTCCCCGCCCCACAATTCTGATCAAGCCAAGATTGTTTCAGAGCCAAGATTGTTTAGCCCTGGTGTCATTTTGGGAGATTTATGGGTACTTTTCTACACTGCCTGCCATAAAGCAGTTTTCTCCTTGTGAGCCGATCTGCAGGGGGAATGTGAAACACTATTTTCCGGAGAAAAATACAGTGGTGAGTATCTCAAAGGCTTCATTGTTGGCTCACCAGATTATAGTTCACATTTTTTGTCTTTCTGTAACTACTTAAAAATAAAGATGGCACATCAGCCTCACGTTTGGAGGTTGATGTAGACGTGACAGGCACGTAAGACATAAGATGTGTTTGAACGGTCGCAGACAGTTTTAAAACCAAAAAAACATCCTGAATTCTTTACGTGTACGTGCAATTGTAACATCCAGCCTTAGCACATACGCTGTCCTGCAGCTGGAAATACTGAACAGAAAACCAATTGTGTATTAAATACCCAAACAAATGTCCTGTTTACTCCTGTATAAACACTAATCTGTTAAAGCTATGTTAATATTTTGACTAAGAAAAGGATGCAGACTTATTTTTCTAGACTTACTCGTTGGTTTGAAGGTGACTGACTTGGCAATCTGTGAGTGTATTCATTAATCACATTAAATTAATTAAACATGACATTTCGGCTGCATGTTAAACATATAAACTTCATGGTTTTCAATACCATTATAAGGCTTAGGTGCACCACCTCAGCCAAATGAATGTGAAATCAAGAGCATCAAAGCTACAAAAAAACCCAACTTTTTTTCTAGATCTAATGGTTGATGATTTTTCATGAGCGAGGACCCCCAAATTCAACAAACACATGAAAAACCCACCTAAGCCCCGCAGAAACCAAGGGAAAACGCTTCATATTGGTTGATTGTACCTTTAAGCTGCATTAAAACTTTCATAGTTTTGTGTTTCAGAAGGTGTGATGGTCGCCAAATATTGTGACCGTTCCCGGAGGTACAGTATATACCAATAATTAACATCGAAATACCACCTAATTTTTAGGAGATTAGTTTCCAGGTTTCCAGGAAAGTAGCCTTATCAAATGATTGTAAAAATAATAACAACATACTTACCCTTTAAAAATGCCCTGACATTTAGGTTTTTTTATGCAAAAACTATTAACTTGCGTAGTGTTGCATTAGGGCACTGTTTGCATAGGCTGATGTGTCTGCTTGGCTGTCAGCTGACTCGTACTGTAATGTGTCATCATATTCATGCAACTGCACAACACGGACCTTTTAACCTGATCTGCTGATGATACATTCACGCCAACGCTGTTCGCTGCTGCAGATGTCCACCAACCTCAGCCTCGTCCATGTGTGGTGTTGAACTCTAATGTAATGTTCTCGATTTATGTGTGTTAAGAGACGTTAGCTTTCCCAGCGCGGCCGTCGATTCTGCAAAGCCTTTTCCAACAAATGTGCAATTATAAAGCTTTAGGACAAAAATGTTGTTGTCGTTGACGGGGAATTTTGTTTGTAGAAAAGGTTTGAGACATTATTGAAGTAACTATTTGTCTTCTTTTTTCTTTGCTTATTTTTTTGTTTTGTGTGTAATACAGGAGGTTTAAAGAAAATGTTTGTGTTTTTTTTTTTCTTTCTCTCTTCTCCTTCATGATAACCTTGTGCGATAGTGATATATGGCACAGACAATAAATATTTGATCACAAAAAATAACATAAATATCTTTTAGGAAATGCTCAGAAAAAAACAGAAAGGGGAAATAAGGTCAACGATGACAGGTGCAAGCAGACAAACAAAAAAAAGAGGCGATAGTCAAAAGAAAAGTTTTCGAATCTCTGTTGGATAAACACAGGTACACGAGTTCCAAGGTTTATATTCACTCTGACTTTAAAATTCCAATGGGCATGCCATCAGACGACTCCTATCGGAATACATTTAGCACATGCACCACCATATCCATTACATTCAGGCTGATGTAAATGCTCTTCAGGCAGGCAGCGTAAACCAAGCTAAGATCCACTTGAAACACAGACAGCGTCAGATCGTCTCTCTTATTACAGCTTGTCAGATGGAGAGAATGACTCTGATCCGCCTATTGCCGCTCGTCAGCGCAGTTATTGAAAATCACCTTCAATTTGCTCCAAATATCGAGATTGCGTGGGGCTTGTCAGCTTGTTCCATTTGAAGCGCTGATCACTCCGGTCTTTCCTCTAGACAGGACGGCGGGACACAGATGTGAGGGGAGAAATATCTGCAGAATCAGTCAGTGGAAAAGTACAACAGCCTTAGATAATAGAAAAGGAATTGCGCTGTATGTATGCAAGCCATGCATCAAACTTGTGCTGTTCCCATAACTTAATTGATTGCGTAAAAACAGACAGAGAGGCCACGATGGAGGATATTGTGTCCAAAAATCACATCAGGTTTGAAAAGCTCTGATGTTTCTCATATGCAGCCTGAATGTTTATCTGCGCTGTACGCAGTGGTCGTGGAAAAATCTAATATCAGTGACACTAACTGGGGGGTGTTTAGGTAACCCTCTCACTTTTTGTTATCCTGCATGTAAAATCACATTGCATTCTTTAGAAATGGCCTGTATGGGATGGTGGTTCTTCATTTTCAATCTGACACCTCATCTTTGTTGCTGCTTTCTAAGCTTCCCAGCCACCAAATAGACTGAGAATCATCTTTGCTTGTATTAGTCCCAAAAGAGTTTTTTTTTTTTTTTTCTTGTTTTGTTTTTTTTCCCCTGACCCTTGATGGAACCCTCCTACTAAAACTTTTATGTATTCTTGTGGCACTGTAACCGATTCGCCAACAAAGGGAAAAAGAAGTAATAGAAAAGCCCTGCTGTGGGCTTGTGCTGAGCTTCAATCAAAATCCTGGAAGCTAGTTGACATGCAGGGTGTGGAGGTCCCTGCAAAGTTATTGAACTTCTTTCTTTAGGTGTTTTTTTTTTCTTTCTTTTTTTTCCACAGCAGTTTTTTTTTTTATTACCTGGCAAAACTTCTTTCTTTCTGTATTTATTTCTTTATTTTTTTACAGCCCTTTCTCTGTCCAAAGCTGGAGCCTGTGGTTTGAAAGGCTCACTGTCCCTAGATTAGGTTCTGCTGGTGTGTATGATCAATGAACCGGAGCCGGCTCGCGGTCAGAGCAGCACGGCGGGGTTGCAGCTACATCCCGCCAAGTGGCTGGATGGTGATAAGTTCATTGTTGTGCCTCCTGCGTGCCCCTGATAAGCCCCGGCACGTCGGGGTTTTGCCGCAGCAGCCGCAGCAGCGGCCGTGGCAGCCCCGGTGTAAGCCGGTTACAGCTGGTCAGGCCGCAGTGTTCGGACTGATTGTCATTCCCACTTCTCAGGGTGTTTAGTGCTAATTTACCAGGCTGATTACACAGGCAAACAAATCTGCCGCAATAAACATACGCCTCTCGGATTCTCAAAAGATTCTGACGCCTCATTTTATTTATAGAGCAGTATAAAAGTCACACAACTTCAATGTTAACACACCCTAAAAACACTTCTATATAAGCCTGAGAAGTGGCAGAATCACAGAGCGTATGGAGAAGCAAGAGCAGTGGTTGCACTTATTGACTTACCCTCGAGCAAGGCACTTTCTGTGAACGGCAGAAAAAAGGGAACATGCAAAGTTGACTTCACCCATATGAACGATGGGAACGATTTTTTTCTGTGAAGAAGGTGCAAGATCCAAGTTTGATTGCAATATACGAGGTCCTTATATAATGCAATCAATATGTGCTAAAGCCTGCAGTGGTTTTTATTGGTATTAAGAACATCAGGGTTTTATTTTTGAGTGTGTATATAACCACACTCAACGGCTTATTGTTATTCGATCCATACAGCATTGATATTTTGTGTAAAGCCAGCCTTCCAGTGGATGGCCATGCCTAACTGCAGCAAGGAGGCTCAACACACTCCAGAGTCATGGATTATACAAATCGCAATGCTTTTTCATATCTTAGCCTTTTTTTCCTGAATTGGAGCAGTGCACGAGTAACAAAGGTTAGAGCTTCTCTTCTCTCCATGAGTAGAGCGTGGTTTTAACATCCCTGTTCATCTCACACTGTACATCAACAAGTAAAACCAGTATCATGGCTGTTACATTTTAGGTTAAAGCTTTGCGCTATTCAGGGGAACATTCAACAGGTTTCAAAGGCCTAAAAAGATAAAATCAGATTTATCAACAGTTTATTATGTGCTACACTGATGGCATGGGCCTTTGTTCATTGAGTTATAAGGGATTTTCAAACCTGTGGCCATGTGTAAATTTCCATTTTTTTTGGTTATAATCAGGCATAGAACTATGCCTCTCTGAGTATTTCTGACTACATCATCGTATAATGATCTAAACCCTGCTTGGTTGTATAGTTTTTTACATTATCAGACCCTGTGATGTATAACATTTAATGAATAAAAGAAAAATGTGTTTACATGTACCTTAAAGCTGCAGGAGGTAGAAATCATGGGCAACATTTGAAAACACCTCCTGCAGCTCTATCCTCAAAATCTAAAGACTAAATATAAAGATAGATTTCCTGATGCCTTGCTGTGGAAAAATAAAGCCTAAATATCATGGTTATGAAAGCTGCCAATCACATATTTAACCCACCTACGTCTCTGGAAACACTTATGAGGTCAGATTTTCTTCAGCCTGTAAACAGAGCCATGAGGAGGTGCTGAATTGTCATTTCCTGCCAGACCACTTGAATTATAATACACTGAAAGGTAATTATGGAATTTTTGCTCAATGATGCCAACAAAACTAATGCACATTGAAGCTTAAAGAGTAAGGAAATGACTGACGATCAGAAAATCTAACTATGATGATTGAAGGGTGACGGGGCCAGACTGCATGTCCAGGTGGTCTCCATACGAGCTGACCATCCTTATTTGCATGCAGAGTCTGCACCACCTCGCAGAAGGGAAATGAAAGTTTATTACAAACAGTCCCTCAGGTCGCATATCACCATCCAGATAATATATTCACATACAGATCATATGTTAATACCAAATGTACATAGTGCCAAAAGTCACCATATGTTGGCCAAGTTAGACAAATGTTTTGAACAGAAGAACAAGTAAAGCCATTATTTAACTAAACTCATAACCAGCCAGGATGCTGCACAATCTCTCTGACCTAGAAGATGCCAGTCAATTACACTGTAATGATTAACAATGGAGTTACTTGATGTCTGAGCTATAAAGAAGTGTGAATCACCGAGGTCATGTTTCACGTTGGAGTTGGTTGAAACTTAAGTATCGACGCGAGATTAAAGAGTCAGGGATTCCACGCCTGTGACATCTGTGGGTCTGATCATCGAGTTATTTTAAAGCACACCACCTCCTACACCACCTTCGCCATGTGAGTAGCCAACATACCGCATAACAAAGGACTGACAGGCAGCATTATAAAATAGACTTCCAGGTTGGACGAGAATGTTTCAAGTGTAATTGCTCATTTCTGTGTTATTCTTCCTTTTGGTCTATATATTCCAGTCTCTGTTTCCCCCTCTTTTTCTAACACTTACTCAGAACACTTGAAAGGGAGGGTTTTTTTTCTTTTTTTTTTTACTCAGCGAAAAATGATCAAACCGTCAGGCAGAAGATGAAAAGAGGAAAATCCGCGGCAGTCATTTCATTCCTGCACACTTTAGCACCTTGCACGTGTCTCAGGGTTACAGTTTATTAGGCAAACACCAGCTCCTTTCCGGTTGAGCAATCAACCGTCATTATGTTTATCCACTGTAATAACCAGCGTGTGGATACACTAGTGACTTTATCACAACTGCAGGTGTTTTTTGTCCGAGAAAACTCTCCTTTTTTTTTGGCATCTTTGGAGATATGTGGGTTTGATATTCACAAGAAGAGTCAGAAGGATCCTAGTTCCTGCAAATTGCTATGTTTGACAGACTTGTTTGTGACTCTAAGAACAACAAAACAAATGCAACAAATGAAAAAACAGTGACTTTCATGCCTGGGTTTTCCTGCTTGTAGGTGGCAGTGTCAGTCTCTTTACACCGACTAACCTCTTGCGTTTTGATGTTGCTGTCTGCAATTGGAACCTGGAAGAGGACAAAGATGTTTATTAGGTCTTGATGCAAGTATGTGGTGCAAACTGAGCTTGAACGTGTGGCGATTGTATTACCCTGCCTTCGACTGGAAAATGTTCCAAACTAAATGACTATTAATATGTCAGGTACTAGAATTGCTTTGATTTATGGACATTGTGTTGAGCTTTTTTGTAACTTTCAGGGCGTTTGATGCTTAATGAAAAGAATTGGAAAAGAACTCACATATTTACAGTGAATGAATCAAGTTTATTTCTTTATTTTATTATACAAACCTTTTAATTTAGTTGCTTATTGGCAAAACTGCCAGTGCCGTGAGGAGCAGCTAGTGATTCAGGCAGGGCTGAGGTATTTCTTGGCTTCTTGGCAGGCATGCTAAATTGCCTTTTGGGAGCAGCGAGCAATCCCCGCAGAACACCACGCTTAAGTATTCAAGGTGACTTGAGTAGCAGGGTCACTTTAACTGTTTTCTCTCAGCCATTAAACTTCCTTCCTCTGAAGAGGGTCTGTGAGGCAATTTTAGTGTGGACTGATGAAAAATGGACAGGTATAAGCTACTCCAGAATATTCTATGTCCTTAAACAAGTGGAGGGGTTGAAATACAGGTTAAGCAGTGTGACAAAATCCTGGAAAAAAAAAAAAAAAAGACTTCTAGAATTTGCTGCACAACAACACCATGCGTGAAGAGTGAACCGCACGGAAAAGCTGATGGAGTGAGGATGTGAGTGAAATGGGGATTAAAATCTTTTCCACCATTAACATGTATTTCCTCATTTCTAACACATGGAGATTAAGCTGTTTCCCATATCCGTGCCTCTGCAGAAGAACAAATGGGTTAGCCAATGAGACATAACACAAATCGTAATTGCTATTCGTCTCAGGATAGCAAATGGCTTTGGTGTTTGTTTGGTTCATTGCACACGTGTGCTGTCTTTGCGAGGGCTGATGTGCATGTTGAATTAAGTCCATATCAAGATGAGACGAGTGCATTACGGGAAAGCGGCGGTCCTGTTTGAATGGCTGCTTCGTTAATCTCATTCTACATAAAAGCAACCCTTGAATTTAAGCCACAGGTTGAAGCAGCGGTGCTTCTTTCACGGGAGAAGGGGCGATCTGTTCCACTAAACTCAAGCCTGTGTTTTTACTGCCATTGGAAGTCTTCATTTTTGGCCACATAATGTAGAGGAATTGTCCTTGTGAGAGCTCAGGAGTGCGGGCATAAGAAAATGTATTAGCATTTTGTCACGGGGACTTAAAAGGGAAGTGAATGGAGTTTGGTTTTGGATGCTTACAGGAACGGAAGAATGACATTTAATAAAATTCAACAGTAGCACATCTTTGTAGAACAGGTGTCTCTGTGACTCTGGATAATCCATACAGCACGCTGTCAACTGCTGTAGCGACTACTTCTTATGCAAAATGCGATCCAGTGAAAACGCAGAGGAGGGTATCTCATAACCTGAGCAAATAACAGTAAAAGTAACACCGTGATGCGAGGGAATTGCAATTAGAATCGGAAACAACTGGCTGCATTTTAAAACAGACAATTACTTTATTTTCTTTTTAATAATTGTAAAAACGTTTTACTGTGCGGAGCAATAAACTCTGTGGGTGACTTAATACTGTATGTAGAGGTGACGTCTTTGGAATTACTTCAAACATATCACCGGCATATTTGTGCTGACAGTTGAACGTATTGGTTGACATATAGACAGACACTGATAGATGTGCCGTAAAGTAAAATTGCCCAAATATCAGCCTGCCATATGTATCATTCAAGGACTATTAAGTGCTTGACAGAGCTCAGAAATGCGTTGACGTGTTGGGGGTTGGTGTCCTAATAGAAGTTAAATTAGCAGCTGATTTCAGACTGTCTGGGATCTGTCAACTTGTCTTGGCTAGATGTAGGCCGGGGGCTGCTTCCACCAAAACACTCCTCTTCACTGCCTTATTTAGCTGGTTTGCTCATCTAGATCGACCAATGGTTTGTTTATAACGTTGTCTTGTTTCTGTTTCTACATGTGTTGAAAAGCCATCTTCTATACTGTTGCTGGTGAGTGTAAGTAATTGTTTTTTTTAATGTCTACATATTGAGTGTTTGATTACATTTGCCTAAGGCTGGAGGTTATTATTCTGATACAACGTAATGAAATAACAAGAAGTTAAGTTAAGCTCAACCAGAAGGGTCCACTATCCTTGCATCATAATTTGTTCATGCAGTTTCTCATTTACTAGCAATTATGGCCAAAAAACTGAGGTGACCATGAGCTTGACCATTGACCTTTCGTTCATTCATTTCATCCTTGAGTCCAAGTTTGCACTCTGTGCCAAATTTGAACAAATTCTCCCAAGGAGTTTCTGAGATATCCGGTTTTAAACCATAAGAGACAGCCCATCACTGCTGATAGTACCTTTTACAAACTAAAGTATTGGCAGAAGTTTCTGCAGATAGCGTCAGTTAATCTTCTAAACTGGAATAAAACAGCTCAAAAGATCAAAATCTTTTTAAGTGTTATTTTAATGTTCATTTCCACATGTATTATTTACTTTTCAGTGATTCAGATTTATTCATTTATGTATTTATTACTTTGACTTAGATGCTCAGTTCAACAGTTATTCAGTTTTTAATAAAGTGGAAAATGGTTTCAGAGATACATAATGTATCTTCAGTGTCTTTTCGGGGCAGGGGTGATACCGGGCCAACATTTGGGTTTGGACTTTTTTCTGCTCCAAACTACTGTTATTATATCTGTCTTTAAAAATGCACTTTTAGTCGACCTCTAACTCGTTTCCTCTTATAATACATATTACATACATATTGGCTCTTTATTACTCATTATGAAGCGTATTCTACAACTGCTTTGTCATTAACAGTTTTCCTTCAATAACCTCCTAATTGCTGTGTATTAATAGTAGGTATTTAAGGTGAAACTGTTAGTTAATAGCCTAGTAGTTGTAGAATACGCTCATGCAAAATAAGTCATTAATAATTCCTTTATGAAGAGTAATAATGAGCCAGTGTGTTACCAGTATGTGTGTTAATAAGCAACTAGTTAATGGCTAATATGTGTACCTTTTTAATCTAAAGTTTTACCAAAGTACAATGTACAAGAGGAATGGTTATTAATGCAAGGAAAGCAGAAAAGTCTTTCTCCAGAAAACATGATTTTCTAGAGAAATGTTTAAAAGGAGGGAAGAGGTGGGCCACTTAACCTCGTCTCTTCTAGGCAATCAGCTGTAATTCACACTATACACATCAGTAGTTTCTGGATCTGTGCAGAGGTTATTTATTTCACTCTGTGGTTTCAGTATACAAGAATTAAATGAAGCCACAACTGCTGAGTTAGTAGTCTTCCCTTTATTTTGTTTGATGCCACATACAGTGATGCATTACGCCTCGACGCCATACATTTAAACAACTTAACAACCTGTCGAAACCATTTTTGCAACTTCCAGTCTTGGCAACAACGCCATCCATCTGCTCTGCTCGGCTTTTAATGGGATTCATCTATGTGATCACAGTCGCAGAAACTCTGCAGGGTATGTGACTTTTCCACGAGCCGAATTCCTAATCACAGCCAAGTGGGGTCAGTCTTGTTGAATCTCATCAAAACCAAACGCTCCATGTATTTTACAGCAGCTGCCGGAAGAACCTCGTGTGATCTCGACTCACCTTGAAGTGGACCATTCCCTCTGTCCTCTATGCTCCGTGTCCCATACATAATCATTCTACATGAAATTTTTAAAAGAAGAACTTCTCAAGCTACCACAAATGACCATTTACTGGCTGTCTTGGTTAATATGCCCCGCGTTGGGTAGCTTGTTAGAAAGGGGACGACTTTGATTGATTGCTCTGTTTCCTATTCTCATTCATGTAGAAAATTGGCAAGGCTGAACCAAGAACCACCTTAAAACGAGCCCAGGAGCGTTCGCTGGGGACATGGGGGCTGTACATGGGACATACCTGTTTCCTAATCACTCCTTTGGCTTTTGTGTTTTGTCCACACATCAAAAGAAAACATAAGGAGCACCTGCCTCTCTTCAGGCTTTTTTTTTTTTGTTGTTGTTGTTCTGAAGTGTTTTATTCATGAACCTCTGGATCGTTTTAGCTGCAACATGAAAGTTCCTCTCTAGCCATGCTGTTTACTCTTTGGAAATATTCTCAGACTCATCATACTGGCGAAATTGTGATGGAAGTTTTTGCAAACTGTGTTGTTGATGGGTGGGTGGGGGTCGGGGCTGCATTTGATAAAATTTCAAGATAAGTATGGGCTGCTGCTAAAACATGCCTGTGTAGTTTGGGAACGAGTGTGTTTGGGGCCGTGGGGATTGTAGCAGCTGTGGTGGAGTTCAGTACCCTGAAGTTTGAATTTAGATTAGTCCTCCGATCCAAAACAGAGTTGGTATCTCTCTGCTCTTTTTTCTTCCCCACCCCTCTTCATCCCATCCACTGCCCTACTCCACCGCTCTACTCTTCCCATTACACCTCGTTCGATTAAACCCCCACCTCCACCGCCGCCACCTTTACTATCTCCCCGTCCCTTCCTGCTCTAAACAGAAGCGATGACTGCGAGAGGCGAGGTAAGAGAGGGCAGCTTCCCCTGACACTGCATGAGGATGTGAGCGGAATAGCTTCAGCATTCACACCACACACGCATTCACTCCCACACATACACCTCTGCGAGCTGAATCCTCTACTGCTGCTGTTAAATCCCAGTACAAGCACACGGCTCCACGGCCATATGGTCTCGTCTCCCCTTCGCCCCCCCATCCACCCTCTCTCCTGCTGGGCGAACAGGCCCAGAAACAGCATTTCTCTCAGACCGTTGTTTAGCTGCTGATCCTCCTTAAACAGATCTGCTCGCCCATCTCATTACTTCTGAACGCCTCTGTCGATATCTTCACGTTAAACTCTCAGCTGTTTGAGCATGCTAAAATTTAAAACAGATGCGCAGCCCCAAAGCCTCCTTTTGTCAATGTATTGTATACTGTTTTAATAAGGCAAGAATGTCCGTCCTAAACCAGAAAACAAGACGACGTGAAAAGCACACTCCTTGTTGCGCTGAATCGTAAAGGGGCTCTGCAACTGAGGAAGAAGAGCAGCCCATTAGCTTTAACTCTGATGCTTTACAGATTCAGCCTATATACCTGAATTAAATCTGGGTTCAGCATTAGCACTTATCCACTAACAGGAAGTTATAAATTGAAATGTAAGAGTGAAAACAGCAGTGAGTGAGCACTCCAGAAGAAGGCTACACTGAAAATAATCAGGTCTTTTTGCCTCTCTTATTCTGCAGCGTAGAGTGTGAAAGGCCACTCGTGGATCACATTTTAGAATAGATTTTTAGAATGTCTAGCGAGTGGAGAATTGTAGATGTAAAACTTGTAAACTGACCTTTAATGCCACTAATATTGGAAGTAGCACGGCTTGGAGTGATTTAATATAAAACTCTACATTCTGGCTTTACAGTAACTTGAGAGAGTTTTCTATTTGTGAGAAGATTTTCTTTTTCTTTTTTTTAGTCACAGGCCTTTATTTTTTTTTTATTTCGACATATTTTGACATTGTCGTCCTTTTCATGATTAGCTATTTCAAGATTATTACCTGCTGCCTCGATGAAATCACTGTCAACGTCTGTTCCAAAGCACAAATTAATGACGCCAGCTGTGAAACTACATTCACTGCTTCTTTACATTTCTCTTTCATAGCAGGAGCAGTTTTTACTCAGCCAGTTTTTCTCACACTATATTTTATTTTTACCCCAGTTTAGCTTTTAATACAAACTTAGAATAAGTTTTTTGTTGCACACTATAGTACAGCTGTATTCAGATGTTACTGAGCACGAGGGCTCCAACTAGCAATTATTTTCTTTGCTTTGTGAATTAATCAGTTAATATCCCCAAATGTCTTGTTTGATCCACACCCCAAAGATATTTGGTTCATTGTCACAGAGGCAGAAAAAAACCAGGAAAGATTTACATTTAAGAAGCTGCAATCTCAACGTTTTTCCAAACTGAATGGATTAATTTAATAGTCGACATCTCGTCAATTAATTGTGTACTCTATTGAACACCCAAACAGATCATAAATAACACAGTAGTTAATAGTTGAATAGTACAGGATGGACTGGCACACTGGTGGTACAATGAAGAAGAAATGGAAAGTACAGTCACAAAAATATCACGTACGTGTACTTTTGTGTTGTGAATGGTGAATATTCAAGCACCGTGTTCTTGGCAAACAGGAAAATTACAACTTGTTTTTGCTTTGTGTGCTGTGGTCTGTAACTCATGAACTAAAAAGGGGGGAAAAAATACAGTTTGACTAAGAAGAAATACAAAAGATTAATTTGGCTGTAATTTTGAAAAGAGCTCCAGTGAAATGTCATTTAAATTTCCAACAAAGCTGCTCGGATTATAGAAACGGCTTTGTGTTTCAAACAAAGACGAGACAGAAACAGGTGTCCACACGTAAATCAAGACTGGTAGTTGTAACTGGGATATCTGAAGAGTTCTTCAAAAACTGAGAAAGAAAAAAGAGCCAACAGATAGACACTTCTCTTCCGCTGGTTCTGTGTTGTGAATCGGACTGTAGAAAGAATTCATATGAAGGCTTCAGTGGTAACTCAACGTGTTTTTAAAAGCCTTTAAAAACACTCTATTTTAGCTTAATTAGTCTCTTTCTTTATCTTTTTGAAAGCACGGGACACTGCATGCTGATTACAGATGGATGCAAATTAAAATTCACAGCACAGAGCGTCGTGGCCCAGACCAGCATGCTGTCAGACTGGGGAAAACTGGTTTCTGTACCAGGCTGATTAATGAGTCATTCTGTCAAACCACCTTGAACCTTACAATACTGCTAATTCTAAGCATTGTTTTGCTGCGTAGTGAGTTCACATGAAACAATACAAAATTAAACATCGAGAAGTTTGTGTTTATTATTTATACTTTCCACTTCATCACTTATTTATCGCCGCTAACCCTTATGTTTTCTTATTGCTGCATTGACTCCATTATGACAGCTGTAATATTGAATTTCTATATATGTATACATGTGTTGACGTATGGGCTTCTTTCATATTAAGACGCAGCAGGCATTTGTAAAAATGTATTCATAAAGCCTTAAACAATAACATGCCACTATACACCGATCAGCTGTAACATTCTGACCACTGACAGGTGAAGTGGTAATAACGTGGAGTATCTCATTACGATGGAACCTGTCAGTGGGTGGAATATATTAGGCCACAAGTGAACATTTAGTCCTCGATGCTGATGTTGGAAGCAGCAAAAAGGGGCAGCGTAAGGATGTGAGAGACTTTGACGAAGACCACATTCTGATGGTGACGACCGGTCAAAGCGTCTCCAAACCCGCAGGTCTTGTTGGGTCGGGTCCGCCGTTGTTAGAACTAAAGAACAACCGGATCTCAATCCAGTCGAGCAAAATGGGGAAAAATAGCAGATCTGTATTTCTCAGAATTAATGAGGATGAACTGTGGTGTGTATTCTGAAGTGTAATTATTCACTCATTATTATTTAGTCATTTTTGTCATTTTTATTTACTTAGTCATTATCTTCTGTTATTATTATTATTAGTGTTGTTGTTAATTATATATTCATTTATTTATTCATTTCCTCAGGTCTGTACAGTTATGAATTATCTGTAGGAATGAATATTTTCTATGTTAAAAATTGTTAAAAACACGTTGTAATATGTTTAACCATCTCGCAGAGCGTAAACCACAGGTAATATGTCGTATGGTACAGATGTCCAGATGTATTGAGCATTTTATCTGCTCAACAATGGTATGTTATTACTCGAACAATCCCATGAGAACAATATTCTATCGTGTACAGCTGTGACATATGGAAGCGCAGATGGGCTGATATTACAAAATATCATATATTGTAGCCAAACTGGTGAGTGATGACTTTCAGAATCCATTTAAGTTTGGTGATATTGACATTTTTTCTGTCCAATGCCACAAATGCAGGCAGACCTGCAGCGGAAGGACTCTACGAGCGTTTGCTTTTATGTCATTATATATATAATGCATCCTGATGCTCTAAGTGTATTGAAGGTTTTATGATGTCAAAGTGCTCTCGCAACCGTTTGACGAGACTAAAAAGGTGTGTTTACTGTGTTAAGTAGACGCTACAAAGCCCCCTCAGAAATCAGCCTCACTTTGGAGTAGTTAGAGGACAGGCCTGAAGGACGACCCCCATGTGTGCACATTGGAATAATGATCTGGAAATTAGTACCCTGTCTCTCCTTCAATACTCATCCCCTCTCAGCCTCCGGGCCTCTCAGCTCCAGTATGTCGTGTTCACTTTAATAGTCGTTTATTACTTCTAAGTTTGGGGAATTCAGAACGAGCAGCTCCAAAGCAATTTCTGCTTATCGCCGTGCCCTCTGGTGACCGCGCAATGTGACGATTGCTATCGTTGTCTCAGCGGGGCAGAGTTTAGAGCGGGAGAATACACTTGTGGCATTATAACCTCTGGGAGAATCGATACTGTTGTCAAAAGATGCTGTTGCAGGAGTAGAGGTTTTAAACAGTATTTATGGGTTTGGACATTAGGTTTAGGTAAACTTAGAGCATTTTATTAATGTGTTAATTGACTGTGAACTCTGTGAAAGTAACATGATGTTAGCAGTTTAAAAAAAAAATGTAACAATTACTTTTATTATTAGTTCATCTCATCTGCTAATTATATTGAATTAAGTCAAGTCATATCAAGTCAGTTTTTATTTATATAGCCCAATGGCACAGATTTCCCACAGAGTTTGATTTGGTTTGGTTTTGTCACTAAGTCCACTTTTGCCGCTGCTGTTCAGTCATGATGTTTGAGATGTTTTGTTGACCAGTTTATGCATCAACAAGTAATGGATATTAGTAAAACAGTTGTGCTCGTGTTAAGTTGTTCTGTTTTTTGTTTTTTTACCTTGACGTTGGAGCAGCGACGCCGTGATACAGTGTTTGAGTGCAGTCGGTCTCTGGGCTGAAGACGAGTCCTCGTGTTTGCACAGACGGTTGCGTAACTAAACGCTTTGTGGAATGAGTTGCAGGTTGTCTCACTGTTTCTGTGTAAGAGTAAATCACTGTCCATCAAAGTGTTTTTAAACTATGAGACCACAGTGAGTCATCAACTTGAGTATGTCACAAAACATAATCTCCTTGACACAGGTAGAAATGTTCAAATGAGTCACTTCATATACTTAGGAGGTCGTTAATAAACCTGGGCGGTCTGCCCGAGTAAAGAAGTGCTGCTCTGTATAATCTGTCCTTCAACCCTCGGTTTGAGTGAGGGACGACTCTCCCAATAGTAATAATAATAATAATAATAATAATAATAATAATAATAATACACTGATTAATTGTTCAGTCCTAAATGTAAGTGCTATAAATGAAATGGAGGATTTTCTAAACTAAACTAGTAAATATCCAGCAAACTGAATATTAAAGCTCCTTTTCATCCGGAATTAAAAATGTGTAAATCTGTCTTTGTGAAATTTGTTTATGTGACTATAAGGAGCTCCAAGACTGTAATTATACAACGCATCTAAAGGAGAGATGATCATATTTAGCCTCAACAGCATCCTTTTTTTTCCTGTAGGCGAATGCAGAGTCAATATGCTGTTTTACAGGGTTTATAAAAATCAGTTGTAAGAATGGCTTATATTCATATCTTCCGACCAAGACGCATTCAAAGACGAGTTCAAGTTGTCTGTTAAACATAACACAAACAAAAGCAAAAGTGACCCTGAACATCACAGCTTCTCTGTTGTATGTTATTATTCCTAGGTTTGCCACTCACAATGTCTTGTTCTGTAATAAATATACATTTACACGCAGCATATGCTGGAAGTATCAGCAGTAGCTCCAGGCGTTATTGTTAGCAGACTTCAGATAATGAATGACGCAAGAGAGATAACTGTATTTACATGTCTGGCTGATACCCTATACCCCCCGATAAGACCCGTATCAGTGCTGATACCAGGTGAGTGCATACTTACAAATAAAAAAGAGCTTTTCTGCATGACTACATGCCACTAAAGTTAAAATATATATATAAATATCTCGTTGTACTTTTGGTGAACTGACCCCCCCCTAACACATTATTGTAGTGAAAGTAGGCACAATGAAAGCCTTGTGACATTGTTAGCAGCGAGCTGTAGCCTGAAAGGTCCCAGAAGGGCCTGTGTGAATCTGTTGCAACTCCTCATCTTATCCAGAAGCACTCTCCAATAAGATGAATGATTTTATTCCACAACTGGCACTTCACTGTGATGTTATTGCCTGGAACAGAACAAAACCTCCCCGCTGGGTGCTAAAATCTGACAGCTTTATATTGCTGAATTCTCAAAAAATGCGCCTTGCATGTCCCTAAAGCTGCACCAAGCAGACTGCTTTACTGTAATGTTTGTTTCTGTCATGTTTTATTAATCATCAGACATTACTGTAAGTATCTGGTGCATTTTTTTTTATTCTTAAATCCCCAGTGGATGTTTCTAATTATATCAGCATTGCTCAGATAAGTAGAGGTCCTTGTGACTTGATGGAGATGGAGAATAAAGTTTTAGTTTGTCATCCCATTTTATTGTAAAGTACAATCAGAGTTGCACACCTAATGATAGTACTAGAGATAAAAAGTGATTAATCAGCACTGATGGGACATTTCGCAAGTTATCGGCGTCAGCAGAACTTGGCTCTGATAGACGCCGATGGATAGTATCAGGCTTCTCAACTGGAGTTTCTGACTTTGGGGTAAAATAATAACTCAAAACATAAAAAAATCATTCCCACCTACAGAGTTTTACCCTCGTCTTCACAAAGGTATTGCAATCAGCTCTGTCTGTCTATATGTCAAAACCTCCTACACATTTCAACTTGAAAGCTGCACACCGCCGTATCTCAGTCCTCCTAGAAGATGGTCCCGATGTGGATTCTTCACCTTTGGAAGATTTTGGTGATTTTCTCTGACGTTAATGCAGCTATTGCTCTGATCACACAAATGCTGCAAAATGATATCTATTAGGAATGGGGAGAAAAACCAATATGCATCTATGCATTGGCATAAAAGTTTACGATGTGGTTAGTTGTTAAATTATTATTAAATTGAGATACATCGTTTCGAACATCGTCGTGTTAGCAAGATCTGATTTTTCCTAATGTGTAATTTATAAAGGGCCTCTGTCTTTTTTATTTACGAGTGTGCCAATAAATCGTGACCAGTAACTTTACATTTTGATTGATTCCTCCTCTGTGAACTGTTCTCTCAAGCCTGTTTTCGACTCACTGTTAAATGTTTGAGGTGTTATAAAAGTGTAAAAGTCCAGAGATGGCATTTAGAAATAAAAGCAAACTATTTGTACAGTGCTGAAGGGCATAGCACCATATTCTTTTGCATCGTATCACATCGCATCGCATTCTGTTGAATCGTTCCGCATCTTAATAGAGGTGAATTATATCGTATTGCATCAGATGTTCCCTCTTACGTATCTTTAATGTGTCAGATTGTTGGTCCTGTTTGGAGAAGGATGTCGTATCAGCCTCAGTGACGGAGAAGCACATCCCTAATATCTATCAACTTGACCAGTTTCTTGCCGATCCGGAAGACGATCCAGAGCTGAGAGCGTATTTTCATTCCCTTCCTAAATCCACCATATTTGATGGCTGTTACTGACCTCAGTGTTGAACACTGTAACTCCATTTGGTTTTTACACTCATTGTTCATTCCTTTTTCATATCAGACCTGTTCCAGATAAAAGCTTGGTGCATATGATCTAAGGTGTCAGCGAGCTCTGATGTCTAGCCGACAGTTAGTTTGATGTTCAGTTCCACATTTATTGATTCATTACTTTGAGTTTGATGTTCCGTGATTTATTAATTAGTCATTTATTACTTTGACTTAGATGTTCAGTTCAACAGTTATCTGGTGTTTAATAAAGATAGTTAATTTCAGACATGCATAATGTGTTTTCAACATCAGAGTTCTTCGGGGTGGGGATGATATCAGCCAATTAATCTGCTATCTGCTTCTTCCTGCTCCAAACTATCCTACAACTTTTTAAAAAATCCGCTTTTGGCCGACCTCTGCGCAGTACACATGTACGTAAACCTGCGACATGAGCGACAAACACTGTGAATCCTTGGTAATCTATCACATTCTGGCAGTCAAAGTGCTCTGTCAATCAATTAGATAATGAAGAAAAAGCTGCGTGCTGAGATCCTCTGTGTTGTTGCCGCCCGTTTGTTTACGCTTGGATTAAAGATTAGGCTTTCAAAATGCTTAAGATAGATGCTACGTCAGTGTAATTCTAAAGGAATTGAAAGTCCTTTTAAACTAAATGGTTCAGAGAATCTGCATTCAGAGGAGGTACACTAATAATACGGCGTAATCAGATTACTTTGATCCACTTTAATGCTCGTAGGTGGCCCCTTTCTCTTTCTCTTCTCTTTCTCTCCATCTCCACCAATCTCTCGACTCCTCCTGCAGCTCTCTGTTGCTCTGCCTCCTCTCCCTCCTCCTTCTTGTTCTGTTCTTTCTGCTGCTCGCCTCTCTGCCGGGTGGTACTGTACACGGTCCTGTGCAGTAAGGCGGCGGTCTCATTAATCCAGCTCTCATGGCAAACCAGTCCCCAGGGAGAGAGAGCACACTTTTTAAAAAGTGCCCTGTCACACTCTGGCACATCATTTGCATTTAGGTTAAAACCAGCCGGGACTCTTAAATCTTATTTATGGGGAGAGGGAACTCCCTCTTCACTGCGGCATGAGGGCATCAGTTATTGTCAGGCCAAACCTTGTTATACTCTCCCAATTACAGGCACACACACACAGACACACTGTGCTTTGTCACAGTAAAAGCATTAAGTGTTTTGGTTTGTAAACAGGTTATAATCTATATCAGGGTTATGGCTGTTGTCCAATATGCAAGTGTTGCCTTTGCCAGTAATCAGAATAATGGGCTGACAAAGAAGGTGGTGTTTGCTCACACAGCGTGAAGTGCAAGTAGACTCTGAATTGTGATCTTATGCGTGTACAATGT
This sequence comes from Coranthus polyacanthus, assembly GCA_037367275.1. Lineage (NCBI taxonomy): Eukaryota > Metazoa > Chordata > Actinopteri > Kurtiformes > Apogonidae > Coranthus > Coranthus polyacanthus. The sequence goes on from JAPQRN010000010.1 coordinate 1,028,321, forward strand.
GTGCACAGCATTAACAATGGCTGCTCTTAACAAAAAATAATTTAAGATAGGTGAGGGCTTACACAGATGGCCTATAGAGAATTAAATGGCAATTTACTTCTGAAGACAGTGCCCTTTATTTGGATTACAGCGGTCCACAGTCAGGCTTTGAAGTAAATGTCAACATTGTCATGCTAAATATGCACAAAAACATAGGGGTGTTATCGGTAGTCGTTCAAGGTGGACAACCGTGCAGGTCTTTTGTCTGTAGCATCTGATACAACCCATAGGAATGCTTGATGGATTAGTGCCCCAGCAGTATGAGAAACTGCACAAATAGCCATAATGTCAAGGAAAAGAGCGGGATTAAAATACGTAAGTAGAATAAGAACATAAGTAGTCTGTTAAGATTAGAAGCCCTCTGTCACCGTGGCGACAGAACGGACGAGGTGCGTTTCCACCCAGTTGTTTTTATTGGCATTTTCAATTCATGCATTAGAAAACGTGAGGGGAAATGCAGAAAATCTGTAAAAATCTTCAGTGCAATGGAAACAGATTTAGTGAATTTTTCAGTGTCTCTGCACAAATAAGGAGACTGCAGTGTTCACTGAATTAATACAAGAAACAAACATGTCGTATTATATGGGAAACGGCAATGAAACACGAACATGTATGAAGAGCTGCAGAAAGAAATATTAGACAAATCGTGGAAGATCTTGAAAGAACCTTATATAATCCAGACCAGTGGTTCGGTTTGCCAGGTAAAAGCTAATGACAGCTTCAGGTTTGTGACAAAATACCTCTTACATCAGTCATCAGCTCAGGAAGTATGCTATTGTGTTAAATACTACATTTAACTGTAGTATGCACTTTTGACGAACCAACTCTTAATATTAGCATGACAGTAATGGGTGGAAACGCACATAAACCCACATTTTCTTTGTCTGCTGTATCTACCGATGTTGTGTCTCAAGTACGGGAAGAGGACACACCGGCAAATACACAGGTATAGTTTAGGGAATTTATTAATAGTAAAGCTTACAAGTGAGAGGGCAGGAAGGCAGGGAGGCACAGGGTGGAGAACAGGCCCCTGAAGGCATCGGGCCTCCACCCCATGAAGGAAACATGGGAAAACAAAAGGAAAACAGGCTAGACCTCAAACCAACTTCTTGTTTCTCTTTGTGATCCACATTCAAAGGCATTTTGAATGTGGATGTCTTTAAATTGCATATAAATAATTAGGGCTATTTATCGATTTAAAACTAAGTAAATAATCCCATAATTTGCTGCAATGAATTGGGATTAACCTCTTTCTTCCTAAAACTGAAGCTTGGAATAATGGATATATCCAATAAACCCATCAAGGCCAACAAGATCGACTTTAAGCTCGAAAGGCGTGTTTCTCATACCCACTCACAGAAATAATAAGAAAACCCAGACCTATATATTAAAGTGAATTTCAAACTGTCAAGACTATTAAAATTAGATGTGAGCCCAGAAGGCAATAATTTCTACACTTTATATATGTTCAAGTGCCACTTGATTTTCTAAAAAGGTCCACAATAGTCCAGCAACTATGGGGGAAAAAAAGGAATGATTCAGCTGAGAGTTGAGAATGAGGACATTTTTTTTCACTCGACAGAAACAATTTGGCTCCGTCCTCCTTTACATTCAGCCAGTTCCTGAGACAGACCGGTCTGTTTACATTAACAGGATACCAAGGACAGGTCAGTGTACTTTATTAGGTACTGGAATTGTTATATATAGTATAGATTGGTGCCGGTCACACTGTATTTTTTTTGTATTTTTTTCAGTTTTATTGATGATTATGTATCACAGTCGTTTTGTTTTGCTTCTGTTTTTAGGCTGCGTTTTAACGTCAGGCCACAGACAACAGATAGCAGTTAGCCCAGCTCCGGTTCATTTACAGCTTTTGGTTATTTGAGGAAATATGGTAGTTGGTATCGGCCGATACGCAAAGCCTGGGAATTGGTATCTTTATCAGAACTGAAAATGTTGCATTGGTGCATCCCTATTTTAGGGTTTAGTATTAGTGTGTAAGATGTAAAATGTGACTGCATGAAGATATTGATGTTGAAGAAGAAAATGAAAAAGGTGCACCATGGGTACTCAAAGCAGCAGAGGTCCTCATTGAAATGTTCTGAGTACATATAGCGCTTTTCTGCCTCACCGCCGTCCAGAGCGCTTTACAGTGTGTGTCTCATTCCCATTCACACACACACCAGTGGCAACAGAGCTGCCACTGGGAGCAACTCGGAGTTCAGTGTCTTGCACAAGGACACTTTGACATATTAATGGGAGGAGCCAGGGATTGAACCTCCAACCCTTGTGGACGACCCTACCTTTACCTCCTGTGCCACAGCTGCCCTTAAATCAGGGTCATTTTAGAAGACTTGGCAATGTCCTCCAAAGACACAGAAGTCATTATACAACCATTTTCACAAGCTGAATAGTACCACATATGACTGATAACTTGAGCTGTTGACTTTTTCGATCCTAAGTAATTTTTTGTCTTCGTTTTCACACACGAGACGAGGCAGAAAAAACACGTGAAATGAATTTGAAGCTCTGAGAATTGAGACCCACATTGTGCAGGTGCAAAGGTGGTATAACTTGTTCCTTGCGCTTGCACGCTTTGTAAAAACCTGCGATCAGCAGTAAAAATCTTGCTTGCAACTACATCTTAGGCTGTAATCAGTATAATGGTCTAGTGCAGCACGGCATAAGCCTGTGTTTATATATAGACCTACGAGGGGATAAGTAGGTTTGTTCATGTGAGAGTGGCACGTCTTACCTTCGCGTTCTCTTCTCCTGGCTTTACTGTCCTTGTTGTTGCCATCCTGATTCTCATCTCCCATGCTAACAGAAGTGCCTTAAGTTGCTGTTTGAGTCACTCAGTTCTGGGCTGTTTCTTTTGATCAGACCTAATCCTCATTATTATTTACAGATTCGCGATTTCTCCCCGCAACCATCATTTCACTGCTGTGGAAAAAAAAACAGTTCATGGTATGGACTTTGATCAATTATGGACTATACACTAATGGGCTGTGTCCCTTCAGGGTGCCCTTAACATCCCTATCTGCTCTGCATTGTGCTTGCCTTGCTTCTTTGTTAACTTCACTGTGACATCTGTGTGTAAAATAAGCTTTAAATTATGTAATAGCTTGTATACCAGTAGAGTTAGCTTAATATATTTGGAAAATAGATTTGTGTACTGCACTGCGTCATGCTAGCAATTAGTGTAATAGTCTGTTTCAGTGGCAGGGTGTCCAAAGTAATCCATAAGCAGTATAAAGATGCGCACTGTGTACCATCTTGCTAATGGTGGCATTAAACAGGATGTGATCTACAAATTCCTAATTAGAGTTTGGAAAGGGAATGATGGCCTTAGCCACCAACAATAGACATTATGAAGAATGTTCATACACTAAGTGGCTATTGCTATAAATATACAAGCAAGAACATGTACTTTTATTAGACAAAATAACAGATTAGCACTGTAATCACTTTGCAAAATTACCCCTCTGCCTTGCTTTGTGGAAATAAATAGCCAACTGTATTGCTTAAATGATCATGTGTTTGAGGTATTTAAGTAGTGTTTGTGCTGCTCTGTTCAGGTCACTATGTTAATTAAAGAAAAGTGCAACTGAGAACCTCATGCTCAGCCTTTTTGTGCAATGAATCCGTAAGAAGAAAAGCTGTCTGCTCTCTACATGAACAAGGAAATGTTCTGATGCTGAGTGTTGTCAGTACGTATTCTGGATTTTTAGAGACGCTTAAGGTTGGGAGAGGCTCAAGAAGCAAGGCAGTTTATGTTCATGTGTCATGTAATCTGCAAATATAAAGGTTGAGATGAAATCTGTCAAGCTTACGTTAAAATACACTTTTTTAATGCCAGGAAGTTAGATGCAGGTGAGTTATGTCACTAGTCATTAAATGTTAGTTTAGTGCGGTTTGTAGTTCATCATCTTCATTAAATTAGTTGTTTTCAAACTTGCACTGTTTTAGTGCGTTTGAATCCGACTATACTTTGCACAGTTTGTTTCTGTGGATGTGAGACTACAGTTTAGAAGAAGGGTTCTGGTCCTGAGCCAACTGTAGGATGTGATCTGACATGTTCCTGACCCAGCTACCAGGCCTTTGAGGTAAAAGCCTAGGAATTAAGGACATGGAACATTTTCTTTAAATTTAGGCCAATCAAGGCCATTGGGATCTTCTTTTTGGGTTTACTTTTTTCGCTTCCATCAAACAAATGAGAATGGGGAACCGTCTCATGTGGGTTTTCGTGTGGTGATGCATCTGATTGTTTAAGTCAGTGATCCACTTATTTGGACCAAAGCAAACGAACCACAGTATTGAAATTGCATTCATACAACCTAGCATTTGGTGGAACCTCGTCCAAACAGAAATAGTCATTTTTATGTTAAACGACATGTATAAAGAAAGTCTAACTCAGTTTTAACCTACCTAGACATCTTATGACCTGCTAAACATCAACATCCAGACTCGGGCAGCCCTCAATGTTCACCTCCTTCTCATGTCAAAGTGGCCGATGGTAGGGCTAGGTGAGAAAAGATATGCTTATCCTTTGAGCTACAATCACGATCCACGATCAGTTTTCCCACCTGTTATAAAATGTACGCGGGTTACAACCAAACTATGACGGGTTTTCCCATAGTTTTAGGCTTAGACTGTGACTGATGGCTTTTTGTTGCCGATGTCTGACCAGAAATTGTGTTTTTGCACCATTTTGGGCAGTTATTATTGCTATGTTTTGACAATAGCTGATGAAGTAAACACTAATCCACAAGTGTACACACATCTGTATAGCTGTAGTGTTTCCATTAATTGCTAAGACGTGCATTTCCCAAACGGGTCTGAGCTGTTTTTAATGGGTTGCCAAATAGACTATAATACATAACAATATGTTGTCTGAATTCATTTTTCTTATTAAAATAGTTGAGTGTTCTCTTGAAGAGGTTATAAATGTTGACCTCACCAAGGCCCTGTGAAATGAGGAGGAGAGAAGATCAGAGATGCAACAAGACAAAAACAACATAGAAGACGCAACGAGACGGAAAAGAAAAAACAAGAGGAAAATGTTGTAACAAGAGGAAAATGACACAAAAGGTGCAACAAGTGAAACATGTAAAAGGTCCAAGAAGATGACAATGATTAAATTATGGAAAAAAGAGACTCAGACACTTTGCTTTAACAGTGAAAGAGTCAGTAAAAATGTAGACAATATCTCAATTCATTCATTTTCCACCTTTGGGTCTCGAGGAGGCATCAAATTGATTTTTTTTTTTGTTTTGCGTGTTGAGCTGAAAAAAATTGGGAACCACTGATTTAGACTGTGCCGCCCTAATTTGTCTCACTGGAATTTTATAATGAACCATAATCCACTCCAGCATAACTCTACAGCATCTGTGTCAATCAGTCTCACTGCTCGTCCGAGTTCAGGATCCGGAATCTCAGAGTTACTTCACTGACTGAAGGCGTCATTCGGTCGGTCATGATTTCTTCAGCAGCAGCAAAACAACAACTCTGCAGGTTAAAGTGGTCTAGCTGAAAACAGACAGATACTAACGAATCACTATAAACGGACTGAAATAAAGTATTGGAACTTCCTCTTTAACATACTGTAATTGCACTGGTACCTAAAGTGAATGTTTACTCAGTGGGAAAGTTTGCACAGTGCTGTTATTTATTTATTTATTCAATGGCACAATCTGTACGATCCCCCGGAAACGCAGATTATATGACTAAGATTGTGATATTGAAGCCCTTGGTGACAGTGTTTACAACTTTGATAAGAGGATGAAGTGGAACTATCCTACTGACATTGAAAAGAAAAAAAAAAAAAACACGCCCTGAGAGTGAATTATTCTTAGACAGATGGAGCAAATTGTTTTAAAGGAGGGAGAATTGTGGTGGGAGCGCTGGGGTGTCAGGTGTGGCAAAAGGTTTACATGACTCACGGGTCAGGCAGGACGGCCCCTGAGCAGAATTTCACTTCGGGCCCCAGGGAGTTCAGGACCGGCTCTGTCAACATCTGTTTACATCCAGCCTCAGCCTTCTGAAGCAGCTGGATGGCAAAGCTAGGAAGGAAAACGAAAAGAATAAAAGGATTCTCTCTGTGATCTCAGGTTCGATTTATGTCTTCCAGTCAGAGCACTTACTTCCCCTGACTTATGAGCCTGATGCCTCTCTGCTACACCTCACACTTACACAACAGAAAATCACCCATAAAGTTTTGTCATGCATTTATAATGTTTTCCATTTCTGCACTCTGTGTGTGTTTTGGCGTGCTTCGCTATTATTTCAAACAGCTAGAAGTGCAAACGTCTGAGGAACTGAGGTTTGACAAAGCACTGTTTTTTATGCTCCACTGCTTTCAGAAAATCAGTCTTTACTCTTCATTTCCTCATATACTTGTTCTTCCTAGCATGGATGAAAAACGCTGGCAGCAGATGAAGGGGTTTCAGGTGTAGGAGGGAACACTGGCTGGCAATGACTACCATTAAGATGTAATTGGCCACTGTTTCGTCACTCCTACAGCTCCTGAGACCTGTGTACTTCAAAGTGATAAAGTTCCTCTTTCAGGAATTTTAGGTTCTTTTAACAGTGTTCGATTTTACATATTTATGCTTGGATTTAAACCAGCACCGTGACATGCCTCTCTTCTCGGATAAATTCCAGAGTACGTCCTTCATGACACCGGCAAATGTGTCAAATGTGGAGCTACAGCAGAAAGGTTTTAAATTTGTCTGATGTGTGTGCGCGTTTCCTGTGTCTTGCAGAGATCTCCGGAAACTCGGAGGACATCCCTCTGGTGCGCTGGAGGCAGCAGTGGCTGGAGAACGGAACTCTGCTCTTTCACATCCACCACCAGGATGGCAGCCTCAACCTCCCCGAACCAACTGACGATCCAGCCAACGATTCTGCAAAGGAGGAGCTCCGCATCCTACACATCTCTGTCATGGTAAAAAGAAAAAAAACACACTCCTCTGATCGATCTTAATTTGTCATATGACCTTAAAGATCGTGTCATTCAAAAAATAACTTAACAGCGTTGTCAGAAACGTATCTACTCAGCCGACATTCGTTTTCAATGTAATGACAGTATTTTACAGAGAGCGTTGTACGTAGACTTTGTCCTAACCTATAGGTTTGTAGCATTAATCGCTAGGCTAGTGAATTTATTTCCATCCGTTTGTGGCGTAGATACTTTAGCGTCTCTCCACTCTAAGGTGTTTGGATTTAGTCCACATTAACTTGCAGAGTTTGTGTAACGTGCTGCTTTGCTGCTGCTGAAGAAATAATGATGAAGAATTACCGTCCGTGAGCTGCGGGTTAGGCTTCTGGATGTGCAGTGAGTCTGATTTACACAGATGCTTTAGGGATAACCCGAAAGAGTTAGTTAGAGTTAGAGTGTAAGAGTTTTTGATTCATTATAAAACTCCAGAGGGACAAACTCTATGTAATTATCTAGGTAATTAGTGGAAACCCTGCAGCTGTATGTACAGGAAAATGTCGATAGTGTTTACTTCATCTGGATATTGTAAATATTGTAATAATGTCAGTCCAAATGATGCGAAAATGCAGAATTTCTGGTCAGATAATAACAACAAAAAGCCATTAGAGACAGACGAAACCTCCAGAAACCAGAGAAAACTAGAGGAAAACTTACAGTTTGGTTGTAACTGTTTTTTTATACGAGGTGAGAAAATTGTGTTTCAGATCGTGGATCGTGATTCTATCTCAAAAGATTGTCATGTGATCTTTCTGCCAGACAAATTGCTTTTCTCTTTTAATATAGACATATGCTGTCTGCTTTATGTGCTGTTTTATGGTGGTTTACGGAGTTGTTTTCCCTGCAGATATCATCTTTGAAATAAGATAACGTGTCGCTCCCACTTGCTTTTGTTTCACCATTGCCTTGTACTGAATATTCACATTGAAACAGCTGACCCCACACTTTTTCTCAGAGTAAATTTGGGAGCCGGTAAATCCTGCAGGTTGTGTCACGGCACTATAGCTGTTTTACAAATTCTAGTTTCCAAATCTGTGTCTCACAGTCCACGCCGCCTTATAGTATCTTGTCTTTGTCCTAAATATACATGCTATCTCACCTACAGCTACTGCAAATCCTGCCTCCAGCCTGTCACTATTCTGCCTTGTTGTGTTTACGATTTGCAGTGCACTCATATATGGTGAGTGCGTAGCGTGCACTTTAGTCTGCTGTTCTGCCACGGGCCACAGGGCATGGATGCGTTCAGCATGAAGTAGGGATGTAATACAGCTGTGAAAACATGGAGGCAGTCAGGCTGGAGTCCTTTAATTTAATCCAGACTCAAAAGCAAAGTATTCTAATTATAGCTTTTTTTTTTTTTTTCAGAGAGAGACACAAGAATGAAATAATTCCATACTATATTTCTATGAGGAACACACATTAATAAAATTCCAGGTTTGAGTTGCAGGATGTAGAGTTTTGCATGCCTGCACTGTATCAAACCTTATCTGCGATGTCGGTAGAGTAGGAAATGAATCCTTAGATCTCGCAGCTTCCTCCTCTTGCCTGAGGAAATGTATATTTATTAGATCTTAGATATGCCACACCTACTTCCAATGCCCTTTTCCAGCCCAAAGACATTACAATCGTGCTTTGATGGATGATATGTATGTTCAGACATTGAAAGCACATTATGGCTGCATACACAAATGATTAGTCAGCTTGAGAAGACTTTTGCCAGCAGCTACATCTGCTGAGCGGAGGCAGGGAGCTGTGCATCGACACCCGCTGAATGTCAACGACCTTCAGCCCTTGAAATAATGACAAATAGCTGACCTTGACTACACTCTGCATGTTTTGCACGTATAAGCAAGCATCAAGTGGATCACGTGGACGTACAGGCTCGAACGGTGACAACAATTTTATATACAAATGAGGTAGCCAGTGCACTGGTTCTGCTTCTTACCTCTTTGATTTCTCTCTAATCTCACATTTTTTACTCATTGCTCTATCTGCATTTCACATCCCATCAACCTCAGGTCTGTGTCTTTTGTGCGCCGCGCTCTGCTAATTCCTCCTCCTGAAAGAGCTGCGGCGGCAACACTGCCACCAGGGTGTTTTTCACGAAGGTGCTGGAAGAGAAGGATTAGCATGCAGATATGAGCAGACCGTGACAACAGATGGAAGTGGTGTTGCCGCTGCGCTGCCCAGGCCCCGCTGCAGCTTGCCACCCGGCTGGAGGCCCCGACCTATAAATCCAAAGCCGTGTCACTTGTTCAGCTCCTCGTAGATACAAAAAGGGTCCTGTGACGGCTGCTTTGCGGGCTTTCTTAGCTCCAGCACACACCTGTCACCGGACCACTCTCCATTTTCTGTCTTAGGAGGCTACAGGAAATCACAGCCGTCAGCACAGGTACCGCTCTGGGCGACATGCAGCTGTGGATGTCTACATTTCTTTATACCCCTGCCAAATGATATAAATCCTCGCTATAGTGTTCTGAAGAAGGCAGCAGGCAGAAAACCTACTGACAAAGTAAAAAATTATAATTTGGTTACACACTGTCATACATGTCATTCTGCTATCTGTTACCTGTACTGACATTTTGTAATTATTTTGCCGCTACACTTTTCCAAAGCCTTGTAATGAGGCCTGTCATATTTATTATATACTCTCTATATAGCAGTTATTTGAAATAATCGTCATTATTTTACATAATTGTGATAATATCCATTCACTTGTATGTAACTAACAGAAATAACTTTTTATCATTACTTCCACATCATTTACCAAAGACATCATGGCATAAAGTTAACAGAATAGACAATAATATCAATAATCACAATTATTTGTTTGACAATTAATCGTCAACTGAAATTCTAATACCATGACAGCCCTTCTTCTAATTGCTCTTGAGGAAATGTTTAGAATAATTCCAAAAAAACCCCAACTTTTTCTGAAGCAACCTGGATGCATTTAAATATAAACTAAACCAAAAGCTCAATAAAAGGAGCTGACTTATTTTGAGTTGAAACGCCATCAAACAACATTTGGCATAGGTTTGGTGATATTTTTGATTTGCAGATTGAGTTCAGTTTGAAACACGAGGTCAATCTCTGTTGTTTCCAGCTGATAATTTGGCCATGATTTCATACTGCACGTTGCTTTCGTCCAAATAAAGTCACAAATCAAGGACTTGTTTAATTCCTGTTACTTCGTTACAGTGTCATGCACTAACGTACGGGCGTAATGTGATTAACGCTGATGTTTTCTTTTTAGTTAGTTTTAATTATCAGTGCACGTTGCAGTATCGATGACTGCATTCAAATTTGAACCGAGAAGCATCTCGTTACCGGTCCCTTCCATGCTCACCAAGTACAGTAGTTAATAAACCTCACCATTATCCCTCTTCCCTGTCAGCAGCGTGACCAAGGATGCACACTTTGTAATTCTGTTTTCAATTACACATACATTCACACAGATGTTTTTGCTCACAATTTGTTGGAGTGCATTGCATATTCCACCCGCTGTCTCCCATCGGTGACTTTGGTCTTAGGGCATACCATTTTCCTCAGTTAAACAGATTTTTCTCGCACACTTTCATGGTCACGTGAACTGCATAGTTATGTGTCTTGTTTGCAGTATATGGTCCTGAAAATATAGATAATCCTTGTTTGAATGCTATGTTTAGGTTTAGGCTTTACCTGATAAGAAATGGTATTTTTTTTGGAAATAAGCCTAGTGTGCGGGGCTTGTTTACATATATTGAGCTTCCAGATAGCATCGATTACATTTTTTTGAAAGATAGAGTTATTGAGAAACATATGTAGAGTGTTTTTTTTTCCCTTCCTTTTTTGTAAATATACTTTTTACACCGTGGGACGAATAATAACTCACGCCGTCATAACATTTCACAGCTACGCCTGTGTTTGTCCAGGAGTTTCAAATAGAAGTGCACAACATGGAGGCTTCCTCGCGCAGGGTTCAAAGCTTCTCCCTGTGCTTTCACATCCAACAATGTGACCAGTGTGTCCTCCACCGGCCGCTGCTGGTCATCCATAATAGATGACTAACCTTGTATATGTCTGTACCAACACCAGGTGAGACACTGGCAGTTCAAACGCATGTCCTCAACCGCAGGAGACGACTACAAAATAAAGCAGACATATAAGGCCTGAAAGATAAACAAAAACATCGTGTATACTTTACACCGAAAGCATCGTCAGATCTTCGACACGACATGATTGGTTTAAGACTCTTAGCCTCCTGTGTATCATTGCTATTCACAATTCTCCCCTTTTAATTTCCAAACTTTAATCAGCTGCTGTTTTGCCACCGGGCCTCAATGGATCAATCCAATCATCACATGCTGTATGGAGGCATCCAATCCAAACCAACTCAATTATATTATATGAAAGACTTCTATAGCTTTTCAAGCTTATGGGTTGGATTTGTTGGTGTTTTCCCTGGTGCATCTCTTTTAGTTCTGTTGTTTTTTTCCTCAGAGGCCATAAAGCAACTTATTAATTTGTGCAGACATCACAGCGAAAGCCTAAGCAAAATGAAAGGACGCAAAGTAAACAAAAGAACAGATAGAATGTACGTTAGCGTTGCAGAACAATATGTATATGTCTGTGCGCAGTGCAGTTGTCTGCACCGCTGCAGGCCCGACTCACAGAGCTCCTGTCCATTTCACCGGGCGGTTCAGAGTTTTGGCAGCCGGGCAGGATTTGGTTTCCCTTACTTGTTTGTTGTGGATCGGCTGTGTGAAAAAAAGTCTTACTGTGCCCACTCAACCCAAAAGGTGAGGAGCAGTCGAGTCTGTCAGAGCGCTGGTGTCTGATGTTAACGTCAGATGCTGCCAGGCGCCTCCTTTGGTCTGTCCGTTCTGTCTGCCGAGGGAATTAGGAACATAAAGTTTTAAGCTTTTTGGTTTTAATATTTAAGACCTAGCTCGATAGCCAGCACGTATCTGCTATTTTGTAATCATGCATATTTTTTTTCTCTCCATTTTGTATTTTCATCTTTTTTTGGAAGTATCCTCACTGTTTGCACCTTTGGAAACAGGCATAACAATAACTACTGTGTCTAATAGGGCTGAGCAATGTGGACAAAAATGATATCAGTCGATACTTACAATTGTCAGGATAAATGTCAAGTCATTATAACATTCAAGTTAAAAGGCTGATTGTCAGTCCTGAGTGAACGTTGAAGAAACCAGAAGGTTATTTGTGGTTTTAAACTGTTCTTTATGGTCAGAACATGACAAACACTCACAAATCTAGAGGCAGAACATTCACAGCTATTATAATGATAACATGTTTGTTCTACATCCAAACATACATGATTAAAAATTAAGTAAAACAATAAAACACTGAAACATATGCAAGTGTTGTAGCTGACAATGTAAACTAAATAAAACCCAAAAGACAAAAGAAAAATGTATGTCACGATAAATCATCATCATGAAATATCGCAATAAAAAAAATATATATCATGATAATGATACATATTGTTTTATTACCCAGCCCTACTGCCTATTTTCTACTATAGGCATATAAATAGTGTAGGCGTTTCCTTTCCTTCTAGTTTTCAGTCGCATTTTTTTTTTTTTAATTTTGGCACCAAAACTGCCTTGTTAGGTTTAGGGCTAGGGTTAAAAGATCATGATTTGGGATAAAGTAGAAGCTTTCACAATGTTAACCGCATGTTGGACAGCAGGCCTATACAACACCAGGGTGTAAATAGCATGGTTGGCTGTAGACACATGGATACAAACAGCATCTGTCATTATGCACACCCGGTTGGGTGGAAGCAGCCACATGGGTTATTCCACCCCGGGTGCAAATAACATCTGCTTCATAATAATTGGCGGTGGGGGGTGCTTATTCAACACAAGCTTCTAGGGGTGGTGGGTTTTTTAAGTTGTTTGTGATTTTGTTTGTGATTTTGTGCTATATAAATAAAACTGACTAGACGTGAGGAATCTGGCTTTTACAGTTTTTAAGACCATTAAAAACTATCTGAACTTGCCTTTTTTATTTTGTTGTTTTTGTTGAGACACAGGGACTCTGGCTCATTTTCTCAATCACCAATAACTAGGGTCTGTGAGTTTATGGGAAGAGATGATGAGATGATGATTGTGACACAGTGCAGCTTGTGGGGCATTGACATTCATGTGGTGACCCTCCTAAAACCTGTGTTGATAGCATTGATCGTATAAACCTTAAATCAATGCGGCCCTGACCACTTGTAAAGTGGGAGCCCCGGCTGAATCGCAGCCTCCAGAGCTGCTCTCTGAGCATCACAGCATGGCATGTTTTTGAAAAGCCTGCCGAGCGAGACAAAGCAATCCAAAGCTTCCCTATGGGCTGTGAGGAAGGCAGGCACACGGCCCAAATGTCTGGCCTGTTTGTAGTTCTTCTGAATCTCTGATGCAGACAACACAGCCCCTCCGCTTGATTTGTCCAAAAAACAACCACAAAACAAGCAAACGAAAACATTAATTGCACTGTATTAGACAGAAAAAGACTTTATGTAATTGAAGCAACACATTTTTAATATATAACTATGTGAGGGGCACTGATTCATGCGGTTTCTTTTCAGCCTGGCATTGTGCGAGTGATTTATTTTTGCACAATGTCTGTGAACTGATAAAAGAAGATAATGTTTCTAATAAAACCAAAGCCAATATTTAAGTAGTAGTAGTAGTTGAAGTGTAATACCACTGAGAGCCACTAGATGCTGCTCTAAAAAGGCCTGGTTCCCATATACACTTACATTGAACTAAAAATACAAAGTAAGTAATTTTTTCCAGGAGTCATTCTGCTCTCATTTGTTTTATTTAGACCTTCTAATGAGCGTTCTGGTTCTGCTCCATCAATAAGCTTTTAGGATGAATAGAAGGCCGCCGTGTCGAGATTTAATTGACCCGTGTGATTGACAGCTCGCTCACCTACTGAATTGGATTTTATGAGCTTCTGTTTGATGAATAAAACATATTTTTTTCTCACAGTTCAACTGCAGTCGTGGTTAATAAGTTCAGGTCTTTACAAACTAGGCGTGTTTTTTGCACGAAGCCTTCGTTTTTATCATGAGTACATTCACACAGAACGCAAATATTTCCAAAACAGCAGGGTTTCATTTTTTTTGGAACAAAGTTGATTTTTCCGAGCTTTCGCACCGCAAAAAAGGCATCGTGAAACGGACGTCGTGTGACTACAACGATGCTGGACCTGTTGACCTCTAAGCCACACTGTTTTGTATAAAACGCAAAAACGATACAGATAATGAGGTGAAGGACAATGTCTTTTACGCTAACAAAGCCGTCAGATGACTGTTACACACTTATTAATGATGACGTTTGATCGCGTCGTAAGTTAGCGTTGAGCATTAACTCACCCATCACCAAGGCTCGGCCATTTTTCACTCCTGGCTCTAAAAAAGCCAACATGGCGACGGCTTAAAAACTCCTGGCTTCAAAACGATGGTGATATTAAACTATTTAATTGGTAGCTTGAAAGTAGCAGGTTTCTAAAAGTTCTGAGTTAAAAGTGTAGCAGGGTTGTATACTGTTCAGATTGTGGGTTTTATAAATAAAGTTGACTTGACACGAGGGATGTGTGGTTGGAAGGGAACAGTCACAGCTCCATACAGAGCTGTGTTTGGAGATTAAAAGAAAAAAAAAAACCCTGTGCTTCAACTTGACCTTGTACCTCAACCTTTAACTTGACTTTGTCTGTTTTTTTTTGTTTTTTGCCGCTGTTGCAGGACTTCCACCCCTTGCTTTTGTCCACATGTTCTGTCTAATAGGTCAAAACTGATGCAGTAACGGTATAAACAGGGTCAGATAAGGTCACAGTATCAAGCCATGCCAGTTAATTTTCCTATTAATGTTTTTTCTTTCCGCTTGTGTCTGTGCTGAGCCTCGAGCGGTTTGTTAGCGAGCGCGCAGGAAAAATCTTGATGTGGCGTCAGCAACAAACAATTTCCGCTCTGTGTTGGGATTTTAGCGAAGGGCCACTGTCACATAAAGCAAACGGTGTCCTTTTAATAAATCAGCCTTGCACCAGAGCTGAGGCGTTACATACTGCTTAGCTGGTTTATTGTCCCCTTTGCAAATGCTGAGGACACTTACACTGGCTACATATTGAAAGAAAATGAATCAGACTTTTTCCTCAATTTAATTTCCTATACAGACAACCCTGAGTGAAAGAAGTGAAAGAAAGAATGTGCAAAAGCAGTACAATGTGTCTTTTCACGGTTTCATTACTTATTTTTCAGGTGCTGCTTCACAATATGTTCTTCATGGCCACTTGTCCTTCTCCTGCCACGTTAAATAATATGAAGTCTAACCGTGTCAAGAAAAGACACGTACAGTAATCCTGTAAAACAGAAATAATTCCTGTTTTTTTTACTTTAACCTTTATGAAACCAGGCAGAACGTTAAGAACATTCTTTCTTATTTGCAGTGTCGGGCTGGCAGTGACTAATAGGTCAATTTTGTCTCAGAAACTCTTCCAACAGCACTGATTTTTAATCTAATATCACCACATTTAATGCATATTTAAATGTAAAATCCCAGAATTACTGCAGAATCAACACCAAGGAATTATATTTAAATTAAAATCCTGTTGTTTTTACTTTTAAACACAGATTCTCTCCTGAGGACGACAAATGTCCAGTCAAGACCATCAAAGCTTCTCTTTTTCCGCAGCTTTTCATCTATCTTTAAGTTTAGTCTTTTGAGAGCTGTGGAAGGAAGGTAATTTATTCCCCTTGACTCCAACTTTGAAATGTTAATTACATAACTTAAATGTAATATATTTTTAATCTGTTTAAAAACATGGACCTCATCATAAATAGCAGTAAGGTTTTATAAACCAAAGAGATCTGAATGCGATGTTTAAAGACAGAATAAAGATAAACATATGGCAAAAAGCATCTTTTGAAATGAGACTAAATGTAATTAAAGTGTAATTATCACTTGTATTGGCTTGTCATTCTGTCCCTCAGGACAAGACATGCTGTCTTGTCACAACCCGAGAACTCAATACTCATCAATTTCACCACAGTAATAATTTAATATCACAAGGTTTCATGCAGAACACCTAAGCTATTATTTCCCTTGCATTCTACCGTACCTTTCTAATTTCCAAAGTATTTGTAGAAACACGGTGAACTGCTACCTCTCATTCACTGCCACCAAATGAATTAGTCACACCTGAGCAGGTGTCAAAATGAGTTTTGGATTTGTGCAGATGAAACTTTGGGAAAGAAAGCCGCTTGATCCAGTTAAACACTGGTGCCAGATTATCCAGAATGTGAAAATATTCTCATGCAGAAAGCAGCCAAGTATACATTTAGACGCATATATTTATATGAGGCAAGATGAAAGGAAAGTTGAATTTCAGGGGAGGCGTGAAACCGATTTCAACATGAAAGAGAAAAGCACTGAACGTAATTGGTATTAATGTGAGAGTTAGCATCTAATGATGGTATAGTATGTAGTACTGCAGAATGTGATTGCATAAGTATTCTGTACAGTCACTGTACTGCTGTGTTTTCCAAACTTAGGGTCCCGTTTTTATTGGGTCCCATTTGGCAGAGTGAAATGCAAAACTATGCTGTGCTACGCTGTGCGATTCCAGTTCATTTTTCTAATTAAAAGAGAAGGAGAGCGTTCTTCTTTTGCTACACTGGTCTGTTCAGCTCAGAGCTTTCTCTCTTCTGAAAACCTGGACTGAAAACGTGATCAGTTTCCAGCTGCGGTAACGTCGATTGTGACTTTTGTGATTCCCTAACTCTTGACCACGTGTGATGAAACGGTGACGTTTTCCAAAACGCCTCATACGTTATTACATCAGACTTCACATACAGTGTTCCGTATTCTTTCATGTACTTAATACATGAACCTGAGTAATATTGGCTCAGCATTAATGATCTAACGCACACGTATGCTTTTTGTCATGTAAAAGTCGTCCTGCTTTTTGTATTTGATTGCACACTCTGACTCACGGCCTTAAGGTTACATTTTGATGTCAGCTAAAAAACAAAACAAGTCCCACCGTTACAACTGGGATCATTATTTCTTCCCCCTGTTGAAGTAACCTTCACTTGCTCAGTGAAAAAAACAAAGGGGGACAGAGCAGCTGGAGGATGAACCTCCTCTAGCTGTTCTGCTGCCCAGCCATTCTATCTGTGGACACGGTATTGTGTTAACTGCTTTATTCATTACAGCAGGGATACTCAATCTCAGCCTGTCAGAGCAGCACGTCAGGAGTTTAACCCCAGTAAGACCTTAATGGCAGAATGGCCAATAGCTGGGTCACTGAACGCATGTGAATGCTGCCAATGTTAATACCTCACATTTCCCCGTAACAATAGAGTCAGAGATGGAAGCTGTGCAGCATGATTTGACAGGATATAGCACATTACAGACCTGTTTTACCCGTGATGTTAAATCTATCATTTAGTAACTAATTCTGTTTGTATGTAGAGTTTCCACTGAAGTCCACACCCCTTACAAAGTGATTGTGCGTGACTAGCTACCCACAAGCTAAAGGTCGAGAACAGTTAAAGTAAATCAAAGTCAACTGCTTTGATAATGGATTAATTGCTTTGAGTAACTTTCTAAAATAAAAAAAAAGCAAAATTCTGTGATTCTGTCTTCTTGAATTTGAATGTTTCCTTGTTTCTTTACACCTCTGCGACAGTAAACTGAATATCTTTGAGTCGTGGACCAAATGAGGTATTTCAGGATGCTTTTTGAAACGCCGATCTACATCTGCAGCAAACAACAGTTGATTAATCGGGAGAAAATGACCGACAGATGCATTCTACAGGAAGAGAAAAGACAGGAACATGTACACACTCAAAAACACAGAAACACAGCTTGGTGGATGTTTCTTTTATATCAGGATATCAGGAAAGTGTGACATACCAACACGAAGTGAAGGGTTCAGACGTCTGACACCCATATCTCTGCAGTGTGTGTGACCATAACCATCCACTGCAACTTGTTTGTAAAACTAACAGTTTCTACTTGTGCCTGACTCATCCCATCCTTCTGGTTTTCCTTGAGGCTTGGTAATTCGATTTTCAGTAGGAATATTTCCTTTCCTTTCATATCATAATCTGTTTTACTGTCTTTGAGATTCAAAAACCGGACACTGGACTTGTTAACGTTGTACCACAAATCTGTTTACCCTTGAGCATGTTCTCTTTTTCCAGTCTTGAGAGGAATGGGCTTAAAAAACACCCAAACTATACCAAAGATATCCAGGATGGTTTCAAAAGAGGTTTTTAAATCTCAATGAGTTTTTTTAACCTGGTTAAATAAAGGATATATATATATTTTCCAAAACTTTTAAACTCTGCACATAAAGTCTTTTGTACAACCACAACATCATTTGACTCTAAAAGAATAAATGTTTACACGACAAATAGCATTTTAGGTTTTATATTAATGCCTTCTCATCACATGGACTCAAAGACTATTATAGCTTCATGCTATATTAGGTCTTCTGAATTCCACCAAATTGAATCAAATGGTTTCAACCATTTGTGTCATTAATACTCATTTCTACTGCAAAAAGCCTCGCGTGGCATGTGTGAAATGGGGTTGCGACTTTCACATTTGTTCAATGTCAAAATCAGCACCGGATCATAAAGCCTATTGCTAATAATAATGGCTGCAGCACAAGTTTCATTTCCTTTCCTTGTAAGTATTAAAACAATACTTCGACAATATGAATGTGGGAGTTAGCGTCAAACCCGGTGCACAAATCTGTAAAGTTTGTTATATTTAGTGCTAGAAACTTCCGTTTGCTGTGTCGTTGCTGTCAGATCGCCTGGTTCTTTGTGCCTTCCTGTGTTTTAATGCCTTGCATCCAGAGACTGTAAGTGACAGATTGATAGCTCGGCTCTAATACCGTGCCTGTTCTGTCAGAATGAGAAAGGCCATGTCTTCTCTCTTCCATTCAGGACTTACATGACAGGAGTGTAAGTCAGACGGAGCACTGGTGCCATTAGAACATCATCCTCATCCGTTAGTAAGTGGATTATGGTGCCGGAGCGCTGGCATGCTTTGATGTGTGGTTTGGTTTTATTGGCTTTATAAGAGGACATAGTCCACTTAGTCCTCACTTTGATACTAACTAATGCCTGACATTAAACAGCTTTTTCCATATCGCCTGTTTTAGCCCCCTTTATGCGTGGGCGCTAATGCAGGTTGATGGGTTTGAATTACATTTGTCACCGAGGTAGATTTGATTGAGAACCATTTAAAGTGCTTGGCATTTGACCTCGCAGTTGAGTTTAGTCGGAGAAGAATGAAACAGTGGTGCCGTTTGCTGTTAATCTACTATGTAATATCAATGCATTTCTATACTAAGACGTTCATTTAGAAAATTCTGACATGTTAAAGGCAAAGTATGTACCGTTTTCTCTTACAATAATAACCCTTCTCAATCATGAAAGTGGTTTATTTTCCTGCAGGGGCCCTTTCCTCTGCCTGTATTTTCTGTTTTCCTCTTCTTTTGTTGTGTTGGGGATGTTTCTGCGCGTTGACCTTCAGGCGGTGAATTTGTGTCTTCAGCCAATAACAGCGTCATGCAGCGTGCATGTGCAGAACAATATAGAAACAAACCTCCCTACACCGCTCGCTCTCTCCATTCAGTCTATTGGTCGCTCGACCACCGCTCTCTCTCCTGGAGAGGAGGCGGAGTTTGAACAGTTCTGTTTACAAACGCAGGCCAGAAATCTTGCATTCATTCATTCATTCATTCGAACTTTTATTTAAGCCTCGTAAATCATTCACGTTTCCCTCATTTGCAGTGATGTCTCAGATACAGAGACGTTTATAGACAAAACATGCAAAATTAAGAACGTTCCAATACGTTCACACACTGACGTAAGGTGGTTTGAAAACGTTGTCTTGAAATGTCCAAACGTAGTGAGTGCGTCCATCCTGAGATTTTGTTGTAGATTATTCCATGTGTTTGGTTCTCAAAAACTAAAACCACATACTTTATCTTTAATGTTGGAAACAACTCCAATAACCAGATGTCACCAGAAGCCTTTCCAAGTGCTATAGAGAATGCTGAGAATGTAAACAAATCAAACCCTAAAGACTATACAATATATTGCAATAATTACCATTATCCTGATTATCACAATAACAAGAAGTATATTGTGGTAATGATAAGTTTTTTTCGCCCCGCCCTAGTAGAAGTTAAACATTCAGTCCGGTTCACGCCCCCTCCGCCGCCCCCTGGGACTCCCCCAAAGAACTAAATCCAACCCCCTCACATCACTGACAGATTGCTCCAGTGTGCATCTATTTTTTCCCCTCCGAGTGTCTACCCCAGATGCGTTTCAGACACATTTTTCAGTTGTCTGTCCCTCTTTGAAACACTGCAGGCGTCCACACAGGTGGGATTGTGTTTCAGTCACACACACACACAAACGACTTTTCCACTGTTTTTCAGTTACAGCTGTGGTCCTGTGATTTCAAGGATGAGCGTTCGAGATGAGGTGCATAACTCTGCATTTCCACCATCTGCCTCAGTTGTTCAGAAGGACTGAAATAGAAGACAGAGAGATCTGGAAATTACAGCAGTTTCGGGGAATAAAGCTGCGATAAACTGGAGCGGAATTCAGATATTTTATTAAAGTGACTGCACATATGTCGTAGGTCTGCGCAATTAGAATCACAATGCCAATCGTAATGTCAGCCTGCGCAATTATATCATCGCAAAAGTGAAACTGAGCAGATAGAGGTACTGTGTAGAAAATGTATTGAATCAATTCTTGAAAGTCTTGTATTTTTTATTGTAGTTTAAGGTTGCATGTTTGACTTGGATTAATCCCTATATTTTCCGTGAATACCCAAGCAAATAGACTGGCAATCATGTTAATAATGATTGCAATTTGATGAAACACTGCAGATGAACTGTTCGAGAAATGTGGAATGGTGTTTACTTCATCAGCTTTTGTCAAAATATTACAATAATATTGTCCAAAATGATGTAAAATGCAGACTTTCTAGTCAGATAACAACAAAAAGCCTCCATACAGAGACAAGACCTCCAGAAACTAGAGAAAGCTTCTTATAATTTGGTTGTAACCCGCCTGCATTTTGTAAGAAGTGAGAAAATTGTGATTTTAGATTGTTGATTGTGATTCTACGTGAAGATATCGTCATATGACCTTTTGGCCAATCTGGACCTGTTAAACTGCAGCCTTTTGCGATTACATAGGCTGATACTGCTGATACTGTGACTGACTAATTTTACCAATTTTTGACTTGAAATATGTTAGTCTTTTCTAGTAGATGCTTCGCTGTGTTCACCTGCTAAGTGTGTCTACAGGCGGTTTGCTTCTGAGTAGGTTGTACAACCCAGGAGTTTTTGTACTAATGACATCCACTACTACCATCTACTGCAGCTGGAAAAGGCTCAATGAAAATGGTGAGAGTGAACCAACATAGTGAAAAACAATAAGCTGAAGCTTGAATGCGTATTTCATGATAATTCTCAGTAGGTTCATCATGAGGAAACATATTGACCTGGATCTGTATGTAGTAGTTTCTGCTTAGCTTCATGTTGTTTTTTTTCCATTAATATAATGTGATAAAATGCAGCTTTTTCTCTTCTGGGTCAGTGAGGAACTGCTGTATTTAGTGTAAATGCATTATTTTATTGGAATTTGAATAAGAAACTGCATCAGTGACTTTGAATGTACTGAAAAATTAATCTTTACAAACCAAATGACTCTCGTCTCCTTTTGGACCAGTGTGCATGCAGATTAACTGCATAAGTGGCCCATATCATGGTGTCATTTGTTAATGTCCTTGACTATGCAGATTAAGCAAACAAGTTATGCAAATAGGCCTCTACTTTTGCTAATTTAAATTAATATGAGCATCTGTAACCCCCATTTTTATTCAGCCTCACAGTTCTTAACATGTTTGAAATGGGATTTTTTTATGTAAATTACTGATTAAAATCCATTTTTCATTTCATCATTTTTGCTTATCTTTCCATAACTCTGCTTGTTTGACTGAATTGACACACAGTATAATTCTAATTAATTCCTTTTCTCTCTCTCTCTTTGTTTTCCTACCCAGTTTTCATTTTATACTTGTCGTTTTTGGCCGTAATTGTCTCGCAGCATTTGGTTACAATTTGTATTTTCATAATACCCTCATGGTTCAGTGACACGGCGAAGGCAAGAGAAGTGAAACTGTATTAGTGTCAGATGAAGTGGGTTGTCAGCACAGACAGGAGCAGCTAAGTGCACCTGGCTGGAGGGAGGGCTTGCCCACATCTTTTGTTCTAATTTGAAATAAGCTTGAAATTTTCTGACTTAGTGCAATTCTCTCTTTTTTATCTTTCCGTCTCTGGTGGAACATTGCTACCGCTGTTTTTCCCCACTTTGCTGTCACCTTGGCATTTTCAGAACTCTTTGTGACAATTTTCAAATTGCTCAATGGTTTTGATTTAACTTTTTCGCTGGGTAGCATCAGATTGAGCTTGAGGATGTAGAGGAAGTAGTAAATTGCACTTACTGTACATGCAGCATCGGGAGTTCACATTACGATCGTGTCTGCGCGCTATCTCTTTCTTCCTGTCATTTATTTTTTCCCTTCAAATTATCATTCAAAATAACCTTATAAATGCAAATAATGGAGTAAGATAGAGAATAAGTAGAAGAAGTCTGCTTTCATGGAGCAGATATGGGCTGATGTTCAAACTGACAATGGCTGTCTGTCTCCTGTGTTTCCACTGGCTGTGTGCTTTCGACTCGCCTTGACTTTGATCCACATCCTGCTTCTTGGCAAGATTGTCTCGCCTTTTCCGCTCTCTCTCTCTCGCTCGCTCTCGCTCTCCCTCACTCGCTGCTTTCTCTCTGTTTCTGCTTCTGTCCCTCATGCTAACCTGTCCTCAGGCTAGGCTGCACGCCCTTCATCTGTCCATCTTCTGCCCACTCCCGATCCGCTGCACCCGCAGGTGCTCCTTCCTCAGCCCCACAAACCACCTCATAAGCGATTAAAATCAGATAGAAAATGAGTAAAATGAGAGTGGCCATGTGACCTGACCCAGTCATCTGCAATCAGTGCTTCCCAGAGTACGTCTGATAGTCAAAGACACGACTGACTGCTGTGTCTATGTTTTTAAAGGGCTGTGAGCTGAGCTGTAGCACCATTGGCTTGTTTTCACTCTTCACGGTTTGTGATGCAAAATCGACACCTGGATCTGGATCAGGAACCTTTGTAAAGGATAATTGTACTTTATGACAACCTGGGGTTCGGTGGCGTCACTTAAATCAAGTCAGCCCACGTCGAACTGTGATATTATTACCTGAGCTGCCCTTTCTGCTGCCTATTCTGTAACGGCACAGAAAAGTTTCTGCAGTTGCACTTGTTTTCATGTACAGATTCTAACCTTTCAGAGACCGTCCATGTGTTCAGAACATGCACATAAATCACATGGGCAACCAGCCTGCGATGACTCATAATGCGATATGGACAAATAATGTATTTTTTTAATGTATTTATTTTTTTACAGTGTCATAGATGAATTCATGAAGTGAATCATTTTCAATTCAAAGTTAGTTTTCTTTATGTGCAATACTAATAAACAACAACAAAAAAGCAGCCCTTGGGAGGGTGTCATTATGCATCATTTGTTCAAATATAAAAACAGTTTGAAGTAAAATAAAACACCACTAATAGACGATGACTTGAGCAACATATTCACAATGAATATATTACAACAAACAAACGGCTTCCATTTTGAATTTTTGTTGAAGCGTCTCCAGAGGAAGTGGTTACAGTATCTCGAGTTTACGATGTGTTCAGTGGCAGTAAATGGCTCTTCTTCTCCATTAGATGTACTGTGTGTGTGTCATTATTTGATTTATTTAATCTTTATTTAACCAGGAACGACTCAACAAGAGTATACATTTCTTTTATAAGAGGTTCCTGAGCAAGACAATCAACAGCACAGTTAACAAGGTTTAGACAAGGTTACAGCCATACATGCAACGTAAATACACCATCTAACTTACATAACAATATAAATGAACAACAGTATGATAAAATATAAAATATAAAATTGTCAGTATTAATGGATAAGTGGATCAGGATTGAGTACTACAGCACTACTTCAACAACACGTAAGAGCAAAATATTTCACAAATCTAGAGTCAGAACATTCAAAACTGTTACAATGATTGTTTGTTCAACATCAAAATGTATGTGATAAAAATGAAGTAAAACATTTGGAAGAAGCGTTTTAACTGAGAATGTGAACAAAATAAACCCTAAACACAAATGAAAAAGCCATGATTTCATTATCACGACGACATCAGTTAAAATTACAATAATGTCAGTCCATTAAATACAACACGTGTTGTACCAGGCTTGTCCTTAAAGTTCTTGGGCATTTATTACCTTTATTACTTTCAGGGGTGAAATAAAAAGGGAACCAATCACAAAGGGTTCTAATGACTTTAAGTTACTAGTCATCAGTCGAGAGCAGTTGTGTGAACTTTCCCATACTTAACATTCAAGGTGAAATGAATGCACAGTTGCATGAGAACTACAGTCAGTTAAAAACACTGTGGGTGTTGTTCACCAAATTGCAGCTGTAACCTTTTTTCAAATTGTGCTGTTGGCATCGTGGCTTTGACTTTGATCCATATTCCACTTGGCAAGATGCACTGACTCTGTTCTCGCCTTTGACTCTTTCTGCTTTTTCTGCTCTCTCCCTTTTTTTTTTAATCCCTGCTCCAAATGCCACCCTCATCCCCTCAGGGTGGGATGATCGCCCTTCTGCTGTCCATCCTGTGCCTGGTCCTGATCCTCTACACCCGCAGGCGCTGGTGTAAACGCCGTCGCATCCCTCAACCCCAGAAGAGTGCCAGTGCCGAGGCTGCTAATGAGATCCACTACATCCCCTCAGTGCTGATGGGAGGCCAGGCTCGGGAGAGCTTGAGGAACTCCAGGGGTCAGGGCCCGAACTCCAGTGGAACCCTCAGCATCAGGGAGACTCCGATTCTGGATGGGTACATGCAGGGTTTGGAAGTACACGGGGTCGGATTCGATTTGTATTTGCTGTAGCCTAAAAAAACAAGCACATGTAAAGCAGTAAGCAGTAAACCGACTGATGTAGAAATGAACATTCTGTGCCTGTGGTCTGTGTTTATACTCTGGCGACCAGATGAAGTGTTTTAAAACCGTTCAATCTGAAGTTTTGAAGCACAGGATTATAAAACTCCTTTGGAATTAGAAAGCATACAGGCATTACCTTATCACTACTTTTGCTTTCAAATTGCGGCTGCTCCATCAAGCACATTGGTGGCTCGTGATATTTTTTCCAATTTAGATAAGTCAAGATAGTGTAACACTAATTGAATTCTACTGTATCACCAGGTATGAGTATGACATTACCGACCTGCGTCACCACCTGCAGAGGGAGTGTATGAATGGCGGAGAGGAATTTGCCAGCCAAGTCACTCGTACCCTGGACTCCCTCCAGGGTTGCAACGACAAGAATAATATGGACCTCGCACCTGGTAGGTTGACTGATGCACAAAGAAACCAGCGGATACACAGCATTTAAAGAAAACAGCATTTAAACTCACAGAAGAGGTTTTACTGCACAGAATTATTCGGCGGTTCTATTCTCTTTAACTCCAGTATATTTTACTACTGGATTCTTGCCCTTTTCCAGCAACGGGCAGCAGTGAAAAAGTTATGATAAACTCATCAAAAACCAACAGTGACTTGTGGGAAAAATGCAGAATTCAGATAGCTCCCTCAGAAGTATTTTAAGAGAGCTAAAAGAAATGTGAATATTTGACTTATATTTGTCAGGTTGCCAGTAACACAACTCCAAATGAATGCCAATGCTAATGGCAAGAACCAAACAGGAGATTTACAGAAAATAGCTGGAAAACATAGTGGACTTATGGAGCTATTTTCTTCAGGAAGCGGTGGAGACAAAAGGAAGACATTCTCAGGTTAAGTAATGCTTACCAGAAACATAACTATTACTACTACTACTGAATGTGTAATAAATAGCTAACGTCTTTCTGTGGCAATAATTAATGCAGCTTAAATGCTAAAGAAATATCTTCAAATCCTTTTATAAGGACATGTTTTCGTGCTCTTTATGCTCACAGTATGTTCAGTATGTGCACAGTCAGCTGTTTTGTTTTAGTCGTTGCTCGTTAGCTGCTTGGTGGTGAACAAAGTGGAGCGTTTAGCAGCTCAGCCAAGCACAGAGACGGGACAAAAATAGACCTAGAAGAAGAGTAACATTTGGAATTTCAGATAGATACATGACTTCAAATGAATGCTAATACTTTGTGAATACAAAACACTGCTCTGCTAAAATGTCCTCATGCTCAGCTTTAAAGTGAGAATATTCAGTTAAAAGCCATAATGGTTATGCTATATTTGCTAGTGGCCAATATGGAACTAGAACATAAATTACTTTATGAGCAGAAACCGTGTAATTACATTAACACAGTTGGAATAATTGTCTTAAAGAAAACAAATTGGAATTTTATTTTAATTCTTTATGTTTTTCTAAAAGGTGGAAATTCATCTCAACAAGTGAAGACCAGTTGACAGACGACTAAAGAACATGAGAGTTTGATAATACTTGTTGGTGATAATAATCAGTGTAAGAACATTAATTCTGTGAGTGATAGAGGCAGTACACCTGATACATATCAGACTGCAGGTTTTCATTTATTTTTCACATTAATCAGAAGGCTTATGTGCCTGCCAACATTTCCATACATATACCTTCTTTTTTTTTTTTCTTTTTTTTTTTTTTGGTAAAGTATATTTTGCATAATCAGGGGATGTTGGAGTTAAGCACCACTCCTTTGAGAATCGCTGTATTAAGTGGAGCAGTTTTGATGCATGTGTACCTCAGAATTTCAATTAGCAGCGGATTCCTTCCTCCGAGTCATCGGGAGATCAGTTATGATGACGGCGCTCTCACACCGTGGTCTTATAAAACCCAAACCGCCCACCCCTCCGCGGAGTAATCCTCTGCATTATGCTTTTAAGATGGTTAAAGCGATGAACCAGAGAAATAGAAAATGCAGGCAGCAGGCCTTGCATGGAATATTCAATGATATAAACACTGCAGAGGTCACATGGAAAAAGGTATTAGAATTTGAAACAAAGATTTCACTTTTGTCTGCCCTGACTTTTAGTTTTATGAGGAAGACAAAAGACACATATATATAAGTGCCATTGTTTTGATATTTCTGTAATAAGAATAAGTTTAAAGTTGTCTTTCGTAAGGTTTCAAAATCGGTGAGGATTTTAAAACTCCTGTGGTCTGAACCCAGCTTCAGCATTGCTCTACTTTATGCTCACGATGCTTCGGTATTAAAACATACAGTATGAGGAAAAACAAACAAACATTTTCAAGTGCTTTTTCATTTCAGTTTGTGCCACCATGGGTCGTTTTTCTCTGTGTGGTTGTAATTATATCTTACTTATTCACAGTGAGCGACAACACTAAACTGGCCCTAATGAACAAATATAAGGACAACATCATCGCCACGAGCCCCATCGACAGCAACCACCAGCAGAACACTCTGCTTCCACACAACACCTCCACCAGCCAACGCAAACGTCTCTCCAGCAACACCCGCGGTGAGTCACACTCGCTCACAGATTCACCCTCTGATGGAGGAAAAAAAACCCAAAACAAATCATATTAAACAGCACTACTTGCCGAGTTCTTCCCAATATCCATTTCAATGTGCACCTACGCTCTTTAATGTAAATTATACTGGTTTAATAATTGATTCAGTGTTCATTTTTTAATCCTAAGACTTACCACGTTTGCTTTGAATATAAATATTTTTCTCCATTTCTTGAACATGTCAACAGGACATGGGGAGTACCTCATGAAGTCCTTTGTACAAAGTCAAAAATATATACTGTATA
This sequence comes from Coranthus polyacanthus, assembly GCA_037367275.1. Lineage (NCBI taxonomy): Eukaryota > Metazoa > Chordata > Actinopteri > Kurtiformes > Apogonidae > Coranthus > Coranthus polyacanthus. Next base: position 1,056,320 of record JAPQRN010000010.1, read on the forward strand.
ATATTTTTTTTCAGCTAAAATGACTATGAAGCGGAGGAACTATGTGCTGATCAATGCTCAGCTGCACACATCTTTTATCTCCAAAAACAATTTATGTCTCACAGCTCTACAGCAGGCAAGAAATCACAGTGAGTCACTGAATGCCACCACACAGGTTTAATCATCGACAACATCATGAATGCCCTTTGGAAAACTCCCAAGGACCCTGAGACATTTTCAGCTCATTGGACAAAAGTTATCAATAGCACAGCAAGGAATACAATGATAAAAGTTATCGCAAAAAAATACTTTGGTTCTGTCCAGGACACAGTATAAACCCAGTGTTATAATCCATACGCTGCTGGGAAATAAATAGCCTTTGTAAAATGAAATAATACCAGTGTTTAGTGTGGATGTGGTGTGAATGTGTGTGCATCTTTTTTTTGTTTTATTGTAACTTCAACAGAAATCTAACAGTTTTTTTTTCTTCAATCATCCTCCCATTCATATCAATCTACAGTGCTCTGGAATTCGGCTTTGCTCAATGCCTCTGCACTCACCTCTTTCATCAGTACAATCTTCCATCTCTGATCACTTTCACCTCATGCTGCCCAGCTGTGATAGTGCAGGAGTTTTACTGTGTGACAGAAGATTGATGAACACAGGAAATGAAGAGGTTACAGTTAATGAAACGGAGAGACATTATCCCATTATGATAAACAAGACAAAAAGGAACACAGCGACATTTTCAAAATGTCATTTTGGAAATTTTCACTTGACCTCATACCATAATTCACTTTCCTCTACACTTGGCTGCCCAGATGCTTTATTCTCAGCCCAATTAAAAACCAATTCTCTGGCCTTAGTAGCTGTAGAAATAAACTTTCTAACCAAATCAAGAAAGAAATTCTTGATTTTCTATTGTGGGAACACCACTGAGGCATCCGACTCTTACAATGAGCCATTTTAATTTTGTTTTATTCACAATTAGCGGAAACCCAACATGACTCTTGGGACACCTTGGTTTCTTAAGAGGAAGCAGGTTTCATGTCTTTCTTTCACGTCTTTTCGTGACCTTGACAGTTTTATTTGACACCTGCAGCCATCCTGGCTTTCCTGAAGAGCTCAAATCAGAGAAGCAGAGAGCAGGAAAACAACACTCAGGCAAAGCCTTTTATCAATAATGGAGGGTGAGAACAAAGACTGAATGCCCCAAACACCCAACAGAAAGCAGCACTAGGCACTGCTGGCAGCTCCAAATGAAGGATGAATGGAAGTGTTGGAATATTAAAAAACGTCTGTGCCCAGAAATCCTGAAACATGGTTTCAGTGAACTGCAAACAACACAGTAATGTTTACCTTCCCGACTAGTCTTTGAGGCTTTATACCTTTAAGTGTTTAGAGAGTCAAAAAGTATAAGGCTGTGCTCATACCGACATTAGCACCAGCAGGGGTTCCAGCACAATGGCAATGGCAATGTCATATGGAAAACATCAGGTTGGACAGTGAAATATCTGCAAACTAACATCTCTGGTGGATTATTGTGGACGGTAAAGAGCATATACCGTGCGATCGTTACGACCGTTTTAACGTTTTAATACTGTGCAAATCTTGGCCGACCTGATAACTGAGTGGTTAAGGCAATAACACACAGAGAAAGATTCCCATCTCTTTCCCACATGTCCTGTTTCTCTCTATTGTCCCTTTCAAATGAAGGCAAGATTCCCAAAAATATAACATTTTTAAAAATAGTGTTGAATTCTCTATCATATTATCCTCTTAAGTATTTAAGATGTGCACTTTGTTCCCGACAAGGACCTCACTCAGACATTAGAATAATGAACATGCATCTGAAGTCTTTAAAGAGATGCAGAACCTCTTCTGAAAGAGGGTGAAATGGATGGCTGTGTATAATGAGCATCAAACTTGACTGATTGGGCTTGATCATAGTTTAATTTACTTTTTCAAAACCCACCCACATCTTAAAAGTTCAGTGTGTGATATTTGACGTCTCGTGGTCAAATTGCAAAAACTAACCAACCAACTTTGAGCCAAATCCATTCTGGGCTTTTTGTTTAAGAGGATTTTAACTCTGGTACAAGCTCCAGCATATGTTTGGACCACAGTTAAACATATGTTGGCATTTGAACAAGAGTTAATGTCCCCTTAAACAAAAAGCTTAGAATGGATTTATTCTACCTTAACACTTAACACCAACCTCCATAAAACAGAAATGAAGGCGAAAAAGAGGAAGTCTGAGCTACTGTAGAAACATGGTGGTGTAACATGGCCGACTCCATGGAGGGGACACTGTTCCTTTAAATGCATTTTAAAAGGCACTGACCAACACTGTCATCCTGCCAAAGGCGCCACATCAGTAAATGTGTGAGTGAAGAATATAGTCACTACCCATGTCGTCCAACCTAAATGGCCACATAGGTTGTTTCTATCTACCTCCTAATGCCTTCCATAGGAGGATTTCCAAGTAGTTCCTGGACCAGCAGAAGGTTTAACACCACAGATGATATTAACATGTCATGGGCCAAATGTTTGAAAAAGTCCAGTGTGTCCAGCCTGATCTCCTTATGCAGATTTTTAGTCTTCATAACTTCATTGGACTTCCTCCATTGCTCTGGTAACTCTGCTAGTTGCAGTCCAGCAGCAAATTAAAAAAAATCTCTTTGTTCAAGTGTGATCCAGAGCCTCTGGTTCTTTGGATCTGCCTCAAGTAGGCCGTCTCTTGTCTTTTTCTGCTTCTTTATATCTGTTTCAATCTTAGACTGCACGAACAAGCCACCAGTGTCTTTTGTTCTCTACGCTGCAGCCAGCCCACTGACACTGAAGCTCCATGCACAGAAACAATAACCACAATAAATCCAACTTCCTTTAGTCAAATTCTCTTTAACTGCAAAAAAATGGAATATGAAGCCAGAAAGTAATGAGAGCAAAACAAAACAAAAAAAACATCTTGGTGCATCCATTATAATTGGTTTATTAGTTGTATCAGCCTGGTGTATGAAAATAGTGTTGATTTGCTCCCTTATGCACATCAGATCCATATATATATGGATCTGTTTG
>JAPQRN010000010.1:1059476-1086949 GCA_037367275.1 Coranthus polyacanthus
TTTATATACATATATAAAATCTCTGTCCATACAGGTACTGGTTAGTGTTCTCAAAAGCCAGCTGCATTGGAATGAGGCTCTCTAAGCAGGCAATTAAATCTGCTTCATGCAGTTTTGAGTCGCTGTTGTTGGAGTTTCCAGTCAACTATTTTCATCTTTGTCATAAAATATGCACAGGTAGAGCTATTGTTGTCCTCAGTGGATAACTTCTGTTCCATGTGTGAGGAGGAGGCGGGTAAGGTAATGGCTCTTTCCCTTTTTGCTGAAGATGCCCAAGTGCCTCGCTTCACTCCATATGTCAGCACATTTAAGGGACTTCAGAGTTACTTCTGAAGTCACTATAACAACCAAAAGTTGCCAAATGAAAAAGAGGTTGTAAAGTGTTTAACTATGAATCACTGTCAGCCGCTTGGATTATTAGTGTGTCTCGTCCATTCCTAATTAGTTGTGAGTCATACAACAAAATGACTTAATGTCTAAATTAGTTGTCAGGTCACTGGTAATGAATTTAAGTGACTCCCTTGTAGATAATGTTTTTTTACATACATATATTTAGCATTTTGATTGTAAGCCGTGGCTGTATTTGCCCATTTTATTAGGTGTGATTGTGGTAAATGTGTTTACGGGTCACTGCAAAAAAATGGACGCAAAGCATTGACTGAAGCCTGAGCTTTATTTTGACAGCATTTTGTGTCTCATTTGTAGCATTCGTTGTGTGCTTTCAAACTATTTTCAACTTCATTATTCTGTCTTTGTGAAGGACAAACTTGGCATATTTTAAATTCAATTTGTTCTGTTAGTTAATAATGATAATGGTTGTGTTTCCACCACAAATTGTGTTAGTTGCTTTCTTTCTTAAAGTATAAGTGCTGTTGTTTTCTATTGACTCGTCTGCTTCTTATGTCAGGGTAGATTGTCATTCCGGTGCTATTACCCTCTAGCTGACTTGTCTCCAGAATCATTCCATATTTATAGAGTTGTGGAGCTCTGGACATAATAAGTTATTTGGTTTAGAAGAGGCACTTGTTCCTGCTGTGCATGCTGAGTTGCGGGTGAACATGCCGCAGTGAATATTTTGATTTTCATGGCAGTGTTGTGCGTAGCACCTTTTGGCTTGTGTTTAATAGCAACGGCTGACAAATGCCTGCTGTGTGGGATTTAGTCCAAATTCCCCAGAAAACACTTTTATTCTCCGTTAGTCCAGGCATGGAAATGACATTACATTGTAAGCGCCATCCTGGCAAAAAAAAAGTTGAAGGAAATAGTAGACACCCCTGCCTCTGGGAAAATGAACTGCAATAAAACAGGCAATTTGGAATATTGGTAGTTAAAACATTCTAAAATTAACTAGAATTATCAACAGTGTGAAGAACAAAACAGTGAAGCTGTCAAAGTATTGTGTTGTGGAGATATCTACTGATGTTAGCGTGTTAATCAGCTGTCCCTGTCCCATGTCAAAATACAAAATTATACCTCAACATGCACAGGGAGTCACTGTAGCATCCAGTCTGCCCTCAGTCAACTTCCTGTCAGTGATGTGAAAGGACAGGTAGTCCAGGTACAGAGGAACGGTAAACGCAACGTTAGCTCAGATGGATTCTTAAATGAGATTAGTCTGGGTCAGTTCTTTTTTGATTTCCAAGGGGCATTATCAACAGTCTCAGACCAAAATGACTGTGGATGCAATTGGATGTAATTGTGCAATTGGATAGACCTACAACCAATCACAGTAACCGTCCCGCCCCGTATTAGATAAATGATTGTGATTGGCTCGGCCCCATCAGGCAGTTGCATCTGGTTTCCAGGCGAAGTCTTGGTGAGTAAAGGAGTGAAGTTTGATGCTAAATTCGCAGCGTTTCTTTTAGACCGGCAAATCGGCAATGAAGGTAGCTAATTGGATGACATGCTAATATGTTTAAGTTAGCTGTTTATCAATACGTGGTTCAGACCAGTTGTCCTCAAAATGTTACGTAGCAAACAAACAAAGCATGCACACTGTCTGGACAGTTGAAAATTGACTCTAACGTCAACTTTCTGGTCAAACGCTGCCCCCATCTGTTGATAGTTGGAATTCACTTTTGAATCTTAATGTGCTAATGTTTGTTTAGTTTTTTGAAATTTCATTCTGACTTTGAACTTGCTATTTCAGTACATTTCATCTGCAGATCTCTGTTCTAGGTCTGCTCACATTCACCTCAGAGAATGTGTGAGATACATTTTGTCTTAACTGCTTTTAGAAAATACAATATTTTTTGTTCTTCATGGAGAGAGACACACTGTTGCACTTTGAACCACTTTAAGGCATTCTTGTGTGGAGCTATTACATTGTTGTCATCACTTCTTCCTCTTCTTTGATGTTATCTTGTTTTAGAAGACTCAGCCTCAGTGCCATCCATGACAGTTCAGAGAGACACTTAAAGCATGATTTCCAGTAGTCATGCACTTGAACGTCTTGTATAAAATATTGTACAAGTAACGAGAGGTTAAGTGGAATTGCCTTGTCATTATTATTGAACTTGTTTTTATTCAGTTTATTAGCAATTTGTATTCTGAAGAGAAAAACCTTGTGAGGCTGTTTTCCATTGAAGTGGATGACCCATTGGCCTGGTACACAACTGTACCATTGTCACATGATGTAACAATGCATTTACTGTCCTTACAGCAGATTCAGAGAGACTAACCCCATCTCAATACACGTATGCACTCCTTGCAAAGCATTCTCTCTTGAGGGCCTCCATTCTTACTTTTCTATCGGTTACTGTCTGATGGAAATCCATTTATAGCAGAGGCTGACACGTCTACAATTTCCTATATGTCGGACAGCCTTTCTATTGGAAAATACTTGAACTGCTGACCTGAAATCTGTGCTACTGTGGCCAGAATGATCTTGAAATTAGGTTTGATCAACAACAAAGATGGTAGAAGAAGTGCAGTTTACTTTTGTTCGATATGGATTTCCATAGATTCATGCTTTTTCTTCAGCATTGTCCATGGCGGCTTTGTGTATGGACTCAGCGCTTATGGCGTCGACAGAGATACAACGTAGGTATTGATTACGTTCTTTGAAACTGGGGGAGATTGTGAAGAAGGAAAACACTGAGGGAAAACAATGCTTTATCTTGCAATTTGTTATGGCTAATCTTTTCTTTTCAAAAATAGGCTAAAAATGAGCTTCTATTTAGTAACAAACATTGACAAAATCAGACGACTACAGACCTTTTGTTTGCCGCAAGTGCTGCTTAAAGGAGTGTAAACAAATGCGTTCTGTAACGAGACCTGATGAAGTAATGTTGCCAGATGTAATTTCAGTTCTGTTCTTATATCGAATGACTTTAAACAGTTACTGTGGGGAATCACAGCACAACACGGGCAAATCATGTGCTGTACAGGCTTTTAGTGTTATGTGGCTGAAATCTGACGCACAACTATAAATCAAAACCTGTGCTGTCCTCCTGTTTTAACCCCTTGTGTCAAACACAACCCAAGCCAGACTGTGGTAGGCAAGCTGTGCTGAAGAAAACACACCAGTAGGGCAGTATACCAATGATGTTCAACCTAAGGCCCGTGGATCAAAATCAGGCCTGTCAAAATAGATTGGTTCACAATGGGGAAAAATATTTCTCTGTCATGTAACACTAGTGTCGGTCCTGGTAATCGTGTTGTTAATTTAATAACCTAATTGAATAAGTCACTCAATTTGAACATTTTATAGAAAGGTGAGTTTATTAAATGGTTGTTGGCCTTTTGGCATTTTGCTAAAACAAGCCGAGTATCCCTGCAGTATACTACATATTAGCAATGGAAATCAGTCAAGTAGATGAGTTGAATATTCAGAACAAAACAAGAGCATCTCACAGTCAGCTTTTAACATTCTGAGCATGAGATGGGTTAGAGTGAACCTGACTTAGATTAAAAAAAAAACAAACTATCCCAGCGTGATGTTTAAAAGACGCACACGTTGCTGTTAGGATTACAAAATAAGTCTAATTTAAATGATCACACTTTGCTGAATTATTAAAAATTCACATTCAAATCCCATTAACCCTTTTTTGAAACATATACAGGGTTTTTGTGTGTTAAATGAATTGTACACACATTATCAGTCTTTAAAGACGTTTTGCGTTGTCTAGTCTATCGACATATTATGAAAAAAACAACTTAACTCAGGACATCAGTTCCTTTTTAAAAATGTGAATGCAGTTTTTTTTTACAGAAGTTCTTATGTAATAATGCCGCCCTTTTATTATTTCTTCTGATTATTTTGTTGTTATTGGAAGAAAAAAGCCTGTTCTTCTGGGTCTTAAAAACAAACTGAAAAATCCTCCAGAGAACTTTGTGACCTGCCAGTAAACATTTCTGGGAGTAAAGTCTGCAGTGCATATTGCTTTATCATTAAATCTGCTGCGTAAAGTGCTGCTAAAACAAACAAAAAAAAAAGTCTCCCCACTCGTGCTCTCAGATAGTCATGACTGCCAACAATATTTACACTACACAGTCTATCTTCAGTGCATATTATTCTAAAACCAACAATATGAAAAGCTGATGAAGCTGCTGTCGTGAAAAAGTCTGTGTCAGTTTGTCACATCAACGCCGCTGCCAACAGTGTTTTCATTCGTCCATTGTTTCTGAGGGATCTTCTCCAGTTTAATCAAACACTGTGTGTTGGTTGGGGATTTTTAAAGCTCTTGTCACCGAGCAACGTTAGCATGAATCTTATGTTCGATTCACACACATCCTGCTGAAGCAGCAAATCTTTGCTGCTTTGATGGATTTTGCCGCTCGCTTTGTGAGTCGCAGTCCACTAACACTTGTAAGACAAGCTTCAAAACACGCCCTCCAAATACAGCTAACGCCTCCGCTAAAGCACCGCTGCCCAAATGCATCGTGGACATGCTGCAATGGTAGTGTGTTTATCAGATGTTACATTGACATATCAACCTCCTGTTTTGAGCGGCTTTAAGCGACTCGCTGCGCCTTCGCCCCGTCTTAGCATGGTTTTTTTTTGGTATGAATTTCAAGTTAATACGGGGAAAGCGTTCAAACAAGAGTCATGTTGGTAAAAGCCAGCAGAACAAAATCACATCCAAATATCTTCATGTCCATGTTTGACTGAGGTTTTAGTTTTCACATTTTTCATCTCTCATTTGTATGTTATCCACTGTTTTCCATGTATATATTTTAAATTAGCTATAAAAGAAAAACTTTAACCCAGGTTTATTTCCTTGTGCCACAGAGATCTAGAGACAGTATAACTGTTATAGCTATAAATGATGAACATGATATGATGAAAAATATGTTTCTACTTAATGTCTGCTTCTGTTCTTTGACTTTAATTGGGATTTGAGGAAATAATAATAAATTATGTTGCAGAAAAGATGAAGGTGTCACATCGGTCTGAGGAGAGACAGTGCTGTGGACATGAGAAACAACTGGAAACAAAGCAGCGTAACAATAACTACGTTTACATGTTCAGAATATTCCACCTTAACTCCAGTTGCTCTAGTCCCATTCGTAGCAGTCGTTCACTTTATGCAGTTGTTTTGTAATTAACTAGAGTAAGAGATTAGAGAAGACCAAAGTGACCACGTATGACCATATCAAGCACATGTTTAGAAGCGGTTCAAACATCACAGTGACTACGTTTACGTGCACGGAATATTCTGTTTTATTCCGAAAAAGACAAAATTCCTAATAAGCCGTTTACGTATCTAATGAAAAGGAACATTCCACTAGTATTCCAGTTCTCATGCAGCCGCGCACAATTTAAAAAATGAGTTTCTTCAAAGTTTTCCACCGTGTGAACTCCAAACACCTCCTTAAAAAGGCCAACTTTTCCATATTTGCTCATATCCAAAAACCTGTTCATATCCCCGTTCATAATGTTTAAGAGTTGGTGTGTTTCTTCTTTTTTGACCAGTAATGTGGACTTTTCTTTGGATTCATCCATCTTGATCAGTGAGGATCTTTGTCTTTACTCCAGTTGAAACAGGATCCGTGTGTGATGCATATTCCAAATGCACTGTATCCGTGTCCAAAGATTCCTCATAAAACCGGAATACTACCCGCATATCCCACATGTCTCGATCGGAAAATGCTCCATTCGGGAAAAGGGCAGAGTTCTGAATACTCAAACAGAATACGCTGTTTACGCGACACCTGTCAAAGTGCCTGTAAACGTGCTGACTGTGAGAAAGATAATCAAACGTATAATTCAGATTAAAGTAAACAAGGAATGAGTGAATGTAGAACGCGACTCTGACAACAGAACGAAGCGACGTTAACTCATGTGAAAGCTTGTTCGCAGACTAATTACAGAACATTCAGTTTACTTGGATATTTTCACAGTAAGGTACGTGTGTTTCCATGGAAACTCCAGTGACCTCAGCCACAACATTATGGGATGTAACTCCAGATCGGAGTAACATTTAAAATAATTAAAGCTCAGCGTCATGCTGAATTGATTTGAGTGAAGTTGCTGATCTGACTGATCCAACATCAATGTTCCCTTTTCTAAAAGTATTAGCCCTGTGTAAAAATAATCGGAAAATGAATACTGAAATGTCACACAGTCATTCATCCATCAGCAAAAATGTCAATTCTGTCATTTGAAGAGATTTTCTAACATTAGCATATGAGCAATGCATTAGTGACTCATAGATTCCAGTCTGAGCACATTCAACAGTTGTTTTTTTTTCATATCTCTTATATCAAATGAATATGAGCGAGGTGTTAAACTGACTCGCCCATCCAGCTTTTTTCCTCTACTTTATTGTATCAGTTTGCTTCCTTTGTAGCAATGAACAATACAGGCGAAGAGAAGTTCACTCCACAAGGCAAATCTCGCAGAGTTTTAATAAACAGCACAAGGTGGGTTGCAATTCGCTCAAATTGTATTCCCCCAAGGATTTCATGCCACGAAAACATATTGAGATGAAAAAGCGTAGATCAGACTGTAGAAGGTGCACTGCCTCTACGCTCACATCCTGTGGGAACTTTAGTCTGGCTTCATTTTCTCTGAAGAAGTCATGGCAGGTCTTTCTTTTAGACTATTCAAGGATATACATTAATCCTGTCTCGTTAGATCAGGTATTACATTGCAAATAAAATCAGAAGAGCTAAATCAGAAGAGTTGTTTTCAAGCTTTTCTTTAATACATGACACCATTAACTGTCTGCTTGGCTTCTATCACCATTAGTCTGCATTTCAATTATTGATCGAAAGGAAACTTTTATGCTCTGATCTGATTCCGTGCTGAATCCAGCAGTGGGTTCGTCTTTCGTTTCGTCTGCCCTTTTCTCTGCCTTCCCTGCGAGTCTGAACTTGAAGGCACATTGATTCCCCCACCATTGTTGCAGAACTTTTTTTTTAATTATTTATATTTTTGAAATTTTTGTATGTATGAATCCAACAGCGGGTTCAACTTTCTTGAACCCAGACGGGGACTCTGGGACGGAGGCAGACAGCGAGCCTCAGCTGGCCTTTTACACCGACCCAAACCGCAGCCGCCGCCGGAGTCGAGGTATGAGAAATGGTAACGCCAACAGCGCGTGGGGCTCAGGGGGTAAGGAGGACTCATACACCTACAGACAGTTTATCCCGCCGTCTGATGGTATTAGCATCACCTCGACGCATGACAAGTAACCTTTACAATGCATTTATAGCAGATGGATGGCTCCAGTGTTGTGTGTGCTCGTTATTCGGATTCCCAGGAAATGCATACAAAGAATATTTTGTACGTGTTGTTTGTATAGGTGGATGTAGACTGTATCAACAGCAACGTCAGCATGTGACACCGATCTCAGTGCATCTGACGACAGACTTGTTGACTGAAACAAGACCATGAGATCAGATGCACAAAGTGACACATATTTTGCATCTTGAGACATGACATGTGGAGCACATAATTTTTGAAATAATATTACACGCAAATATTATTTCTAAGGAGAATCCTATGCAAATGCTGTCAAAGTGAAGTTGTGCAGCACGCTTTATCTGTCAGCATGCCATGTCCTTGCGTCTTTGATGTACAGTAATGGGGTGTGGAAGAAGAGACACTAGGGGAAAAAAATAAAGAGACAATGCCCTCAAAATAATAGCGGCTGTCAGAAGGCGTTACAAGGCTTTATGATGCCTCCAAGCCAATTATTCTCCCATCATGTGCACAGGTGTCACAAACACAGTACAGCCTCCAGAAGTGTAGCCAACACCTTTAATTAGAGCAAGGTTTAAGAATAGAATGAAGAGGTTGCAACTCTGCCCTAACGATGTTGTTTAGATCCACAAGAGAGGATGATTCATGAGGCTTGACAAAAGGATAGATGGATGAGACAAATGAAGTATTCTACTTTTTATAGAAAAGCTACATTTTAATTGCCAATGATTTTATTATATATGCTGAAAAAAAAAAAAGATTAAACACTGTAAAAAGTGAAATTATGCCCCACATCAAGTTCATGGGTAAGATACTTGATTAAACAAAGTGGCTTTAAACATAGTACAATAGGTGATTCTTTTTACTTTGGCTTTTGTTTAAAGCATCGCCCTGGGCAGTTTTTTGAATGAAAAAGTTCTGCCAGAGTAATTTAAAAGTGACAATGTAATCTGGAGTTATATGTGAAGTGAAAAATAACCACTTTAAACAAAGTGTGAGCAGCTATATTCAAGGTCACGGTGTGAGTTTGTGTATGTGTGTGTGCGTGCATGTTTGCATGCCCCTGTGGGTATGAGGTCACGTTTAACACTTTGTGCGTTGCACTCTGCAGTGAAGGAGATAAGGGAAGATTTCTCGCTCATGCAGGGAGGGAGAGCAAAGGAAAGATGTTGCAAAACAACCTCTCAACCATTTTTATTTAGGCCCATGTCTCGTTTTTTTCTCCACATCCCTTGCGTGGATGTTAATACCCTTCAAAGGTAAACCTTATTTCTGTGCCACAGAGCCATGCCTTGCCTAAACCTCCTAAAGGCTTGCGGTTTTTGATCCAAAGGTCCTTTTCATCGGCGCTAAGCCCATTTTTTGGCTTGTTTGTAAAATGACTCGATGGTGTGTAGGTACCCTGTGTATACGTTTGTGCGACTGTGTGCATGTGTGTTTATGTGTTCGTTCACGGTGTGAGAGGGTTGTGGGGAAGTGCGGTCACTGCTTCACATATATCTTCCATTTGTCGTTCCCACCTCCCCCCTCTCCTTCCCTGTGCGTTTGTTCCCAGCAGCAGGTTCCCCGCGGAGCCCCATCAATAAGACCACCCTGACTCTGATCAGTGTCATCAGCTGCGTGATCGGCCTGGTTTACTCCTCTCACCTTGCCTGCAGCCTCTCTGTGCGGGTAATCCTCCACGTGCCGGAGCACCTCATCGCTGATGGTAAGACTTTCCATCAGCCTCAGACTTTACGCACAAGCCTTTCCCCACACACCCACACACACTCCTCTGTGGGCGCTTAATGCCCCCGGGGGGCTGAGCTGGCATTTTTCTGGTGCTCTCCAGGGAGTTGAGCTCCCTATATCTCTCTCAAACCGAGTACCTGGCTTTTGTGGTCGAGCTGGCAATTTGCTTTGCTTTCACAAAGACAAAGGTAAATGCCAGGTCAACCACCTCCCTCCCCAGGTTTCCCATGTGAGACGGCACAACAGATGTGCCCTCAAAGCATCAGAGCACATTGAGGCCAGGTCACTGTGACCACCCGCAGCAAACCCTCCATCACTCTTCCCCTTGCACTTTCTGATATGTTGAACCACCTCACTAATGAATTTCAGTGTAGCACCTGCAGAAAAAAAAGCACAGCGGGGTCCATGTGCTGGCTCCTGCTGGCTTATTGGCATTTTTCAGCTGTCACAGGAGTGAGCTGGCAGTCCAGATATATTATAGACTGTGACGAGGCTCACTCATCTATCATCTGGAGGTCTGATTTGATTCGGAGCGTTGCTTCTTTCCGGTGGCATACGCCGGCCTGCCAGGAAGATATTAAAATTCCAGTGAGGCGTCCAGGGAGGGAACTTTGAAAGGAGAGATGAAAGATGGCGAATTCGCCTGTTGAATTACAAAACTGTGATCGATTTAGAATGTTTCCATAAATGTCTCCACAATCTCATCAGACTTGATTTGATGTCATGGTGAATCAGATGAAAATCTGGATCCTACTACTGGGGAAAGAAGCTATTAATGCCAGCAGCTGCGCATGTGTCTGCTTTCAGATGGTGTGAAGAAAAAGCACAGAAATGTAAAATCACACCTTTCTCTGTGCCTTTTACATCAGAGAAATGAATGTGTTATGACATACAATATGAATGTTGGTCTGTTTACAATTTAATGCTATTCAAAATCTGTAAAAAGAAGGTGATAAAGTAAAGTTCTCTATATGGCTGAACATGAAAGCAGCATAAAAACGAAATGTGGATCATCTCAAATAATCTTGATCCTTGACTTTTGTCTTGACTGAAACATGCTATATGTAAAAAAAAAAAACCCAAAAAAACAAGACGATTCACGATTTATTTGAACTCAAGACAAAACTTGATTTAGAAATAGTTGCCTTCACTTCCTACTTCCTTGCAAGGGTGTCAGCGTTTAGTATTTGTTAAAAAATACAAATAATTTAAAATAAAATAAAGCACCACAGGTAGACACAGATTGTGAATATTAATGAATATATTACAACAAACAAACAACTTGCATTTTGATGGGATTTTTTTTTAGCAAGAAAGGTCTCCAGAGGAAGCAATAATCTCGATTCTTGGGATTTAGGATTAATCAAATGAATCTGACATATTGCCCGACCCCTGGTCCAGAGGTTTAACTCTACACTATAACGGTGCACACAGTATAATGGTGTTACCTTGTCGATATTGGGGAGGTTGTTGTGTGCCATCCTACGAGCCTCATCAGGATTTTTCTACTCGGTTTCATCTTGGATGTCTGTCCCCTGGGATCTATCTCCAGGCATTTAGTCATTAAGTATCCCCATAGGATTTGTTATGAGGAAAATGTTGATAGTACATGGTATGCATTGTCTTAGTGGCTTATATGAAGGTACAAAGCAGCATCAAAGAAAAGTATAGAAGACTGATATAAGGCCTTTACACACTAGAGGCTTACATTTTTTATTTGCAGTATATGCTCTAGTTTTAATGGGATCATCAAAGGGGATGGCACTAACTAGGCCACACAGAGCCTGCCAACTAGTCATTAAATATGCTCGGGCTAGCAAATGCCCAGTGCATCCCATGTTTGCAAATGGACAAGGCTTTGGTCGATGAGTTGTGATGCTAATTTACAGAGATCACACAGTACACCTGCTGTGTCAGGTGTCCAGAAGCGTTCAGTCTCCTGGTGCCTCCTGGAGTCTTTTGTTATGCTGATTAATTAGTGAATGTATTTCATGTTTTTAAATGATATTTGTTAGGCATTCACCTCCAACTCCCTTCAGAAATACTAATGCTTACTCATGCAAACTTGAAAGTTTATATTCATCATTTCTAAACATATCTCAAAGGAGCCTATCAGCATAAAAACATGACTAAAGTGGAGACATATTGGTGTGTGTATACCTGAAGATATACCCTCAGAGCCCTCGAAAAAAAACATATTTTTCATGATTGTTAATTCATCAGTTACTAGCTGTTAGTGTAAAAGTCAAGACCACCTAAACCGTGACCAAATCACGACCGAGACTGAGACAAGGCCAGACTGGATGCACAGCGAGGGCATTATGGGAAACAGATTATGGCGTGATTTGACCAAGCCAGTTACGATAATGTAATAACAATCATCTTTAAGGTGATCGAACTTCCAAAAGGGGGAGGAGTGTAAGTTGGAAGCCGATTCAGAATTATCAACAAGTTTTACTCTTAAAAGAAATGCTTGAAAGATTTGTTTTCAGATCACAGTGATGACGTTAACACATAAATCAGACGGTGCAGAGGCGATGCAGTGATATCCCTGCAGCTGTGGTCTCGACATAAAATCCAGTCCTCTTTGTCCGAGACCGAGTAAAAATCCTGTCGAGGCCGAGACGAGACCAAGACATTCAAAGAAGGAGAGTACAGTAACAGTACTTTACAACAGACCATTTTTTAGCCAAAATGTAGAATAGCCTCAAGAGTTCGTAGGGTAAATCTTCTCCTGTGTCTTGACTAATACTCCTTTCACACTGGACAAACGACCCACTAAGATCTTTGTCTTCAGTGTGAAATGACTCTGCACTGGTCACGGGTATTTATGGACTCCACCTCCGATCAGCAGTGATAGAAACACAAGACCCGGGCGTCCTCCAGGCAGGAACATTACTTATTGTTTTTTACAGTTGGGTGAAAGCGTTGAATGGTGATTTTGTACTTTGTCTCATGCAAGATGCATCACCAGCAAGAGAACGAAGTGAAAGAGCTTTCACTCTTTCAAGTTGAATTTACTGTTGCTTGTTTTCCGACATACTCGTGACATTGAACGTGACCAAAAACAGAAATTCAAACCCGTCTCCTGGCGGTGTTAAATGAGTCAGTCACTGATTTTTAGTCGGTTTCCCCACATGTAAAAAAAAAAAGAAAAAAGCCAGATATACTGTATGGTCGAATTTTAGGTGTAAATATGGTACATGAGGCCAATTATGATTCAGTAAACTCTGAATGTAAAATCATAAATAAGAGAACATGAGTTTTATTATGATACTAGGTGATCTTTTAGCATTTTAACCCAATACACTATCCAAACACATTGAAATAAACAATGTGTATTTACAATGGTGCATCTGGCTGCAGGGCAGCTCGGCCTCAGCTGGCTTCCTGCAGTTACTAATAATAAAAATCAGCAAAAGTGTTAGTCATGACTTCGAAGTATTCTGCTTCATTAAAATGTTTATCGCCATTTCAATGTTTTCCTCTTTGTGGCTGTCAAGGTTTGTCATCATAGCAGGCTGTCAGGCTTTGATGGTGCTAGATAAGTCTTATTTTTCCACATATCTCATCTGAATAGTCTGTTTGGATTTTAATCTTGTGTTTTCCTACAGTCGGGCTTTAAAGCCAAATAGATCCTCAGTTGGTATTTTTTAATCAAATGTTTATTTTGAATGTTTTCTAAGACTCAAGGTCACAGATTTTTCAGCCCCCTTCACTGTCCATAACAGTTCAGAGCAGTGAAATATTTTGCTTGCCGGTTTGAATCCATTTGAAGATATTTTATTAGACTGAAATCCCCCAAATTCACCCCCAAATTTAGTAAATCTTTTTTACATATGTATCTTCTTTTCCTTCCCTTCTCTGTGCTCTCACCCCTCCTCGTTCCATCCTCCTCAGGATCAAGGTTCATTTTGCTGCAGGGAAGTCAGTTGGATGCCTCAGACTGGCTGAACCCGGCGCAGATCTTGTTGTACTACCAGCAGAATGCCAGTGGGCCCTGGGTCAGCGAGCTGTGTGGACGGCGCCTCTTGGACCCCTGCGAGCACCAGTGTGACCCCGAGACAGGTAAACCAAGGACGGCGATACTTGGATCAGGTTATGTTAGCATAGAAACATCATTAAAAATAAATAGTTCACACGAGCAAGGTCAGCTTTTTACTCTGAAGTATGACTTTAGGCTCAAATCTACAGGCGCAGGCTAGATTTTGTGCACAAGCAGTGATATCGAACATCCATATCGGTTGTGAAGATAAACAGGCACATTTCGTCCTCAGTGGAAATCAACAAAAATATGATGAGGGGCATTCCAGTATAAGCAATTGATTGGGACAAACAGCAGAAAAAGAAAACTCTTTCCGTTAAAAGTCCATGGTAAAATGTTGAAATGTTCCACGTTACAGAACAGGTGCATCTGCTTCCAGCTGTTTTTATTTGCATTTGCATGAGTGGAAACACAGAAAATGAGGAAAAAGCTTCAAGGTTTCTGACAAAATACGTCTTCTTTTTCTCAGCTCCTCAATCAACAGCTCAACCTGTACTTTACTGTACAAAACACTCTAACTGGCAAAGTTATTTTTGCTTTGTTCTTGACTGATTTCATTTAAGCTTCGTCTGTAAAATAGTGTCTTACGTTAATTGTTTACACTGTCTTGCTTTGCACGCTGCCTGTTTCACTCCTTAGGCTTTTACTTTGTCTTCGTCTGTGCTAGCGTTGAATGTTGTTTTGTCGTCGGTGGCTAATTCAACATCTGGCCAAAGGCGTTGAGAATGAAAACACTGGCACATTTACTGTGTTTCTGATTGATATGCACCGTCCCCGAATAAATAAACAAATGGAGATTTAAAACCATGATGACGATGAAGAACCAACTCTTAATATTAACATAATAGTAGTGGATGGAAATGTGCATAAATTCACATTTTCTTTTTCTGAAAATTCAGTTAAAATTTGCAGAACGCTTGATATAAACCCACCTAGTGCGATGTGGCTTTAGTCTGAGTGGAAACAGGTTTGTGATTAATCTACTTTGAACAATGCAGCCTCCCCACCTGACGGTTATTCAAACTGCTTATCAACATGTCCTGATGCAGTTTTTAATCCATCGGGAACAAACAGTTTTCAATTAAAAAATGTAGAAAGCACTTCGCTGGGCAAAGCTGCCGTGATCGGAGCATTAGAGAATATGTATTTATTTCTTTCCTCTTTGCCCACAGCGGGAACACTAACTATATGTGAGACAGGGAGAGAGAAACAATGCAGTTTGTGTCTGTGCACAGGCTGAGTCCTACAAACTGCCTCCAGCACCAGAAGTCGGAGTGTTTGTCACCGACTGCACGCTCCGAGCTCCTCACCGGTGACCCTCGTTCCGGTGACGTCAGGGAACACAGTCAGAAAAAGCCTTTTTAATTGTTTACAGGTGTAACTGTGACTGTGTTCCCGACATGCTGCGGAGCCTGAAATGGAAAAATAACCTGCCTGAAGTACTCGACCTGGTTTTCTCCAGGGGAGCTGATCAATTAATTTGAATGTTTCCGCTGTCAACTTCATTCGTCCTCTGGGAAACAGCGGTGGGTCCGGGCAACTGTCGGTGCCGGTGCCGGTGCCGGTGCTGCAACTGACTGGAGTTTTTCCATGGGCCATATTTAAAGCAAATTTAGCAGGCGAAAGCAAGAAAAATAGAAATAAATAGAACTGAAGCAAAATAATAATGATGTTTTAGCATTAGTTTCTGTGCTCGGAGCTTCAGTCCTGACAGGAAGAAAAGACAAGATCAAACTACAGATAACACATATATGTATGTATATGTATATGTATAAGACATAAAACACCTTTAAGTAACGTGATAATAACAGTTAATACAAGTGGATGAAGATGGCACCAGTGTTCACATTTTGAATTTGATGTCTCCTCAGCGCTCGAATCCTGCCGTGAACTGTCATAATGTCTACAATTTTACTGACTCTTCCACCATCAAAACAATGAATGAACAACCAACTAACAGACGCATGAAAGAAATAATTAAAATCCAAACGAACACAAACGCACGATTGCCTTTTTTTTTTTTTTTTCGTCTTGTTACGCTGCTTTCGTCTTGTTCTTGTCTTTAAACTCTCGCAGAGACCGCGCTTCATGTCATTGTCATGTATTTTACTCTGCTAATTGGCAACTTAATAAAAACCCTCAGTTTGGGAAAGGCGGCTGCGAAGGAGGAGACAGCCTGGCTGAAGGCAGTTTTCCTTAAGGCGTGTGTTTCCTCGTGCAGTCCCTCGTAGCTGCATCTCTAGTAGCTGTTGATGAAGATCTCATTCAAAAAACAGATGAGATGCACAACGGTGATAATAATTAACACGTCACAACGCAAAATGAAATGAAAAATGAAATAGCACAGAGTGGAATTTTAAACATAATGCAGCTTTTAAGCAAGTGACATTTTTTTAAAAAACTGTTAAAACTGATGTAAAAAATAAGCAAATAAGCGTGATTTTCTAGTGGTCCCCTCCAGCACCTGCTGCCACTCAGCTCTGTCAACTCACTGCTCTAATATAGCTCCGCTAATTCAATTTTAGGAAGGTGACAGCTATTATTACGGAAAGAAGGATGATGTTAATCAGTGTGAGCCACTCCACTTCTTCAGTTAGTTTAGTTTAATTATTCAGGTGTGTTAATATGCATAGGCCTCGGAAAAGGATGTGTTTAGGCGTCTTCTGAACCTCTTGTGTTCACTTGTGTTCACTAACACTTTAACTTTAACTTTTACTTTAACATTCCATCATTTTTAATTTTGACATACAAGCCCGTTTCACCTCCAGGTGCTAGAACTACAGGTGAGCATCGTTATATGTGTTAAAGCAGGATGGTCTCCTGACCCCCCACCCACTCAGAGTCATTAGTCAGTGGACTTACAGCTGTGTAAAATCAGCTAAATGTTAGAGGGCAATAGTTTTAGCCCTTTTTTGTTTATTTGCCACAAGTCTAGCAATTCTGCAGACTTTGCCGAAGGGGAAAAACCCATAATGCATCGTGTTACGACATTAAAGGGGTCATAACAGTCGAATTGCATCATAAAAAAAGCAAACAAAACAAAACATGGAAGGTGTTAGCAACATGACATTTCACTTTGAAATGATAATGACGTGTTGCAGCAGCGTTGTGTGTGCATGTGTAATTGTTTCTCCTTCTGTATAATGGCAGGATTTAAACTTCAAATACGTTGATGTTGTCTGACAGGAAGGCTGATCATCAAAATGAAACTGCAGTTCATTATTCAGACATTCAGCCCGAAATACAACGCTCACACTTCACTGTGCACAGAAATAACTCTGTCCATGTCAGCGGCATCCATTAGTGTCCGAGGGTTCAGCGCTTAAGGGGAACGTTGGAACTGAGCCCATGTACGAGGTGTGAAAATAGGTCCAGAAGACAAAGATAGTAACCAGCAGAAGTGATGGCAGGGCTGGTGTAGTGTTTTCCTTTAAAATCCAGGTGTGCATGCGTAGAGTTTAAGTCACAGTGCACAGACAGCTTTCTGTTTGAATGTATTCTCAGATGTTCACAGAAACCTTGTGTTATGATTTAATGAATGTATTGAATAGGACACATAATATAATAGTATTAATAGTGCACTCTTCTTAATCCATAAAATTATTACACCACAAACAAACCACAAATAATGACCTGCCCCCCCTTTTGGTGCCAGTGGTTAGTTTAACTGACGGTTACAACGGAAACACAGGTCTGTGTTAGAATTTGTCAATTGGTGCCAGTTGCCAGGGAGGTTATGTGATCACTCCTGTTTGTATGTTCATCTTTGTCTTCATGTCAGCAGGATTACGCAAAATATACTGCACCGATGTTCATGATTTTAATTGGCTGAAGGGCAGGCAAACGCTACTCTAGTCTCCACCCCTTTTTATCCCGTCAGCGTACAATGCAGGGGGATGTAGAGATCCGAATGTCTGTCAGTCCGTCATCATTTTGTTTGCGCAGTATAACTGCAAAACCATCAGTCTTGCTACAGTTTATCATTACGCACCGGAGTGGAGCCTTTTGCTATTTTATGTATCGTCTGTCCGTGTTGTCCTTCATGCCTTTTGTCATCATTTCGTTTCCAGAGATGTAAACCATTTGATATTTCTCCTGTGACCTGCTCGTAAACTGAGCTAACATCACTAACAAGGACCAGGTTGGGGGGGTATACTGTCCTCTGTGGCTCTTGTTATGGATCTGCTCCAAAATTTACGGGGTTCGTCCTTGGCTTATGCCCTACCCTTCCACTGAGTTTCACAAAAATGTGTGTAGTAGGTTTTGTTTAATCCTGTTGACAGATATACAGATGTATGGACAAATGAGAGTGGTCACATAACTTAATAATACAGAGCTAATAACACATAAATCACAAAGGAGTCATTGCACAGTCACTTGGCAGACCAGGAAAGACCACAACACCCCACAGCGATCTTGTTCTTGGCCACATTCAAGGGCAGGTGGTCGTTTCCGCTCGGTGCCACAAAGCGGGTCCACCAGCTCTCTGTGCACAACTGACAAACCCCACAACTTGATGCCACCTGAAAACCTGTGTACACGACAGGTGTCAGGGTTGAACTGAAAGCCCGAGGTGTGCAGCGTGAAGACGAAAGGTGAGCGGACAGTGTCCTCCTCTGCTCAATCACACATGCTGTATTCTGTCTCTCACTCAGTCAATAATCCAGGAGGTTGTGGGTGTATCTGCCTGCATCTTCCTATCTATGTCTGAGCACAATGGCATTAAAAAAATGTGAAAATAGAATCCATTTTCTAAATCAATTCCATTCTCTCTACCTGTTGTGTTGGATATAGTTTGTTTTGTTTTGCGAGGGAATGTCTTATAAACAAACTAAATACCAATGTGAGCGCATAGATGGAAATCTAAACGAGACGGAGGGATGAGTGTATGCTTAATGGCATGCTTGTAAATATACACTGCTTGCTTGTGAGGAAAATCAAAAATGTCATTACGTTTTGGTACATTATAAACAGTAAAATACTAGTTTTTTTTCTACACAAAAACTGCAAGTTGGAAAGAGTAAATGCCACCATAGCACAATATTGCTGTGCTCTTGCGTTTAACCCGTACTCGTCTCCGATCACAACGCTGCTTATTAAATCGCTTGCAGAGACTGAACCGAATGCGTAAACAACACATTGATGTAAAATGCAGCTGGGGTTTTGAAAACTAAAAACTCATAATGTCATGACTGGCAAGCTTGTGCTGATTGATGGGTGTGAAATGAGATGCATTCTGGGTAAAATTATCTATCTGATCCTTAAGTATATGGAAATGTATTTGGTTGAGTTGCTGCAGAGTTTTTTGAAAACAAAGCGTGAACATCAGGCATAACGTGAAGATAACATAATATATACTTAGTGCAGGTAGTAGTTTGCTCATTACAGGTTTTTGAACACTGACAAAACATTATAAGGTGCAGTCTAATTGCTGTAATCTGTATCCATCTCCTCCCTCAAACTTCAAATTAGGACCATGCACATGCAATTTGTCTACATTATGTTTTCCTTTTTCTTTTCTTTTTTTTTTCCAAGCCACAGACCACTTTCAAATTCCAGATGATGAGAACAGCATGCTGATAAAACTGAATTACAGAACATTGTTGTTTAACAAGCTCTTTATCACTCTCTCTGCCAGTGAATGCATTTTGATCTTCACAGCATGAAGAAAGTGGGGGCCTGTAAAAGGGAATAATATAATACATCTTATTGTTTTAACAAGTTCAAAACAATTCAACCCCCCCAAAAAAAATGATTTTGGCAAGTAAATCCAATTCTCAGATGCTGTGAAAACTAGGAGGCATTTGTTATTTATGAGAACCTCTCTTCAACTGACTTAAACCTATTGTGCTCTTCATTCAGTGCTTTGAAATATTGCTTCAGATACATTAATTTTGAATACATTTCGTACCATTCTGATCTGCAAACATTTCAAAGTGAGCGACTAAGTGTGAGGTGTTTTATGTCTCTGTGGAGGTGAAGATACAAAAATAACCCTCGCTATTAGAGCAAATGTAAAGCTGCGCGGTACGTAACAGGTTTAGAAAGAGTAAAACAATAAAAATGAGCTCCTGTATGAAAGAAAAAAATCTGCTCCTCGTCAGATAACAATCAGCCTTAGTTGCACTCGCAGGAAAAAAAAAAATCTCTTTCTACCTTTTACGTTCTGTCTCGACCGATAAAGTGGATCGCTTTAGTTTTACTTGGATTCTTCGAAAGTTGCTGTCTGTGTGTCACTCAACTTATGAGTGCAGGAAGAAATCTGAGATTTAAAGCAGAGGAAGTGTCGTCCTTGTTTTCCATCAATTATTCAGCAGCCTAACTCTCCCCTGGGCAAAGAGGAGTGAGTTCTGAGACCTTTAAATGAATCAAAAAAAGCTGGGCCAGTGTGTCTCATGCCCAGGTTTTCACGAATAATTTTGACATTAACCCACACTTCAAACTCTGCCCTCTGCTTCAAATGATACGTGGACCAGCAGGGCCGGCAGTCAGGCTTCGGGAACTGTACTGTATTTTTCATACGATGCATTCATAATGAAACCGTTCCGCGTGTTCGTCAACACGACAGTGTGGGTTGCACAGAGATTGCAGAGGTGCTATAGATAGCTTAAATCCAATCCTCTTTTCTGCTGGAGGAGATACTGATGAAAACTGAGATGGGCTGCGACAATATCTGTGCTGCTCCTGCAAGACATTAAAGGAGACGGTGGCGCACACTGCTTCCCTTCCCACAGAACCTGGATGCTTTGGGCTCAATTCGCTGATGTTCCCTG
This sequence comes from Coranthus polyacanthus, assembly GCA_037367275.1. Lineage (NCBI taxonomy): Eukaryota > Metazoa > Chordata > Actinopteri > Kurtiformes > Apogonidae > Coranthus > Coranthus polyacanthus. The sequence goes on from JAPQRN010000010.1 coordinate 1,079,677, forward strand.
CTCTTCTCCACATGTTTTTTTTCCCCCTTTCTGGAGTGTTTGTGGGGCTTACATGAAACAGAAAAAAGGCATGTTTTGCCTCTGTAGACACACATCCCCACATCATAACATACTGACTTGTTTAATGTCACTGCATAATGGATCAATGTGCAGATATCTGCTTGATGAGCTGAATAATTTGGTGCACAAGTGGCATGAGAGTGCATGAAGGAAAGCTTACTTCCCGCCCACACAATAGTTCAAAGGCTGCAGGCTACTTCACCTGGTCGCCCTAAATCCACTTCACTTCAGTGTGTTTTAAAAGGTGACGAGGAGCAAGGTGGGATGTGGTGAAAATGCAGTGCAAAACTTAGAAACTGGCTCAGGAGCAATTAGGGACTGTAACACCTTGCTAGTGTAAAACATCCTGAGTCTGAGCTGAGAGCCGTGACCTCAACGTGCTGTGAAACAGCAATTAAAGCAAAATGAGGCATTTGGTGTTGTTCAGCAGCTATGCAACAAATCTAAAAGAAAAAGTGCACCTCCTGTCATCTCATTGCTGTTCCAACATTACGTGCGTGCAGGACACAATTTAGGCTGTCACTCAACATGTAAAATTGGCTTTTTAGTGTCAAACATCTCAGCTCTTTCACCGCACATTTAACAAAGCAGTAAAATAGCAATTATGTTCAGAGCTAAAAGTATGTGCATGTTGGGAGTGCCGCCAAGGAGCGTGTTGGAAAAGCAGCCAGGTCAGAGCGAAGGGAATATGAGGAGGAGGTTTTCAAATATCGTTCAAGTGATGTCTCAGAAAAACAACCTGCAGTCGTACATGAAACATCACGTCAGGATAGAATGACAGGGTTGATTAATTTCTTTCCCACTGAAGGGTGTAATAAGCCCCTTTGAATTTTACTCCATTACAAATTCCAGTAACACATCACCGTTGACGGCGGAGCGTGCATTGATGAATTTTGCATTTAAATGTTCCATATCTCATGTCATTCAGGTTGGGTTTCATGCTCCTAGAAGCCAGAGATGAAAGCAAAGAAGCTTATCAAAAGAATGATCCTGGTTTGATACAAGTTCAGCTGTGATTTTGTACTTTTTCCTCAACATTCCTTATCAGTAATGTCAGTGCACTTGCAAAGTAAATGCCAGAATCTGGGAATACAGCGATCAGCGAAAAAAAGAAGAAGATCAAACAGAACCCAAAATTCCCATCACTGACATCGCTCTCGCTTTACGTAACTACCCACCTGGTGTAACTTCGATCTGCTGCATTCATTCAATTCAATTCTCTCTTTAATTTTTTAGTCTTTTTGTATCTTTCACATCGTTTGAGTCTTGTTTTACGTCATGTCCGTCTTGTTATGCCATTTTTGTCTTTTTCAACCGAGGCCTCTCCTCTGCGTTTCACATGGCTTCGAGATCAACATCTATAAACTGTTCCAGAGGACACTTTTCTTCTGCTTTAATAAGAAAAATGAAAGTACATATCATATTATTGCTGTGTATTTTCCTCAGGTGGTGTCCCAATACAAACGGCTCCATGACCCATTTTGGGTCCTGAAGCTGTTGGTAATTACTAGATAATAGAACTTGGTCCAGAGCTACACAAATTAAACTCAGGTCAGTTTTCCAATTTTGATGCATAAGCAATGCAGAAAAATAAATTGAACCTATTATTTTTTTTGTATTTTCCTCGACCTTTTCTGCCTCCATTTCCACTTTAACAATGTCTCCAACACATATGATCTTTTTTTAGTTCTAGTTTTGATGATGATGTTGAATGTTGTTCAGTGTTCGGTCATTTTGTCTTGTCTCAAACCATCTTCAGGTCCTGAACTCAACACTACACAGCGATGCTCTTGATTACAAGTTAGCCATCAATTACTCTATAAACAGACTTAAAGACACAAACTGCTCTAGTCATTTCTATTTGGTCCAAAGTAACATGAGCTGGAAGATCAGTGAATATGATTTCTTTTAGCCTGGCAGGTACTGACAGATGACCTTTTCCATTAACAGTGGTGTATAAAAGCCCAGGGCCTGTGCCCTTCACTTGCCTCCTATTGAGCATGAGCAGAGCATGTAGTACATGTTACCCTTGAGTAACCCTCTAAACCAAAGGTGAGGCCCCATCAATCATACTGAGCAAAGTCAAGGCTGACATTTCTCCTGGGAGCTGACGGCAGAACAGAAAGTGGTTGCTTGTTCTTAGCTAAAAGGCTTTACTTATCAGAAGGATGCCAACTCGAAGGAGGGGCTGGATCCACCTTAAGTCCAGTTGCTCTAGTCCCATTTGTAGCAGTCGTTCAGTTTATAGATTTTCTAGACTAAGAGATTAGCGAAGATGAAAGTGGCCATGTATGACCATCTCAAGCAATCCCACGTTTATACTGTTTAAAGATCACAGTGACCACAGTGACCATGTTTGCATGCTCAAAATATTTCTTATTTTTCCTTAACTCCAAAAAAAGTCAACATTCCTAATAAGATGTTTACATGGCTAATGAAAATGAATATTCCACTAATAGTCCTCTTCACATGCAGATGTGTATACGCTGATTAAAAGTAGGGTTTTTTCAGTGATGTCCTCTGGTGGCAGATGTTCTCAGCCTGCCTCTTTCATTCCTTCAAACGTCTTCTTTTCTTTCGACGGCACATCTTTACCAGAGAGGATCTTTGTTTCTGTTCCAGCTGACTAGAAACGGGGGCCACAACCTGCAGTAAAATTCACAAATGAGACACGTGTCCAAAGAATCCTCATAAACCCGGAATAATATCAGCATATCCCACATGTCTTAGCCGGAAAAATGCTCCACCCAGAAGAAGGCCTAATTCAGAATATCTAAATGGAATATGACACCTGTCAAACCCAGAAAATTCCCATATTTGGGATAGCAGTGGCTACATTCCTGCTCACGTGCAGCCGTGCACACCCCAAAAAACTGGTGGCAGACGTTCCACCGTGTGAACGCAGCTTTCCTTTTTTGTTACTTCAAACACCTTCTGGAAAAGGTCAGCCGTTGGATATTTGGTCATATCCAAAAACCTATTCATATCCTCTTTCATAATGTTCAAAAGTAGGTGTGATTCTCCTTCCGACCAGAAATGTGGACGTTTCTTCGGAGCGTCTTTATTAGAGAGGATCTTTGTCTTTACTTGTCAGACCCAGAGTATTACCATCTTCTGAACAGTGGAGTATTCGTGTTCGCGTACAGATGCACAATGACTCCATTTAGACACTGCAGATGAGCAGCGTTGCGTGGGATCCTCTTCGCATTAGCCCCAAACTGTTGCCTTGAGCCCGAGTGATGAGTAGAATTTGGGGCAGAGCAGGCCAAAATGAGTTTTCCTATACTAAATAATGACAGTGCCAAATGTCTATTTAATAGACTAATCACTGATCTAATCACTTCCCATTTAAGTAGAGGATGTTATCTAGTGAATGAGAGCAGTCAGATAATTGTGAAAAACACTAAAACAAACTGAGTCTATTAAATCTAGACATTTGGTTTAATGGCTCAAGGGTAACATCAGTATATACTTTTTGGATGTTTGGCAACCATCTTCTTTTGAGTTTATACTCCAGCAAATCAGAACTCTTTCCATACAACAAGTCATATAAAGTCTCCGACTGCATGATTGTAATACAAGGTTATTATGATGTGTAGCATTGGGCTCATAAGGGGTTTACGAGTATTTATCCACATTTAAATCTACAGCAAGAGTCGTAATTATAGCCTTCCTTTTAAAAAGTTCTATTCATACGAGGCAATATGGCCACAAACATAAATCTTAATTTTTTTCAGGGTTGTGGACGATTCATGAGTCTCATCTATTTCTTTTTTTTTTCTGTCAACTCAAGGCAAAACATGATTCAAAAATATTTGTCTTCAATCAACAGCAGCAATAACAAAAGAGCAGCACTTACAAGGATGGCATTTGTTGAAAAATAAAAATATTTTATATAAAAGCAACCTCAGTGGATGGACAGTGACTGGAGAAACATTCACAATTAATATTTTTCAACAGAGAAAGGTTTTTTTTTTATTGAGCAAGAAAAGCTGTGTGATTTAAGCACTTTCCATGATTTTTAGAAAGCAAAAATACAACTAAAACTGCAGCGCTTGGTAGTTTTTTGGCATAATTGAGTGAAATTTCCATAATTACCTTTCAGGGTATTGTAATTCAATTGGTCTGACAGGAAACAAGAATTCTACCCTCTTCTGAAGACTCTGTTTTCAGGCTGTGACGCAGACTTTGTCTAATTCCAGGTGTTTTCGGACAGACGGGGTTGATTGACAGCTGTAACTACCAATCGCTGATCAGATTCAGTCAGACGTGCCTGTACTGCTCTGTGGCTCCACAAGGAAACTTGGATTTCTATTTAGTCTTGTGCTTTGGAGGGAAGGTGTATATTTTCAAATTCTGATGGGTTTTTTCCCCCCTGATTTCAGCTCCTGCAGCTTTAATCGAATTAATTCTACATTTTCCAGGCCTAAATCTTATGTATTTTGTTTTATGTTTTAAACTGAGCTGTGCAGGGACTGATCATTTCAAAATGAATAAACAAACAAACAGGTTTCCGTGTGATACCAGTATGGCGGTGAACCTAGGCCTAGAACAGCCTGTTTATAGCGCTCCCCGCTGTTGAACTTAGTTTTTTTGTTGAGAAATCCGAAGACAAATACAGTTCAAATCGCTCTGAAAAAGCTGCGATCGCGCCATTAAATGTGAGAGATGATCAAGAGTGCTCTGAGTGCTGGAAGAGGATAATGTTTGGAATGGCTCTCGTGGAGAAAATAAATGAAGAGGAGCAAAGGGAATTCTCCAATGAATTAAAAGGCTTGACAGTAATGAGCCGCTGCTTCTCTGTCTGCAGGAGAATGCCTTTGCCTCGACGGTTACATGAAGGACCCGGTCCACAAGCACCTCTGCATCCGGAGTGAGTGGGGGCCCAATCAGGGGTAAGTTATGATAATCACTTTATAATGGCTTATTATGATCACTCACTATCGGGCAGAAGAGAATTTACAACAAGGTTATCCCTCTGCACATCCAGCAAGGCCATCATTTTGCTCGGACACATTTTAAAATGTTAATTTAAAAAAGAAACTATATAGGCTCATAAACGTCACAGCTGTCTAAGAAAAAAATTAATAGTACACATAAAAGTCCGAGTTATCTTTGCACATAATGGGTGCACGTTGTTATTGCTATTAAAGTAGAAAAAAGTCATAATCATACTGTATTCTCACGTAGCATCTGTAGCTTAAACAGCACTTATTACTTTTATATCACAAAACAATTTGACATGAACGTTTCTTATGCACAGAGGAAGAGTTTGACTGAGGGTCACATATATGTATGTTATGGTGTAAAACCTTTAAAGTAATTACTGAACATGATCATCCAATCTTACTGCTTAAATGACTGTTGGGCTTTGCTGTTATTTTGTCATTTTTTTGTCATTTTCTGTTTGAAAGAAAGAAGAAAAGGAAGTTTACATGGTTTTCCTACCGGTATAAGGTTTAGGTTAACGATAAGATGACTTTCACCAGATCGAGTGACTGCAGTTGGTCCTCTGGTACACCTCAGCAACTTTTGTTTTTAAGCTTTTTGGATGATTTTCAAATTATTTTAACACGTATGATAATAAAAATAATAATAAATCACACATTTCTTTATTGGAAAATGGAAAATGTTCTTCCAGATCTTCCAAAACCTTAGGGAAAAGACTAGAACCCAAAGAGCACCTCTGAAAACCAGGGTGGGTTTTATAAGTCCTACAGGAATAATTAACAGTATTATTTGTTGCCTCCGTCCCGTCCAGAGCCTGAGAAGTGCTCTCCATGATGAGTACACTTACTTTGCAAAATCTGTGGAGTACCTCTAAACCAAAACTACTTAATCTAATAGAACGAAAGACAGTCACATGAATTCAGTTATTTAATTTTAGGTAAATGATGAATGGCTTAATTTGTAAGTCCTCTATCATGCGTTTTGGCCTGCTCGTCTCTCTGGGTGCAAGGTCACTTCTCCTACATTACAATAATGATTCCAAGTGATGATTTGATATCTTTTGGCTTTGAAAAATGCTGTTTCAGACCCGGTCCCAGGAAGTCATATAACCACTTAATTGGGTTCACACCTGCCTGTTAAAAAGTCCTTGACATCTGGCAAACCCCGCTGCCAATGGGTGCCAACCAGCAGGAGACTACTCAGGGTGTAGATTGAGGGGTACTGTTACGACAGTATGGCCCTCAATCAGGGGCTTCCGTACCTAAAATACCTGCAACGATCCAACTGGTCCAGCTTGTGTAAAAACATCAGCGGGTTACTTTTATTGCTTTAGTTAATATTGTAACATACGGTTAAATCATGTGCTGAGATGGAGATGGAGAACCTTTGCCCACAATAATCCAAACATGATTTTTTTTTCACCAAATCGTGCAGCCCTACTTTTAATATGCACAAAGATCTGCACAAAGGTCAGTAATACAGCAATAACTTGAATGAATCATTGAGTCACTATATAATAAAATATAACTGTCACCTGAGCGACTCCATTAATACAGACAGAAGATCACGGGTTCGTTTCTTGTGTGTAGGTACAATGTATTTTAACTCCATCCTTTGCCGGTCTCAGTGCATGCCCAAAATGTTTTCTTTTTATTATTTATGTTCTGTATTTTTGAGACATCTGAATTTCCCCGTTAGCCCACCCGACTGTGCACCTCTGAATCTCATTTCCCTGGTGTTCTCCTTGTGTCCCTGTCACTCTGTGACAGAGTGGGCATCCTGGGGTGACTTCAATGTTTAATGACCACAGCCTGTGGCATGGAAGCCGCTCGCCTCTTCCTAGATGTTCTTTTTTTGCTTACAGTGGTGTGGGACTTTCTCCGAGTGGCATGGGGCCCCTGTCACTTCTTCTCCTTACACTCTCACTTTGCAGACTGTTTAGTCCCCAAGCTGCCACTCCCCATTAATCTCCATCATTCTCCCTCTCTCTCTCACACTCTCTCACTTGTGCCTCTTGGCATCTGTCTGTTCCCCTCAGTGTTGCTCTCTCTCCCCCTCCCTCCCTCTCTTTCCCTCCCTCTCTCTCTCCGTCTCCTCTCTCTCTCTCTCCATCTCTCTCCCTCCCTCTCTCTCTCCCTCCCTCTCTCTCTCTCTCTGTCTCCTCTCTCTCTCTCCGTCTCTCTCCCTCCCTCTCTCTCTCTCTCTCTCCGTCTCTCTCCCTCCCTCCCCCTCTCTCTATGTCTGTCTCCTCTCTCTCTCCGTC
>JAPQRN010000010.1:1087947-1104577 GCA_037367275.1 Coranthus polyacanthus
TCTCTCTCTCTCTCTCTCTCTCTCTCGTCTCTCTCTCTCCGTCTCTCCCTCCCTCTCTCTCTCTCTCTCCCTCTCTCTCTCTCTCTCTCTCTCTCTGTGTCTCCGTCTCCGATTCCGTCTCATCCTGTCATCCTCTTTTATCCCATCCCCAGGTAAGCAGATATGAGCCAAAGTCACATTGCATGTCAGCTGCCCGACAACACATTTTTCAATCAGCATGTTTACACACATCGTAATGCTGCTTGTGTTTTGTGGGACTCTGGAAGGCGGGAATGACTTGAAGTTAGACACTGAAACATGGCTTGCGATTCTAGAGGGTTTAGATTAGGAGGCTGGGTACACTGAAAAATTTAACACTTCTCTCGCTTTGATTTAACACACAGTTTTATTCTCTACTCTCTTTTTTTATCTCTTTCTCTGATCTATTCTTTTTTTCCATGCCAGTCCCTGGCCTTATACCATCTTCCAGCGCGGTTTTGATCTTGTGATGGGAGAACAACCCTCTGATCGCATTTTCAGGTAAGGGGAACTTCACAAAACTTTGTTTTATCTGACTGCATGTTCCATGCTGCTCACAATGCCCGCTGCACCGAATGCTGTACAGTTAAACAACTTTATTCTAATTCTGGTACACTGGATTTGACTGTTTCTCTGCCTCATGATTTATAGGGATGTGTAGCATGTCTTCTGTAACCGCGACTGTCAGGTTCAAAGGTGCTGCTGTATGTAATGGAGTGAGAGATGAGGTTTTCAACTTGGAAAAGCAGAGCCATTTAATTTTCTCTCAGGTCAAATATTCAAGAGTGTTGAGAACTACATGACTGTACAAATGATTAGAAGGAGGAAAAAGACTGAATTTGCCGTAGAGGGACGGCTCTCTTTAGTAACCTAACCTGTTTTTGTTGCAGTGTGATCACATGGAGTCTCACAATCAAGTACAAATAATTACAAATCTCATTTCCTTTAAAATTAAGATTGGCATCATTTTATTTTCACAAAAAATCCATGCAAAGACCAAACATAATAAGGTGTTCAACTTTTCTTCAAGTCATTTCATTCCCACTAACAACATGAATCTATGAGGATCTATGTGATGTGACTGTACAGTATGCATCCAGAAAAACATTAACATTCATCTGGAGCCGTTTCCAGTCACCGGTCAAAGAATGTAAGGACAGTTTTCACCAGAGCACCGGAGCTAGCAGACAGAATTAGCAACGGTCGTGGTCTTTTCCCCAGTTTTGTTTGTTACGTTGCCCTCCTCGTGCGTTCCTGTCTGTGTTTTTCCTTCCATTTCTCCACTCACCTGTTTCCCATTCATTGATCCACTTTGTTCCCCGTCAGTTCGTGACGTCAAAAGTCATGTCCCTCCATCGTGTTGCCCTCCCTGTCTCCTCGTGATCCCTTGTTTCTTTTTTGGGGGGGGGATTTTTACCACTTTTTGGACTCTTTTAATGAAACCACCCTTTGGATTTCTAAGTTTCATTTGAGTGAATAGATTCCTTTGTGACTGGGTCTCTCAGTGTCTAGCTGGTGAACATAGCTGAATACTTAGCAACTATAATTAAATCACTTGTTAGTAATAGATTATTAAGTAAATAGAATGAAATGTAAGGGTAATGCAATGTAATAGGACATCGTTTAGCTGTGTTTTAGACAACATAGGAATAAAATATGACACAAACAGCTTGGAGTGTGGGCCTTTTTTCGAACTGAATGTCATTTCATTTAAGAATGCACAGTAAAACACTGTGGTAGAGGTGCCCTAACAGTGTTCATATGTGCTGTTCTTCACAAATTGGTACATTCCCTGACTTGAGACCAGACACATCTAACGGAGGATGTCTTCATTACAAGTTTCCAGCTCTTTCCCTGACAGCACAGCACAGCATCACAAACAACAAACAACTTTATTCCACTGCTTCAACAGAGGGAAAACCCATATGTGGCCCACTCTCATCGCTGTTAGCATTGTTTGCGTTCGGAACAGACAGAGGAGGCTGACACGGTGGTAATATATGGGAAAGTTCTTTGATAGCTTCTCTGGTAGCATGTTTCTGCAGAGGCTTCGCCTTTCTTATTCTGTCCAGCGGTGCAGGTTTAAAATCCTTTCGTCCTCAGACTGTTCCCACTCAACCATCCATCCTAATTTAAACGTTTCAGTCGCTCGCTTTGAACTTCGACAAACAACGCTGTCGGCTCCAGTCGTCGGAAACAGGCCTTGAATATCAGTGAGCGCTTTGAGAGCCATGCAGCCATCATCTTGTTTGGTTAAGCAGATATTACCATTAAACACAGAGGCAAATGAGGCAATTAGAATCACAGTGGTAGAGAGATTAAAATGAAACAAGGCAAACTCGAGGATGCATGTTAAATTCTCCTGTGTCTGAGGAGATAAATGCTGAGAGTCAGCATTCAAACACAAAGCGTTTGCTATTCGCGTAGTATAAACCACCAGTGATTCCTTCGAGGGCTGTTGTTTTCCACTAAACAACAGTTTCCTCACGGGAACTCTTAGTGTTTTCCACTGCCAGTTTCTCTATGGGTGAACCAAATAAGTCATATAGCAGCATAGTAGTCCCTTGTTGTCCATTATGAAGCAGTGCTCGTTAAGCGGCTGCTAATTTGTCCTGTGGTCGCCCATATACGTCACACTGCATCACAGGGAGTTTCAGCACTCGCTACACAGTCCCGGAAGAGATGGTGAAATGACTTATGAAGGATATGGCAGCAGGTTCCTGTGAATGTATCATTGTAATAGTGAAAAAGAATGTTTCTCTATACTTTAATTATACTTTTTGCATATAAAGTATGCTAATAGTTGAAACAGGTATCTAATTAGAGTGATAAGAGTTGCGTAATAAAAACTAAAAGGTCCAGTGTGTAAGATGTAGGGGGATTCAGGGGATGTAATTGCAGAAATTAAATGTAGTATTCATAATTATGTTTTCATTAGTGTATAATCATGCTGACAGAAGAATCATTGTGTTTTTGTTACCGTAGAATGAGATGTTTATATCTACAGAGGGAGTGGGTTGCCTTTTGTAGAGTCCAGAGCTGCTGCTGGTACTTCTTGGAGTAGTGGAGGACGATGGGGTAGTTGGTTGCAGTCTGCAACTTCACTAAATATTATACACTGAACATTTAAACACTAAGGGTTACAAATACATATTCATGAGATTACATAACTTGTAATTTAGTAAATTTATTAAAAGCGCATTAAATATTTGAATGTGTTTTACTTACATGAGTATCCCTAAATTTCCAAAGTGTATTAATGTCATGTTTTTAAAAGTTTAACTTAAAGGCAAAATATGTGACATTTTCCTTTAAAAAAAAAACACTATATAGACTAATAGACAGTAACAACCCTTTTCATTCATCACTTCTGACCCTCTGTCAGTGTGGGATGGTGTATTTACACCCTCTGTCTGTATTACCTATTTTCCTTTTGTTTTGCTGTGTTTGGGACGTTTCTGACCTTCGGGCAGTGAGTTTGTATCTCCAGCCAATCAATAACAGCATCGTGCAACATGCGTGGGCGGAGCAATATAAAAACAAAGCTGCTGTGGTTCGTTCGTCTGCAGTTCTGTCTGAGAGACGAACACCTCTCTGCCTGGACGAGAACGAGAAAGGAGGAACTGGAAAATGATGATGCGATTTGTGCTATCGACGCTCGCTCTCTCCATTCAGTCTAATGCTCGCTTGGTCACCGCTGCGCTCCCTCATTCGCTGAGTGGAGAGGAGGCGGAGTTTGAATGCTTCTGTTTACAAACACAAGCGAGAAATGTTACATACTTCACCTTTAAGTATTTTTTTTTTCCTAATTGTAATTATTAGATGTTAATGTACGTACTTCCACGACACATTTATAGCAAGTTCACTTAATGCCCTAAATCTAAGATACACTGCTTAAAGAAAAAAGTCCAAGTATAAGTAAGTGTTAATACCTGTATTTCTTTTTCACTGAAGTAGCTTTTACAGTAAATTTAAATTTGAGTCACATTCCACGGCCCTGTTTTGAATGCAGCCTGGAACCTTTGAATGCAGTAAAACCATGTTAAAACACACACGTCTTTGATACAAGAGGAGTAATTGGATGGCTGTAATTAAATGTTCCATTTCCACAGCGGTTTAATCATTATGTTCTTAAAGTGACTGGAAATGCATGCAGTCTCCACGAACTAGTGCCCTTTCCTTATGCTAAGTTAGCATTTTATTAAATGCAAATTGAACAATTGTGAATGTCTGCATAAAAAAGGCTGTTAACCATTTAATCAACAAGTTCCTCTCTTTTGTGGTACAAGTATGCATGCATAATTACTCAGTGCTAATAATACATTTGATGTTAATCAGCATGCACAGTTTACCTTAAAGTGGGAAGTATTACGTTTCATCTGTAGAGTGTTTAAAGATTGATGATATTCATTGACTCACAAATAAAGAATTGTTTTAAAGCCCTTGTTCCAGACATCTGTTGTTTACAGATTTATAGCACAGTTTCTCTCAGGGGAGAAACTTCTACGAACCCTTTTTCTATCAGGGTTTCTCATTTCGTATGCATTGTGTCCATTAGCACACAGTGTCCTTCTGCTCAGAAAAGAGTTATGCAAAAAAGATAACTTTGCTGAAAGGTAAAATAAATAACCTCCAACCAGTGTGATACCATTATTCTGAATCATTCATGCAAGAAAAACATTCATCTTTGAAAAACTGCCATTTTGACTTGACATGGTGGAGGACCAGACCTTGATGAAGAGTCAACTTAAAGAGACACACCACACATTTTACACACAGATCAGTCTTTTGTGTTGCTCTGGAGCAGATTTCTTATGTCTGGGGAAATAACTAGTGATGGAATAAGGGTCAACCAGGCCAAACCAAGCCTGCTTTACCAACTGTGGGCGCGCAATTAGAAAGATGGTTTTTTTTTATGAGGAGGAAAGAGAAGGAAAAAAAATACTTTGATGCATCATGGGAAGTGTCGGATCCATGGTTTTTAGAACTAAATCTATACCGTGCACTGAAGGGAAGTACAGTACCAAGTTGAAATAACTCTTCAATTGAAGACATCCTGATAAAGAGTCTGAGTCAGCTTCATCAAGAGACATTTTGTCAGCTATTTTTTCATGTTGTGGAAGGAATAAAGTGCAGGAGACAAGGATCCTCGAGAAGAGGCTTTTATTACGTGTAACAAAAGCAGAGTTAAGTCTGCAGAGGAACTGAATAACAGGTTCTTATATATACACCACTTTAGAGGAACAAAAAAATCCTTCTTTGCACACTTTAACCAGACGTTCACAACACATTAAGACATGTTTTGATGATGAAGATAAACGATGAATGTGATCTTCTTGAGCACCTGCAAAGTCAAAACCCTCTTTTCTCCCTCCTCCTCTGTCTTCAGATTCACATACACTTTAGGAGAAGGAATGTGGCTGCCGTTGAGTAAAAGCTTTGTCATCCCTCCTGCCGAGCTCGCCATCAACCCCTCGGCCAAGTGCAAGACGGACATGACGGTCATGGAGGACGCGGTGGACGTACGGTGAGAGCTGACACTTACTTTCACATGTTTTTACCTCAGTGTTATTTTTATGGAGCAGCGACTGTAGAAGATCCAACTACAGACATAAAGGTTTGAAAACATTGGATTTTTCTGACTGAAAGGTACAGTTTCTTTTCATTGCTGTACTGAAGTATTACCAAGAGTCTTTGTTTTTCTTTTCTTTTTTCTGATGAATCCTCCCCATACAAAAAAAAATAAAATAGATATTGGCTTTTCTCATGACCATTTTTTTTAATCTGTCATATTCCAGAATAGCTGTAGTGAGAGAGAAGTTTTCACTGCTTTGTGTTCGCAGCATTCAGCACTTCTCTTTTATTTACTATTGTTGCAGCGCGTCTTAAGCAGCCTTATGAGGTTGATGCAGAGGTCTTTGTAGTCATGATTTAGAAGGTAATAAAGCTCTAAGATGTAACACAAAATCAATTATTAAGACGCACAAATACAGAGTTAAAAAAAAAAACATTAAGAAGAAAGAATTAGCTGGCAATCCAAAGCCATAGAAAAGTATTTCGATTGTTAAATGGTTCATAACTCGCCCAAAGAAAATCTGCTCTGCGTGCAGTGAGTGTGTCTCTGTGTGGACTGCAGAGAGAGTCGCAACTGAGCCAAAACAATACTGCGGTATTAAACTGGACTCGGCTGACAGCGGGGACGCTACGGATTTATTCAGCCATTCTGCTTCAGAGCAGTGGGGCCTCACTTTAAGATGGCCGTGCAGTCTTTCCAACATTAGTTAAAAGAATCTGTCCTCGAAATAACTTTTTTTTCTTTTTTTTTTCCTGCTTCTGAAGGAGGACACATCTTGAAAAATCAGCTTCATTAATGGGCGTGATCAGAAACGTGCTTAGTTGCACAAACGACCTCACCCGACAATGTCACCGCGTCCTGGAGTCGACTTCACACTACATCACTGCAGCAGCTTAACAAGCTCAGACTAACATTACTGTTTGAAACACACGACATGTCACTTCTGCCTCTCAATGAAAACAATAACAAAACACATGGTAGTAGTGCATGATATTGTGTGAGTAGTGTGGGATCAGAATTTGTTGTTTTCATCCCCATTTCCAATGAAAGTCTGCCCGACTCTGCAGGTGGTAACAAGATGAGATAACTACAACTACAAGGCCTCCTGTTAAGATGGGTATACTCTTTGGGCTGAAAAACATAGCAATGTCTTTGGTTGTGGATAAAAAACAGTGGTCCTACGTTCCGCTGTCCCGATAACATGGGCCAAAATACTGACAGTGTCAGAAGTGAAGGTTGATCATCACCCAGTGTGAAGCTGCTACGACCTACGCCTGCTTAACAACCAACAGGAATCCAGCATGAAATGACACATTGATAAACGCAACAAAAAATACGAACCTCAAGCTTTCTGCTTGAACAGAAAAGCGTTCAGCTTTATGTATAAAATACAGTATTGATTCAGAAAACCCCAACAACTTCTATAAAGCAGATCTGGCTTGTTTCAGTCAGGATGTACTTATGAAGTATTTATGTTATCACTTAGTAATCAGTCTGTTCCTCATCTTATCTCAGTAGTGTTATCTTTCCTTAGTTCTCAACAAAAGTCCGCTGTTGATCTCTAAGTGCACATGGATTTGAAAAAACCTATATTTTGGATGGGCTCCGTAAGTGCATTCACACATTGAAGCAACAATAATTATTTTAAATGTAAAACAAAAGGAACATTCTTGTGTAATACTGAGTCAGTCTGCATTTTATGTTTGTACAGTAGCTGCCTCCATTATTTATTTTGACAGGTCTCTGATACTTGTACGTAGCATTTATTAACGCGCAGCCAGTAAAGCCGGCTTCGCTTTACTTTAAGTGCCCCCATTAAACATTTATAAGCAGTATTTCAGCTTTTATTAAACTCTGTAAAACAGCTCCTGTTTGCATCCTTAAGCAGAGGCAGGTGCGATTTTGAATGACAGTTTAGTAAAACACAGCTTTTAGAATAAAAAATGTCTTCATGAGAGATGTTGTTGTTGACAAACGCAAACGCTTTAATTAATGAACAAAAATGTCCTTACATGTGCTTACAAGTACACTATAGCTAAGTGTTATTTACTAATTACTTGTGGTTCATCAATTATTAGTTTCTTGAAATTCCATCAAAGAATCAAGGTCAGAGCAATACTATTAAATTACATTACATAAACGTCACATGAGCTCAAAGTGCCTTTAAATATGACCCTGACAGACCTTAGAAATATAGGTGGCGACGTTTCCGTCCATATTTGTTCTCGGCGTCGAGCCTTGTTCCTGGGTATACTTTAGTATCACTCATTACCTCAGGCTGAAATGTTTGGTGTTACGTTGAACCTACTTTGCCTAGTGGCCAGCAGCATTAAGAATCAATCAAGTTAACGTGACTACAGCTGATGCCTGCAAATGTAATTAGCACTAAGAATGGTCTTTTTGGTATGCTGGAGCATGCCCTCTCAACAACTTAGTTTGCACAGCCGTGTCAGATCCTGCCCCAATTTGCCGATGGTTATTTGCCCTGTGAAAATGATGTCAGGTAAAATTAGTCTCGCACAGCTGACTGTCCCCATCATTGTGTCTCATTAGCGTGTAGGAACACAGAGATGTTTTTTTTGTTTTTTTACCCCGTCCTTGGCTAATTTCAAGCCTGCAAACAACTGAATAACAAGAATACTAACAAATTATTTCAAGCTAATCAGTGAAAGGCAAGAATTAGTTATTTTCCACTTCAGAGGACATTTCATAGGTTTAGTCTCTTTAAAGCTGACATCATGTCTGACAGTTCAGGTTTTAATGCCACTATTATAAGCTCTGTGTTACTGCAACCATCCAGACCATCTACAGCACAAAACGTACCAGGAAAGACCCCACCCACATCCACTTTAACCTCCTACATCTGGTAAGAGGTACAGGAGCATCTGAGCTGCCTCCACCAGACTGTGCAGCAGCTTCATCCCTCAGGCTGTGATGTTGCTCAACAGCCTGAACTCGATGAACACAAGCTGCCGGTGACGGGTCATGGGTGAGCTAATGCTAAACGCTAGCTAACTGACTCGGTAAAACTGAACTTCATCATCAAGTCATTTTACGGTCTTGTTAGTGTATCCTATTAACCGCACCTACGGTCGAGCTGTCTGTCAGGAAAAAATGTGTTTTATTAAATAAACAGAAAGTCCGACTGGGCAGACGAACGACCTGCCAATCACACCTGTCAATCAAAGGCAGACGCTGAAGACATTAAAGCCTTTAATTCGAACTGAGATTTTATTAATGCAATAATTTAAAGATGGACCAAAACACTTATTAGAGGATCCAATTAAACTCCTGGACTCCTGGAAAAAAAGTATTGACTTTCAACTAAGTAATAAGTTCAGTGTAAGTCTATGGGAGCCAGGCCAGGGCCGTCTAGTGGCAGTCGGTGGTATTGCACTTTAACATCTGCATTGGCTTCACTTTGGAGTTACTCTTGGTCTTTGTTACACATTTATTTTACACCTATTTACACATGGCCACACATCATTAGCTATTAATCTGCCTGTCTCTTCACAGCATTTAATGTTTTGTTTGACTCCTCCTGCTGTTTTCACTTGGAAAAAGGTGGATGCTAACTCGCCTAATTTGCCAACAGATGCACTCGGTGTGTTTCCAGCCAGATGTTTTTAATTTGCATTTCCAGTTTGTGCTTTGAAAAACCAGAGTGAAATTCTAAAAACCCTGAAATATTACAAAAGAAGTTTTTACACAAAAATTAGCAGTGTTGATAAAAAGTAAATGCAAATGGAGACTGAGTAAACAAACCACCGCATATGAAGAGCTGCAGAAACAAACACTGGACAAAAGTTTTGACAAACTGTGGAAGAGTTGGAGGCAAACGCTAAAGCAGCTTCAGGTTTTTGCCAAATTATCTCTTAACATCTTTCAGCTCCTCAATCAACAGCTCAGGTCGTATGTTATTGTATGAAATACTTCATCTAACATTAAACAATGATGATGATGATCTTAATATTCGCATAAACTTACATTTTCTTTGGCCTATTTTCAGAATATTGGATTAAAATTTGCAGTACAGGTGTCATATTTTGCTCAATCGATATATCTCACAATATAGGAAAACTATGCAGAGACCTGAAACAACCAATGAATAAAGTTTTTGTGGAAAGTGAGGAAGTAAACTTTATTATCGCAGAACTTCCAAAGCGTCTCACAGTTAATAATAAAATCCTTCACAGTACAAAGACAAAATTAAAGCAAACGAAACCAACAGACTTTGTGATCAGCAAGCGTATAAAAAAACCCGCCAGTCTCTTCAAGTGGGTTTTTAAAAGGTTTTTCAAAACGTGCTGCAGACTCCGTTGACCTGACAGTGAGCGGGAGGCAGTTCAGTAGCGCTGGAGCTAAAACAGTTTCTGAGATTTGACGTAAAGATCTGATTCATCTCGGTGCACAGTATTTGGTTATAGGGTCAGAAATACGAACGGAGACACACGCACCAGATCGGCCTGTTTGCGTGATTCCAAACGTTCAATTCAACACCTGATGTTAGTTTTTAATTATAGCTTGTCCAGAATTAAATGATTAATTTGCTTAATGGCATAACATAAAGTCAAGGGCTAATATTCTTAGCCAAATTAGATTAACCCAAACAAGACCCATAAACCTACAGCTCCATTATCTCAAATGTTATCTCAAAGGTCAGTACAGTCTGATGCCTTCATCGCCACCTTTGAAATATTTAATCAAAGTGTGATTTAAAGCAAACCTGCAGGGATTACTATCACTCTCAGCCTCACTTTGAGCCTATATGAGAGTATGTGTTTTGTTGACTTCCTTAAATAATATTCTTTTTCTCTAGTACTTATTTGTTTTGCTCGCTCGAGGTAGCCATTAGCCTAACCGGGCTTTGTTTGGTTATTCAGCATCTTATTAAGCATGAAGAATAAAGAGGGGATGTAGCTGCTGGGACAGTTTCATACAAAAAAAAGAAAGAAAGAAAGAAAGCTGTTTTTTTCTTGACGATGCCTCTACGATGCCGTTTTGGCACGTATAAACTCAGTTCTACCCTTTGATTTCTTCCGTTTGTGTTATATCCTGTAAATGTATGTGGTTTGGGGCATGTTTTTTGCAGTTGTCACCGAACCACCCCCTTACTCTGTATTCACACATTTCAACATTTTTAGTTATTTTTTTAACATTTCAGTTTTGTTTGACAGCTTTCTTTGAGACGTTGTGTAAATAAGTCATTTCCGTCTGATCTCTGATCTGATGAATGCTCTCTTCGGTTTTTCCCAGGGGCCACAAGGAAACGCAGCAAACTGTTTTTCGGAGCGTCTTATTTACTGTGCATGTGAGCTGCCTTCTATTCTACCCGGTTTGATCATCATTTGTCTCTGTGTCTTGCTCCCTGACAGATGGATAAATGGTCTTTCTTCCCTTGATTAGCTGCTTTCATGGCAGTTGAAATGACTGGAGTGAGATATTTTCTTAACGTGCAGTCTGTATTTCTAAGGGATTTTGTAGCAGTACCTTTAGGTTACGTTAATCGGACTGTGTTAATATAATAAACGTAGAGCTGGCCGATATGTCACGATCAGTTGATATCGATAATTATCACAATAAATGGCGAGTCATTTTCCTTTAAAAGCTGATGTTTGGTCCTGAGTGAAACTTGAAGAAACCAGACGGTTATTTGTGGTTTGAAATTATTCCTAAAAGACCTAATAAGACATAAAGAAACAATTCAGTCAAAATAAAGAAAACAAGTGCAATCTGGGTCATTCAACGAGATGAAAACGATGTACGCCAACAAACGAACACCAAACAGCAGAACATTTCACAAATCTAGAGGTCCAACATTCAAAACAATGATAAAATGTTTGTTCAACATCGAAATATACAGGAGTGAAATGACAAAGTATTGAAACATTTTGTGTTTTAGCTGAGAATGAAAACCATTGAAACCCTAAAGACAAAAGAAGAACATGTATCACATAATTTTGGGGTGAATTTGGGACGTGCTCGACTTCCTGACAACTGTCCCAACAATATAGTAGTGAAATCTAGTAATGTAATATCATTTGGCCTTTCGTATTGCATTATCGTCTAATCTCAACGTGTGCCGAAGACGCTTTAAGGGACAAAAATGATTGAAGTCTTACACATCAGAGCCGTTAACGTCAGAAACCTCTTTCTGCTCTGTTTGACATTAACTGTAATTTTCTCTCTTTTTCTTAACTCAATAACTAACCAGTGCACGTAAATTGCAGGGCACGAGTTGGTGTTTAAACCTTTTGACGCTGGAAAATGGGCCGAATGAATTGTTCTTCATACTTGTTTTGACGTCATTTACCTTTAACTCGCCCGTTGTTTAGCTATCCATGTTAATGGCGCCTGTAATTGAGGGTTACATTTATTGCCTCTTTGAGCGTCTGACAGCTGCCTCAGACAGAATGTTAAATATATGCAGGTACGCTGCTTGTCACCCATTCATTGTGTGTCCATAACCTGCCAGAAATAACGCAGATTGAATTTTATTCTGTTCTAAAGCAGATGTGTTTGAACCACGATGGTGATGGAGCACGGTAAATGTATTCCTTTTCTTCCACTTACCGTTTTAATTTGGATATTTTACTTTGTAAAAGGGTTAAATGAGGTTATTGGCTTAATAAGGTTTTTGCGACAGGGCTGATAGTGACGGGGAAACATCACTTAGGCCAGATAAACATTTTAATTGTCTCTCATTTAAATCAGATAAATGTCAATGTAGTCTCACAGCCAATAATGGCTTTTAAAGTGGGTTTCTCGATTTCATGATCTGAACGGTTGCTCTGATTTTTCCTCTATAAAAGTGAAGACTAGCTAGCAAGATATTCACTGACTGCACCGTATGGATCGATTTACTCCAGATCACGGGGGCTATTTAACCCTTTACACCTCATTTACATCCGATACTAACATGCAGTTTGCTTTTGGATCCATTTAGATTTTGTCCGGATAAAGTGAAAAACACATCTACTCTGTGAATCTGTGACATGAAAATGCAAAGTCCATCCAGGTAATTTTCACAGCCGTCGAGTCCCCGGTTTTTAAGGTCCGGTATCTGGCGCCTTTAATACACCTACAGATCATCATACAGTCGCTGCGCTTACGCCAGTCAGAGGCAGGAAAAAAAAACTTCTTTGGTCAGAGTTCCTCGCAGCACTCAAATGAAACCATAATAAGACATATGTAGCCACTTCAGACAGACTGCAGTGGATGCTTTCTGTGAAACACATGAGAGAGATGGATGAAACTGCTCGAAAAGTATCCGGTGTCTTTCATAAAACACTGTGCTTTTGTTGACCTGAGATGTTTTATTTGCTCCACTCAGCTTGTTTGCAGCCCTGTCTCTATTAATTACAGCATCTTCTGGTTGTGGCTGCAGCATTATTCGATTTCCAACACTGCTTAGTTTAATACGGGAAAAAGTCCAAAGAGACGTGGAAAACAAGACTTTCAGTTTTTATTACTTTTAAAGGGATCCACGATCCCCGCAGCCCTCGGTGCTTCTGTCCTGCACTTTGCACGACCGCCACCTACGCTGCCCTTTTTCTTTATTTCTCTGAATTACCTGAAAAGAATAATAATGTAGTCGAGTCAGATGGATTGAACACATGCACGAGATCTAGAACACAGGGTTGTAAGTATCCACTGGTTTGCACAGACATACACCGGCAACATGTTATTCTGCCGACTGCGTCTGAGGGTCATCGGCCCGGCTTTAAACCTCTTTGTCTTATGTGGCATTTATTGTAGATTGTCTGCACACAAACAGCCGATGTGATGCGACTGTAATTGCAGTTGCCAAATAATTTAGTATTCATACTTGATGTGAGTTTCATCATCTGCAGAGGCTCTGTTCAATAGGTCCCCTCTGAATAAATGACAACAAAGCAATGGGCAATTATAATAGAAAAATTGGTTTGTAAGATAGCATCGACTTGACTGTGAAAGGGAAGGAAGTTCATTGTGTTCTCCTGAGGAAAACAGCGGAGTTGCCGGAGTAAAAGTATATATGTGAGCGCCTGAGAGGTCATCATTTTCTTTACCAAGGCAAGGTTCATGGCAATGCTATTACAGAAGTTCTTGTTTATCTTCAGCAGCGCTCTTCCTCCCCTGAAATAACTGTGTGATTTAATTCTGTGAGAAAACAAGGACTTCCCCTGTTTTCCTTCTCCATCTCCAACAACCTCAACAATACCTATACTGTTGTCCTCCTACTGGATGATCTGCTTATTGACCTTGTGTGAGGTTTATAGAGAGGAATAAAAATGTAAAAAAAAAAAAAACCCACAGAAATGGAAAGCGACTGCTCACAGCAAGGTTAGAGCAATGAATTCACGGTGGGTTTCATCTCAGACGTCTACTACTTTGCATAGCAATCATTCTGGTTAAAGTCATAGCTGTCCTAATGAGCATCACACAGGATGAATTAAACAGTATTTGGAATTCATGAAAATAGATATTTCTTCATTAAGTTAAATAGACAGCGAGGTGTTACGACATATGTTGCATCACAGAATGTTTAAACACCAATCTGACAGTTGCTTATTTTCCTTCGAGATGTGCTGAAAAGTGATCTAAAGAAATGTAAGCTCCAAAAGCGTTTTAATGTGAGGTAATTGCATGCTGCTGACTGCAAGGAGTGCGTAATTGAAAGCTGGATTTCATTCAGGACCGTTTCTTCCCCCCCTCACTCAAAACTGCTAATGAACATCACACCGAAGCTGATGAAGACAAAGCAGTGGTTTGTGGACATCGGAAAGTGCACACGAACAACATCCCGTGTAAAGTCAAGGAACCGTTGCGACTCCTAGCTAAGTCCTTACAGCCTTCATACAAGCATGAGCACCGTCTTATTCAACATCCACACGTCGCACGTCGTTATTAGAAGTGGATCAGCAGAATCAGACAAAAAGCTTTATTTATCCCTCAGGGGAAGTTGCTAGTAACGCAGACAGTCAACGTACAATAGACATAAATAAGATAAGAGCAGAACGTCTCAGACTCACTCCAGTCATTTAAAAAAACGATAACCTCAATAGCCTTCAATAACTGACCCCTCTTGTCTCATACAAAATACCATAACCTTTTGTTTCCTTGTGATTGCTTTGTTTTTTCTGTATTTGTTACATAAAATGTCTTTGAGTATCTAGAAAAGCACTATATAAATCTTACCTATTATTATTATTATTATTAAAACAACTCAATTTCTTTTTAAACATTTTAAATGAATGGATAAAAACGAGCATTTCTGTGAGAATAATATAATAAAAGGCTTCTGTTGAGCTTACATTACGAAATACAACACAGTTTGAATGAAGTTTAACTTTAAAGTGCAAACAATGTGTCACATGCAGCCAAAGACACAAGACGCTCAATGCAGAGTCATTTCCTGTTTCTGTGTCACATGGTTTGTCCCTTTTGGAGAATAACTGCAGATTCTGTCCTGTTCATTCCGACAGAAATGAACGTGAATACGACTGATTCTTTGGTTCTTTCACAAGCCTCGTATCTTCTGAATATTCTGACATTAAAATGGTATTTTTCGGACGCGCAGATCAGGAGAAAATTGACTTTGTTTAAGGCCTGTCTCTGTCTCAGCAACAAACTGTCATGAGATCTGGAAACACAGATCTCATCTGAAGGAGGTAAAAATGAGCAGGAAAGTAAAGATAATTCTAAAAATATTACTAACTAATTACTAACCCTGTTACTGCATTATTGATTTGTCTAGATCTGGATCTTTGATATAACAGGGTTTTTGTTAAGCTACGTGGACAAAAAATTAAACACGTCAAGAGAAGTTTCTCTGCTAGTTTATATTTATGTACATAGGGCTTATGCATAAGTGTAACTTATTAAATTGAGAGCTAATGGTGTATTTCAGACTCTTCTCTCTGCACTGACTCAGATCAGAGTGGCTGATGCTACTGGGCGGTGCCAATTCGATTCAGATTTCCCTTCATATTGACTGGGTTGTGAAAATATGCTCTACTCTAAATAATAATAATCACCTATGATTATTATTATTTTTTCCTTTTGGAAGCAAATCCTGTTCTCGGTTCCCTTCACATAATTGACATTTTACTCATTCATTTCAGTCGGCTTTGGCCTGGCTCTAATAGCTAGTTTTCTCTTCACAGTGTATCCAGGCAACAGTATCTTATGAAGCCAGCAGGCCTCAGTAAATGGCGAACCGTAGGTCAGTTACACACAGCTAAACAAGCCCTCGTTCCTCTGTCTCCCTTTGTGTGTTTCCAGAGAGGAGTTGATGATCAGCTCGTCCTTCGACTCGCTGGAGGTCCTCCTCGACTCGTTCGGCCCCGTCCGAGACTGCACCAAAGACAACGGAGGCTGTAGCCGCAACTTCCGCTGCATATCTGACCGAAAGCTGGACTCCACCGGATGCGTGGTGAGTCGTGCGTCTCTCTCTCTTTGAAACCATCTGCCTGGAAGCTGCCTTACGTTAGCTACAGTGGCAGAGCAACATGACCTTTCCCTGCGCTTTCTGTATGAATCAAATCCAAACGCTTTGCAGTTACAGTCTATGCGCAGCGTATTCAAATAAGAGCGTCTTCAGAATGTGATGATATCTATGAACACAGGCCTCAGGGCTTTTTTGATCTGATACCCACTTATGTGGCCTCTTCACTTCTGAGTCATATTTGGTGTTGAATGAATACTCTGTTGTGGCTATCAGTGTTTACATCCACCTGTATAAATATTTATGAGCATTTATGGACAGACCAGGATGACCCGTATCAAGGACAAGCATCCGACCTGTACTCTGTAATGTGTCTGAACAGAGAGTTTGACTTCCCTTCTTGTCTGATATGCCTCTTAGGCAGACAACACACTCATTACCTCCAGGTGGTGCTTAGCAACCAGGAAATGTAGCAGCTAGGTTTGTTTTCTCCTCCATCTGTTGGGGACTCTAGCAATGCCGTTCTTGTTATTTGCAGAATCTTATCGCCGTCTGCTAGTGTTTTGCTTCTCCTAAATCCCCACCTCTATTGGTAAGCTGTCAGGCAG
>JAPQRN010000010.1:1104677-1132111 GCA_037367275.1 Coranthus polyacanthus
AACAATTTAATTTCTTTTCAAGTACTTTGATGCACTTGAGTAGAGCCTTTCAGGTGGGCTAGGGAAATGCTATTTATGCAATTCACTATGCCTCGTCTTTTTTCTTAAAATGCTTCTCAAGGCGAGAGAAGCAGCTTGTGAGATGCTTATAAATGTTTCATTTAAAACACCTCACATATATGTAGTTTCTGTGGTAAACAGATGAGCAAGTATTACTCTGGACAGCAGTGTAGAAATTCAAATCGACTGATCACCTTTTGCTCTTTGTTCACATGACTTCAAGTGAGTCAGACTCAAGGCTAAACACTATTGGTGTCCCTTATAAATGTAAAAGGGAGATGGAAATTCAGCTCCGTCATATTCTTTATATCTAATTTCTGCTCGAACAAAATGTAATATTAAATTGAGGACATTTCATGTCTTCACACGCGGTGCTCTTTTCAAATATGTCTCTCAGCTGACGCTGTCATCTTAAAACCTGGCTTCGACTCATGCAAACCTTCCACTGGACATTTAAAGGTGAGGAAGTATAAAAACTATGAGAAAATTAGATTGTGTAGTCATGTTAGCAGCCTCATGAGGGAATATGTCCACAGTGTTCGTGGTGTTAGCATGCTAATATCCGCTTGTTAGAAGGTCGTCTGTGATCTTAATTCTGTCGTAAATGACCTTCCCTATTTCAGCAAACGTGATCCTGCGATAATTTAAGTCCCCATTTTTTTTTGTTTCCTCCACATCTTTATTCTGCCTGTTTCCTGGTCGAGAGCTAAGGAGGCCGCGCTAGTCATTGTAAAATGAAAGTTTTAAAAGTGTTTTGGGGGAAATTCAGGAGGCTCGTGTCACAGGGTCTCCCATAAATACCTCTCTATTTAGTGTAACATGTGAGCGTATGAGTTGGGGAGAGTGGGAATAACATCTACTATCTGAAATTGCTTTATTTGTAGCATGAAAAGATTTCACTAAGTTGCGACAACATTGCACTGAAGTGTTAGAAAGACCAATATCCATCCAATTTCCGTCTCATACCAAGAGATGACTGAGTGGAGATTCCCAGCCTGAGCTTTGAAGTCTCATGAGGTTTTGATTATGTTTTACTTAGTCTGTACATTTATTTATTTATTTTTGCTCTTACCTCCCGTGGGAAGGCACAAAAAGAGTCGTTTTTTTTTTTTTTGTGCAATATCCTTACACATAATTACTGGATGTATTTAAATAATAGCTTTAATCCGCCAGCATCTAGAAAGCAGCTTCTTTATGTTGCAACGTGTTGCAAATCCTTGCCAAAAGCATCAGAAACAAATCCAATTTCATTTCTCTGAAATTAGTCTCACATGGATCCAAAAAGAAAGTGAAAAGATTTCTTGCCAACGCTTTGAGGTGTCATGAGACTTTCCTTTTGTATTCTATTAATTATTTATTGTCCTGTTATATTTCCAGCCCTGTGAGCATGTTGAAGAGTACTGTGATGTTCTTTTTTTTAAGGATATTTGCAAGAAAAGAACAAAGTGGATGTCTGTACTCGCAGTACTTTTTTCTTAATGTTCTGTTTTCCATGATTTGTGAATGTTCATTGTGCTCCATTCTGACTATAAAGAAAAAAGAAAACCAATAACTCTACGAGCTCATGTTTCAGTTCTCTATTGAGGGGGAAATGGACAATATGTAAAACTTCTGATGGCCTTGGATTCTTTTATTTAATTTTTTTTAATGATCTGATATTACAGGTTTGCACGTAGAAACTTCACTTTGAAACTGAGTTTTTCTAATTTGCAGAAACTATAGTAATAACATATACACAGTGTGACATTTTAATCAAAATTAAAATACTCTTTGGATGTTGAAAATGCTCCAACGGGGAGCAGGGAACGCACTGTTTTGTTGAAATAATCAGCAAAACAGGCTACGTTCACACTGCTGGGAAAACTGGCCCAAATCTGATTAGAAATTATTATTCGTATGACAGTTAATCATCAACTTAAATATCAGTTTGTACAATATGTGTCAGTACTTTTTCTTGCAGTGGACTTACTTCAGGAGATAAGGTTTATGTTTCCGTTCCGTCTACGTGGACTTCAGGCCTCTATTGTCACTGTACATGTAAAATGGAATGACGTACTCATGTTTCTTTCTCATTTCACTATGAATGAACAGACCCGCATCAGATTAATACATGATTGACTGATTGATTGATTGATTGATTAGACTTACAAGACACCATTAATCAGTAGAAGATACCAGAGCCAGAGCGCCATCGTAAATTAAATTATGTTGGTTTCCAAGCTTTCGAAACGAAGGCAGCAAACTTAATACGTTCTATTAGTTTAGTATTAGGCTGTGTGTGTCTCTGAAATTACTCAGAGCCTTTATGTGGTTATCTACTAAATGGAGGTTAAATAATAGATTTCTTTATTAGATAAGTAAAAAAGGTATGCGGGCAATAGAAAGCAAATACAATATCTGATTGTTACCAAACGGAGAGGATTGGGAGTTGTGGTTTTGTGCTCAGCTGCTCATGAATCATCTTCATGAACCACGAGGCCATTTGTCTTTTCTTCTTCGACGTCCCCTATTGCATTAATAATATATATCATCACTGAGTTACAGTATATTGAGTAATAAACAGTAATAGACGGTAGTACACAGGCAGCGGTCTCAGTAAATCTGTTCCTATCGTCTTCCTCAGACCCGGTGATCTCATCCCAGTCCTCAGCTGCGTTGTCTTTTGGCTCTTTTTCATTTGCAGTCTCTGCCTGGAAAGTCAGTCCCAGGCGCTGCAGATGCTGCCTCCGTAAATCAGACGCTAATTACACACAGATTGCGAGCACAAATTAAATGAAGAAGGCAGCACAAATTTGCCCTGCACTTTTATTTATGTAAATCTGGCCTGAATGTACACAACTATTAAACACAAAGAGGATTTAGATACGAAGAAGCAGGTGATTTAAGGAAGGCATTTGGAGGTTTTTCAAGACTCGGGCGTGAATTGTAATTAGACTGCAGCTTTAAAGTGGAACAGCGTCAATAGTTAGTTGAATATTCATTGTATATTTAATTGTTTTGGGTTTCTTCTCTTATAAAAAAGCAGCGTCTCATTCATCGCTCTTTTTTTGAGTCGGATCCAGTTTGAAGGAGACGTGTTCATGTGACTTTCTAACTCTTGATCACTTCCACACATCCACCCGTCCTGTCCATCAGCACGCAGCATCGCTCCCAGCTGCCGTTGCATATATTACTGTGTGTTTTAGTAATTATCTTGTGACTGTCGAGATTATAAATGAGCCTCTCATCCGTCTAATCAGGGTGGTAAACTGGCTGGGCCCCAGCGCTCTGATTCCACCCTAATCAATTAACACCTTGTCTGCGTCTGCGCTGCCACTGGCTGTTCTGTCTACGTTTAATATCTTTCCTTGTGTGAGAGTCGACTGATGCCGGCGTTCTGCGCTGACCGACCTGCTCCGTCTCTGATATATTGCCCTCCCGGGGAGAGGCGGTGTGCGGCACCTGTGGAAGTGAGAGCGTAATAATCACAGGATGATTGTGAGATTAATTAGCTCCGTCTTGTCACTTATCTTGCCTGCAAAATTGTGGAAAACAAGGATGTTGTTGACAGTGCGGATTGCCGGCAGGATGGCATGATGAGAACAGTTAGGCTTTGTCCAAACCACTCATGCAGTGTGTGTGTTTATGTGAACTGTTATATACAAGAAATGTGGATCATTAGTGGTGTTTTAGTGTGTTTAGCAGCTGTTTGTGTGCTTTATAGCACCATAGTGTGGAGGAGGAAAATGGTACAAGGTGTAAAGAAGCTCGTGATTAAAAGGGTTGTTTTTTTTTTCCCAATGAATTACAGAGGGCAGAAAAGTACTGTTTTGTACAGGCTGAAACTTTCAAGGGTCAAAAAGGCAGGGCAGGTGTTCTCCGTCAGCTGTCAAAAGGAAAACCTGCTTTGATCACTGATGTGCCAAAGGAGGAAAGAAGCTCAGCATGTTCAAAAGTTTTTTTTTTGAGTTCAGAGTGATTGCTGGGATTTGTGTGGACGGGAAAGAATTGAAAATGAATGTATGAAGCAGTGAATGAAATTTATGATCGACACTTGAGGGTATTTTTGAAGGAAAACTCCAGGACCTCGCTGTTTTCTCTTCATACGTACATCACAAATTACAAATATAAAGGCCCTTGGAGAGCGCAGACACCCTGAAGGCCAGTAGTTCACAGTATTAATAAACGCCAAACAATCTATGTTTTCCTCTTTTTTGTCAGTTAGAGCCACTGGTTGTTTTTTTCTGGCTTTTAACATGGTAACAACGGCCTCAGTTTGTTCAATTTTTTTTAAATTGGGTTGCCTTATTATTATGGATCTGCTCCAATGTTCAGGGGCTTCATTCTTTGTCCATGTCCTACCCTTGTATGAAGTTTCATAAAAATCATTTCAGTACTTTTTTGCGAAACCGACAGTGAACAGTGAACCTCCTGCCGTTCCATAGACAACAATAAACCCTGCTGCACGTTATTTCAAAACATCCTCTTACAACAAAACAAGAAGGTATTTGGTGGAACACTAGTAAAAAATCTGGAGAAACCAAGAACAATGAACTTACCAAATGCGTGTTTCATCCAACACACGCTGTGCTCGTACAGTTCAAAGCAGAACATGTTATCTTTCATTAAATCTCACGTAGACCATCAGCATGGTACATGTCCAAAACGCGCAGACAGAAAGAAAATACAAAATGAAATAAAACCAGTTTGAAGTACAGGATCGTACCGCCGCTGGCTACAGCAGTTCAACTCGCCTCTTTGTATTGGCCCACTTCCCCTTAGGCAGCAAAAACCAATCTTGACTGGGATCACATTTTGGGACACTAAGCAGTGTTGAGTGGAGTCAATACCTGGCAGAGATGTAGCTAGACCTCAGCCCTAAAGAAGAATAGGAGCACATTAGATTGTCACAGCTGATGTTTTCTGTCCTCAGGTCATTGAATTGATGAGGGAGTGTGTGTTTTAGCTTTGCAAGGTTGATAAAAGCATCTGCACTTTGAAACAACAATAGTATATACAAATATAAACATAATACATAAACAAGTTTCATAATCAAGGTACTTTTTATTTTTATTTAATGATTTTAATTGAATCTTACATTTTACACTTTTTTTTTCATCTTCAAAATCAATGGAAGAGGAACTCTTCAAGGTGAAACTAAAGTGCTTCTGGTTTTCACAATAATCGTGCAATCAAAAGCATGATTCTTTGAAAATGAGTGTAATTTCAGAGCAACTCTCATTTTATATTCTCCACCTTCAGCTCGAGATGTGACAAAAATACTCTTTAATCTAAGGTCCACCTAATGACCTTCAAACACTTTCAGCAGCGTATGACGATCTTTAATAAAAACTTGTGTCTTCTTTGGATTTGGATTTTAAAACTTATATGTTTGTACGCAAACAGGCATTTTTCTCAAAGTTCTTAGTTCGCTGTGAGACTGGAGGAAGCTGTGATTGGAGGAATTCTTCTGACGTCACGAATCTGCTCATGAGTTCAGTGACACCAAAGCCTCGTCCACACTCATACTGATATTTTTCTCGTACATTTACTGTGTGCCTCTCATCTACACATGAGTAGAGTTTTAGGTCACAAAGTAGAAAAAAACTTTTTTTGTGTGTGTGTCTGTGTGGACACGTGGAAACAATGATATCACACCCCAGTTCGTGCATGCACCTGAAACAACAATAACCACAGATATGTACCCGTGTCTTTCTGCGTTTGGTTCATCGTAGCAATTACAAGTTTACAGCTGAACTCGTCATCGCCGCTCAACTTCATCGACAGGAAAAAGCCTCTGTGTTTGCTGCCCCTAATGTTACTGCATCCACAGTGTCCACAGTTTAAAGCCCACCACAAACAACGCTTTGTTTCAGTGTTTGTTTTCATTTTTTCAGTCTCATGCGTATGGAGATACTTTGTAAAACGAAGGTCATGTGGACAGACGGAAAATATCCATTTAGAAAAATAACCGTATTACTATGGACTAGGTCTAAAACTTCATACTAAATATTTTCAACATTATGACTAAACTATAACAAGCACTTTGAACAATATTTTAATGAAACCATGCACATCAACATGCTCATTTAAACATGTTCCAGGATCTGAAATCAATGGAGAAAAAACTCCAGAATGTGAAAATCCAGCCTTTCCTTCTGCCGCTCTCTCCTCTCGGTCCAAACCAAAAGAATAAATAGAACCATCGATGAACCTGACGCAGTTTCTCACCGCTGTGGAAAAGCGGAGACACTCTTCCAAGCTTCTATCGAGCCACGTAGTCAAGCGCTGGAGTCACATCTGACTGAATCTGAACAGCGATCAGTAATTACAGCTGTCACTCACAGATTTAACACCTGTGATTAGACGAAGTCTGCGTCGAGGGGGTAGGTTTTCCACAGAAGTGTGTAGAATTCTTGTTTCCTCTCAGACCACTTGAATTACAATATGCTCCAAGGTAATTATGGAAAAATGTGTCCAACGATGCCAAAAAACTGTCAAGGTCTGCGGCTTTAATACTAAATTTATCAAGGATGAATCTCTCTTTTTCCAGTCATTAAGTAACCTGTAAAGTTGTGACTCTTCTTACCCACACAGTTAAGAAACACACATAATTAGTTAGTACTGCACCGTGTCGTGATGCATCTCATGCAGCTGATCTTTGACTTTGACCTTGTAGCCTGAAAATGAAACTCACAAATCTGGAACGTAAAGTTGAGTTCTTTCTAACTTGCTGAACTACGTTGTGGGTGAGAGCTGACTGCTGCGTTCTACATATTATGTATGTTTATTAATCAAAAAGATGATTTTTAGCAATTTTGATAATACACAAAAGGCCCCTTGCAATCAGTAAAAATACAATAAATATAAATATAAAAATAAAGAAAATATCATCTTTCTCTGTAAGAGTTGCAGTTCCAGTGTGTCCATCTGAACTCAGACATCCTCCCTGTTGTGCTTTCTGAACTTTTCTGTTAAGGAGGTGAAAGAGGTTACATTTTTTTCTGAACTGAACTTACTCACCATAACATTCACAAGAGAGAGGAATATGAAGCGAGCGCTCTGGGATGAAATGACCTCTGACACATACTGCTTATCTCATCACACTGGCCTGTGAAAAACTCTCTAAAGACAACTTTCTCTATTAAGAAACATGAAAGGGAAGTAGGAATGCAGGAATAATGTTTTAGGCTACAAAATGTGATTTCTTTAACAGACCTCTTCAGAATAGATAAGTTTCTCTGTGAACTTGACACGAATGCTCCTGTGGGCTTCTAACTCTGCAGTGCGGAAAAACCTTTTAAGTTCCTGGCAAATAAATCATCCCGGTTCTCCATTTGATGTATCAGTCAATAAGGGTTTTGATACTGAAGCACAGACCTTCAGTATGACACGCTGTTTCATTATAGAATGAAAGCAAACATGGCCTTAATATACATGGCTAGATGTGTGTGTTGCCCAGGAGGAATACTGAAATTTCATACTGCATTTCCCAGCGTTCAGCCTGACAAGTGGCTCAAACAAGTGAGGTCTTTCAGTTTAGTTCTAACTGATAATTATACATTATCAATAACATAATATGTAATTTGTCACTGGCTTTCACAAACACTCATATGAGGGTTATTTGAGCCTTTCTAAAACTGACACTCCTGATTGGCCGGGTGTGGAAGACTGAAGGTAGGCACCTCTCAGCTTTAGTGAATACTCGATTCCGTGTAATTAGCAGGATAATGTAGGATAATGAGCTGGTTATTACTGAGAAGTAAACCTGCACAGGCTGATGAAGGACTGCAGAGGGGCCTTGAATCACACTCCGCCTTATTCAGTGCACACCGAAGCCTTAGCGGAGTCATGCAACTCAAGGATGCTTGTTTTTTTTGTTGTTTTTTTTTGTTTTTTCTTGGTCACTTCAGACATGGATATAAAAGAGAGAAGGAATCTCTGTTGCAGAGCATAGCATGAATTGTTATTTGTTGGTTTTACATCTGCCGTACACAACAGAAAGAACCATAACTTTCAGTGTTACGTTTCAAAACAAAGCAACGAAGCAGTGCTGGATCCTCTAAGACCCTTAAAACAAGCAGAGCTACGACTGATGATTATGTTAAATGTCTATCAATCTGTTGATTATTTTCCAAATTAATCGATTGATTGTCTGGTCCATAAAAGGCTGTTTTTCTTACAAAACTATTCAAACCAATTTCGTTTAATGTAATAGTCGACGACTAATCGATTATTCGTTGCTTCGTTACTTCTGAAACAACCTCTACACAAACTGGTTAATAGGAGTTTCACATATTGAATGTGGTTGTAAGTGTTCAAATGAAAATCTCACTGTTTAGTTACACAGAGTAAACTATCCCTCAACCTGTTGAATGGGCCTCTGAGAAACAACACTTCTGGAGTGAATGCGTCGGCTCGCTGTTTAAGTCTTCATTCATTGTAGTTCTGCACCGATCTGCCTATCAGACAAAATTTAAAAAGTGCATAGCTTATCCAACTCTTGTAGGGATTTGTTGCTGTTTGGCAATGGCACAGTGCTGATTCCCTTAAGCCTCAAAAGCACTGCAGGAATTTATCTCCATTAAGAAACAGGATTAAAAGGCATGGTGGTTCAAGGGGTTTTTCCAGAACAGGCTTTGTACTGCTTGCTGTTTCTACAGCAGCACAGGCAGCATTTTCACTCACTGTCCACATATTAAATGGTTAAAGATAGATGGTCATTACTTTGTCTACAAAGACCTTTTTGTTAGTGTCAGTACCTTGTCATTATCTAGCAACCTGTTCATCATTTGGAGCTGAAATATACCCATTCCAGTTTGCTACAAACATCTAAATGCTATGCAGGCTGTAGTACTGTATGTTGTTCTAGGGTTTGTTCTTCTTTGTACAGCTTCTAATACAGCGAATAAGGACATAGTAATCAACAGAGTCAGTCACTTTGACTCAAATATCTGCATGTCTGTCTTTAGTGTAGTATAAACAAACTGCTTCAGTCTTGAGTGAGTAACCTTTTAGACCGCAGATGTTGATGGAATTAAACCTTTTGTTACCGTCGTACACACATGTCAGTTTCTCACTGGCTTCATGTTTGACCTGAGATTGAAACATCCCTGAAGGTCTCCGCTGTCGTCAGGAAGCGCGCGCCTGTCTGAACACGTTTCTGCACAGCAACCATTTAGAGCCTTTAGATTGTGCTCCATAACACTCTGACCCTCAGCAAGTAACAATACGACACTTGTCAGTGTGAAAACACACAAGTGCAGCAGCCTGACCCTCAGTGCCCGGCAAGCTTCAGTTATAGGTTGTATTGTGTATAGTGTAAGTTCCCTTTCACGCAGCTTTTGAACTTTAAAAACTATAGCATTGTGAAGTGGAGACAAGACTTTGAAGTTCTTATTTTTCTTGACCTCGAAGGGATTAAATCCAAGTGCGGTCCTCAGCAAGATGCTCAAACTTTTCTAATGTCACAACGTAGTGTTACACATCAGATTCCATGAAAGAGCTCATGATATTTAGCTCCAAAATGGCACCTAGATATAAATTAGAGGGAACTGCGAGAAATAAAATAACTCGCATGAATTATCTTTGCTAAAAATTGTTAATGTACATTATTTTTTCATTAAATATGGAGCAAATGATTGAATGAATGATCAGTGCCTCCTTCAGTGCCTCCCAAATTAAAATTTGCTCATTTTGTTGATTGTGTAGATTAGGACCAAAGCTGTGAACAAACACCAGATTTTAATTTTTTTTTTTTTGAAACGCACATGCAGAATGGACATTATTACTTACTCCACCTTTAAGCCAGATTTTCTGAGTCAGTAAAAGTATTCCACCTTTCAAACAAACAAAAGCAAACAAAACAACCCAGCGAAGTTTTTAAGCAGATGAAATTTTAAAGGATTTACAGGCTGTTCACTCAGGGACTGGTTTTAAACAGAGGATTATCAGTGATTTACCCAGGATTATAGACCAGATCTGTGGGAATCTCAAGCGATAACAATCCACAGACAGAGACTCTGCCAGGCGCATATTCTTAATGATTATTATCCCATGGACAGCTGGAAAATGGCCTAGAGTTATCACTTTTCCGACATGCCGGAAGCCTATTATGGCAGTCAATAACCAGAGCTATCGGCGGTTGGCAAGCTACAGTGCAGTGACCCGTCAATACAAATTCCTCTCAGCCTGCATCGCGTATCCACACATACATCGACTGCACTGAGTTCCAGTGATTTAAAGACTCCGTTCCACAGATGAATTAGGAGATTCAATGTTGCATGTGCTCTTTGCATTACAGGTAATACATCTTTTGTCACAATGGAACCATACTGGGTAAGAAAATCAATATCAGTTTATCAAGCGGCCGAGACCAGCTCCAGTGCTCAACATGTGGCTCCATTCTCTGCTGGTACACGTGATACAAAACTGATCTGGAGCTCTAGGTTTAAAGATAGACACGCCAAGTCAGTTCTCTGTCAGCAAATTCATTTTAAAATAGTCACAAGTGGTTTATTGATTAGTTTACACCAGTGCACTGTCAGTCACAGTAGTCCTTCTGTAAGAGGTGAACCAATCGATAACAGACGTTAAATATTCCTGGGATCGATTGTTGTTACTTGACTACTTCACAGAAAAATGTCGGTCAGACTATCGGTGGTGAAAACTGAACTTGTAGTACAAAATCTACTCATGCAAACTGTATGAGAACATTCTTTAGATTTTTTTTTTCTTTCGCTCGTCACGATGATGCCTTTCTCCATCTGTCCTCCAGGTGTCCTCAGTGAGTTCCCCCTTCATCATACAATCATATGATTGACCTCCTCCTCATCATAGACATATGTACGCAGACGTCGGGGAGCTGCGTTTCTTTTCTGGATAAAAAGCATCAACATTATTGCTAAGTTAGTAAAGGGGATGTGACAATTTACAAGGACCGTTACAGTGAATAAATTGTGTGTTTCTCTGGATTGGAACATTGTTGGAAACATTTGATATGATGTAAGCAGGCAATTCAAGTCAATATAGAACACAGGCCTAGTCATTTTTAAATATTTTAATGCGGAAATGCTACATACAGTGCATTAAACACTTTTTTTTTCGTTCCTCTTGTCCTTGTGATGAAACCACATCATGGTCTTTTGAGATGTTTGATGAGGTTCTCTTCCTTCATCTTAAGAAATATATAATTGAGGAGGTGTGGAGAGAAACTGAATGTCCAATGCAATCAACTGTTAATATGAAAAGAAAAAGAAATCTGGGCAAAATCATAAGAAACAGGCTTGAGGCCTGAATCAGAGTCATATTTTAGGTTTTTGAACTCCTGAAATGGGTTCCTGCCACTGTTCAAAAGCACCAATGTAAATGTATTTGCATTAGCGTATGAGCAGAGTAATGGTAAGAAGTATCCGGTTTAATACCTGCACCCCTACATGAATAAGACATATTATTCTGCTGGTGGCCGAGCTGCTGATCCACGAGTCGGTGGTTCTTCATGAAAGCAGATGATGGACTTCAAGATTTTCCAACTCATTTTGGTTTAAAATGATACTTTTTATAAAGTATTAGACCTCAAAAGAAGAAAGGCTATACTATATCTATTTATAAATGGACTAGAATCCCCAAAAAGTATGAGCATTTTTTGCCAAATAAGCCCTTGGACCTCCTGGTGAATCTCACAGGCCTGAATAATAAAGTTAGCAGTTGATCCCTGAGTGCTTAGAGGAAAC
The DNA here is from genome assembly GCA_037367275.1 of Coranthus polyacanthus. Lineage (NCBI taxonomy): Eukaryota > Metazoa > Chordata > Actinopteri > Kurtiformes > Apogonidae > Coranthus > Coranthus polyacanthus. The sequence goes on from JAPQRN010000010.1 coordinate 1,116,449, forward strand.
CAACTGCAGTGTCCCTGGTCTGAAAGTAGGAGTGCCTTGTTAAAATGCACTCCATCAAAGTTTCCTTTGAAGCAATCACTGACAGAAAACATAATGTGAATTTGACTTGACAGCACCCTGAAAATATTGCTTGGGAAATGCTGAAGAGTGCTGGAGAGGGACGAGAACCAGGGTGAATTCAGGTCTCACGAGTCGTTTGTAAATTCAGCACACGGCGCATTTCAATTAAGAATTTGTCCATTGCTCTGTGAAACTTTAATGTAGAGTCTTTTATTAATTTCTTGAAGTTTATATATGACACCCTTTGCTGTTTCCCGCTTTTCAAAACTAAAGGGTTTCATTTCACTCATCAAACATGTAGACAGTGCTTTTTGGATTGTATGGAAATTGAAATTTAATCCTGCAGTATTGCCTCATCTCCCTCACCAGAACAAGAATCCTTTTAAAGGGGTTTCATTATAGATGACACTGGTTGTCTGGCATTTCATCACTGTTCTTGTCAGTCCCTGTGCCACAGTAAATAATCAAGTGGGAGTGCTATGCAAAGCCCCTTTCCTCTGCTCTGTACACAGGATGAAACTTTAACGCTGTCTTTGTAAAAACTGGCTATTGATTATGCAGTAAATAATTTACCTACTGCAGCTGAAAGTTGAGTTTAACAAGGAGGGTGATTGTCTTAGTGCAATATGGTACTCTTCTATTGTACTCGGTCGTGTTTTCTGGAGTATCAACACATCAAATTGTCAAACAGCAACAAAACCATGGCTGAATATGGCTTTCCTTCTGACTCTTTCTGATTGTAACCGAAGAACACACACACTGAAACTTGCAACGTGAGACCTAGCGCTCTTGTCGTCTCCTAATTTCTACCTCCTCGAGTCCTCGCCTCGACTCCTCTCCTCGCGTCTTAGTCCCTCCCACTCGGGATGCGACCGGAGGAGGAGGAGACACGAGGAGAGAGGAGTCGAGGCAACAGGCACATAACGAAATGAGACGTTCTCACCCCGGAGCCGTCATTTTAGATAAATGTTGGTTAAATAAGACGTGTGTAACAGCTGCATCAACTGTCTGTTATTCTGTTACAGTTACGGCTGTAGTTTATGATCGCTGTCGTGTAAACTTATGATTAACTTTTAATTCAGTTCACAACGTGGCTTAATGTGTCAGTAGACGATGTAGGGATGCCATAAATTTTTTATTTAACACACACAAGTTTGATATTTGATCATTTTAAATAACTAATACAACTTCTTTAATTTTTAAAGTCCTGCTCCTCCTTAGTCCTCGCTCTTTCATGTACATTTTATGGAATTGAGACATCCTTAAAGATGGTGCGTCAAGATCGATTTCTGGGTCACAAGCGAGGGTCGAGGAGGCTTCTTTTCAAACAATTTGTCCAAACCAAAAAGATATTTCAAAGTGTGGATTTAATACTATATTTTCTAAGATTGTCCAACTCAATTTGGTTTAAAATGATGTTATAGTAAGTATTGGACCTTAAAAGAACAAAGGGTATACTGTACCTCTTTATAAATGGACTGGAATCCATGAAAAGTATGAGCATTTTTGCCAAGTAAGCCCCTGGATCCTCCTGGTGAATCTCCTGAAGTTTGCAGTTTATGAGGAAACCAGCTGCCTTGTCCCTGGTCTGAAAGTCGGAGTGTAAAAAAAACCTTCTCACTATTTCTGCTTGTATCCTAAGAACCCGATTCTACAAATTTGCAACATGCACACTGAAACTTGCAAGATGATACTAATTTCTTGCCTAAAAAATGGCTTTCTTTTCAAACCATTTGTCCAAACCAAAAAATATATTGGAAGGTTTAGATTTATTACTACATTTTCTAATATTTGTTTGCTTCTCCAGTGATAACAGCTTGTGCTATTGCTCCTTCTGTTGCCACCAAATGCTGTAATTCAGTCTGATATTATGAAAATTTTACATGAAACATTTTGCTTTGCACAGCCTCACACACTAAGCTCTGTGTTCACACAGGCTGCACTAATGGGAACAGAAATCTGACTGTTTGCATGCTGTGCCACAGATGTTATCAGGTCTGTTTACCTGTCCCATCTGGGATTAGTGTTAATGTGGCAGCTTCTCACTGTTTAAGCAGCCCTAAGAATGTTTGCCTAAATGAAGTAAAAAAAGCTGATTGCTAACATTAGTCATTTAAAAGCACTTCTTCCTCTCACAGTGCCCTCCAGGGCTGAGTCCTATGAAGGATGGGACTGGCTGCTACGACCACCACATTGGCATCGACTGCTCTGACGGTTTCAACGGAGGATGTGAGCAGCTGTGTCTCCAGCAGCTGGCCCCTCTGGAGGATGACCCGACCCTCTACAACATCCAGATGTTCTGTGGGTAAGGAGGAGCACATTCACTGGCTTATATGTTTAATTTTTCAGTCAGGATGCACCTTAGACTTATTGGCATTAGCACTACATTTCAATCTTGCTGTAAATTCAGTTTCTTAAGTGTTCAGGGCTGCCTCATTCTGCAACACCTGTGGTTACTGGTAGTAATAAGAAGCGCAGTTTATCATTACAGCGGCATCACAACAGAAAATCAAGCCACCTTTTTCTAAGAACTCAAAAAGAAGACAAATAATTGCCACCATAATTGCAACTTCTTGTTATGTTTCCCATACGAGAGTAGAGCAGAGTAAAAGGAGTTCACCTGGTGTGCAGCCAGTTTTCTGCAGCTCTTTGTCAGTTCTCTGTGTCTGCACCTTCTCATTTCATTACACCATGCGTTATTTAAACTGTTCTACTGTCAAAAATGCACCAAACTGCCTTATTTGTAGACCACTTTTTGATGGACAACCTCTGTGAGCCCTAACCTCAAGTGATGAATGCGTCAAGTTTCTCGAGACTGCAGCTGTGAGTAATAAATGAGGCTCATTTGAGTGAGATAAAAGTCAAACCAAAATGCCTTGAGAACATGCTGTGTTACTTCTTAAGGCTCCTACGGGCTGTAAGATTTCAGCAGTTTTAGAACTTTATTGCAGCCACACTGCGTCATGGATCTGATAAACTTGAGTACGGCATGTATGCAGACACCTACTGAATCTCAGACCAAAACTGTAAGTCAGTGTGTGGGAATTAAACGGCCTCAGCGTACATTGTCTATCTGTGCTGCTGTAGTTGTAAACAATAGAGCTACGCAAATGATCACGCTGTTACAAAACTGGTATTTCTGTGAATGAAAAACAGTCCAAAGTCAAGGGGGAGGAGGAGAATGTAGACCTGGCCGTGACTCTGGAAAAGAGGACAACTTTGGATGCCATTTTTGTAAAGAAAGCTTGACATCAGTATTTTTAGCTACGTAAATGTGTCTCTTTGATCAGAGCATCATTTCTTGCTGAATTCCTGTTGGTTGTTAAGCAGACATTGGTCTTGGCAGCAGTCACGTTGTGAGATGGTCATCTTAAATTTGTGACATTGTCAGAAATTTGGTCCCAGATATATTTATATATAAGACTAGGACGAAGGCCGTGTTTGAAGCTCTCTCACAGTGTAGCATAAGACAATGTAAGAATGTACTGTTTAGCCACAACCAAAGATTTCTCATCTTTCGTTTGGGCCGTAATCGCACAGTTTATACCCAGGTGAATGAATCGATGGGCAATTGTAATTGACAATGGGAATGAGTAAAAAAAAAACATGTATTACTTAACATTTATTTACGGCCTAAAGGAACTATTTGCATTCACCATGAGTAAAACATAGTGAGTGAGTGATTTAATGACAGAGAAAGATTCAAAGTATAACATGTTAAAGTTCATTCCAACGTGATCCCAAGATGTTGAGGCAAAGAACAAGAGCTGTAAATTCAGCCAGATGTGTCAGCTACACTTACATCATAATCTGTTCATGCAGTTCTCTCAATTACTAGCAGTTATGTTACTAATGGGGATGGACTGATGGACCGACACACCAATACACAAACATATTCCTGAAGTCCACATCCCACAGTAAATACAATTCATGGTAACACTGCATATTTACTTTATAAAACTAGACTCAGATTTAACAACTAGTGGCTGATTTCATATCAACATTTGTGGATTCTAACTTGAAATCCCTTCTTTTTAACAGTGCAATTTAAAATAAAACAGTCTCTTCATATTTATTTTGTACAAATAATGTCCAAAAGTGTGTATGTGAGTGCAGCACCTGCAGCAAAATTGTGCACACATGTTTAATTTTACAGAGCCCTGTTGTGATTTATAAAAACAAATACATATGGATGACAGTGGAGGGTCTGTAAATTCTAAAGCCTCAAGAACACTCGTAATACTCTTTGTTATGAATTCCCCAAGCGTGTGAGACTACACTGCAGGGATAAACAGCATTCTTCTAAAGAGACTCCGTCTTTGGTGTTCTGATGGTATTAGCATGTTCAACCCGGCACATCCCTCTGAAATCTCCCATAGGTGTTCAGCTGGGTTGAGATCGAGCGACTTTGAGGGCCACAGAATGCGATTCACATAATTTATCAGCCTTCGTGTCCTGTGGGGGTTTGAACCCTATCCCTAGGACATTTGTTATTGTGAAATACTGTTTGCATGTGCAGGCATTCGTATTGAATTTTTCCATTCTTTTGTAGACGCTGTGATTGTCACCTGTAGAACGAAGTATACGATGGAAGTCTGTTTTTTTCTGAAATGTATTTTCTAAATTCACATTTTGTTGGTTAGGTCTGTGCCAAAGGAGACTCATTCACACTAAATAAACTATGCGTTCATGTCACACTGTTTTGGACAAAGCTAATGCTAAATAAATTTGTCAGACAGCCCCCTTTGGAGGCTTGGTAGAGTATTGGAGAAAGTGAGTGTTCTTTCTTGTAACTGGCAGGTAAGATGTCTCGGAGTGAAGATTTTTGGAAGATGTGGGTGGGTGTGGACGGCAGAGGTTACTTTCTTTCTATCAGGCATCTCACTATATGGAGGATAATTGACAGTGACTCACTCACTCTGTGGCGTGGGCAGCAAAGTTGAAATCATCACTAGTATATGTGGACCTACTTCAGCTGTCTGCTGCTGGGTTTTTGAAACGTATTCTTTAATTAGAGCAGTCGACTGGTAATTAACATGAAGGATCTGGTGTGATTACAAATAAAAACAGCTTGTTCAAAATGAATGCACTTTTCTTTTTCTTTTTTTTAAGTCCTTGATCTGCATACTTGTGCTGGAGAAGTGCTTAATAGAATAACAAATGCAGATGCGTCCTCATAGGCGCGCTGCAGGGAAGCTTAAAACTATCAGGGACAAACCCCTCATCTTCTCTGTGCTGAGCTGATGCGGTTCAGGAGCACATGCAGACCACCTCACCCAGAACCTCCAACCTCCACTGACTGAGACTCCAACCATATAGACTCTCAGTTAAATGATACCACAGCTATTGCACATGTATATATTCAAATAGATCTGTAGCACATTTTTACACAACACAGATCTACCTTTGTTTTGTGTTTTCTTGTTTCTGTTTTCCTGATTCAGTCCTTGTTTATTACCTCCACCAAGGAGCTTATGTTTTCATTACAGTTTGTTTTTCTGTCAGCAGGATTATGCAAAAACTACTCTCCTGATTTTCATGAAGTGGAAGTGTAGGGCATGTGGCAAAGACAAACGCATTACATTTTGAAGCAGATCCAGAAAAAGGGGTAGAACTGAAGCTGCGACCATTAATCAATGAATCAGTTAGTTGACGGTTATTAAATTAAATCGACAACCGTTTTGATAATCAGTTTGAGTGAACTTTTATGAAAAAAGAAAAGGCTGAAATATCTGATTCCAACCTCTTAAATGTGAACAAGAGGTCCAGAAACCATTTGACGATGACGTGTTGGGCTTTGGGAAACTATTTTTTTTGTAAGCCAAGCGATTAGTCGACAAAGCAAATAATCGTTCCTTGCAGCCCTTGGTAGAACCATTTCTTATGGGGTTTGATCACCTAAACCTTGGATCAAGATTTCAAGAGTTAAAGATCTGAGTGACTTTGAAAGAGGGTTCATTGTTGGGGCACGAATGGCAGGAGCTTCAGCCACAAACACTGCTCAACTGACCGGTGTTTGAAAAGGAACATCTGCATTTAGGTCAACGGCAAAGACCGTAAATGGGGTTAGAAAGTGGTCGACAGTGCATATCTGACTGCGATGCTCATGCATTAGTGTGATTTGTAAGGAAAAACAGAAGAGCAGCTTGTCCCGAGGTGACTGTGTCAGACTGTCAGCGAGAACAGTCTGTCAACGATGACATACAGAGGGATATTACAATAGGCTTGCAGCGTATAAACCCTCTTTATAGAGATGAATACGCATTTGAGAGTTCAGTGGCACAAAACCCATCAGCACTGGTCTATGGAAATGTGGAAATGGTCAAACGAGTTATCCCTCATCATATTCTCGACAAGTGAGAGAGTGCATGTGTGGAGTTCAATAAGAGAACGGCACAAGTCTGAATACTTGAGGGCATCCGCTGGTTCTGTTACGCTTCGGAGGGCATTTTTCTGCTGTGGTTTGGATCCACTTGTCCCCATAGTTGTTCTGAGTGTTGACCTTTATCCTACGATGAAACATTTCTAGCCCGGTGGGAGTGGTCTCTTCCGTGATGATACTACCCCCGTCCGTTCGTCACGAGGGCTCACTGAGCGCTTTGGAGAGTATGAAAAAGACGTGAGTCATATGCTGTGGCCGTCGTAGTCACCAGATGTAGACCTAATTCAACACTGTCAGAGACCAAATGAGGCAATGAGGAGACAGGATATGTGGGGTTTTTATTGCCCCAAACGTGCAAAAAATAATACAAACTAAAAAATGTACCAAATCCTGTAGCACTCATATCTTGAATGAATTTGTAGAATATTTACTGTGTTGAAATTCACTTTTATCTTTCTGAGGTCTTGGATCATGTGCCTTCTTTCTACTTCATATTAATACTAAGATACATACTAAGACATGACCAACTGTTTCCTCTCGTCCACAATAATCACAGTTGCCTGTATTATGTTTCCCTATTCTGTATGATCTAATATAATGACACAAGAGGGAACACGAATAGAGGCTCGGCAAACCAAATGTCACACAAGGAGAAAACAAGATGGACGCTGACGACAACTAAAGCAAACATAACTACACCTAACACCCCCCCCATCCATCCATCCACTCATCCACAAGGATTTTTAAAAAACTGATCCGAGTCCTCTGCATGGAAATCAGTGTACAGGTTGTTGTCATGGATGCATGCAAACCGAGACAGTTGTTAGCTTAGAATTGGGGTGTACAAACGTCAACAAACGACCGGCTCCCGGCACAACACTGACTCCAACTGTGAAACTTCCTCATTGAACCTTTGTTTTACCCTTCCTGCCTATGAAAACATCACCAATTCCTAAAGACAGCCGTTCCTAATTTATTGCAACAAGCTGCTGTGTTGTTTCTCCTGACTTTACATTAATCATGTTGCAGCCTCAGTACATTCTGCCAGACTTACATAAACAGGCGATACAAACTGCAGCTTTGTACGGTTTCTCAGCATTTTGTTGTTGTCACTTTCCATAGCACACATGTGGCTAATCCTTCACTGTTCCCACTGGAGTCTGGCATTAGATCTGTGACATTTGGCATCGGGAAGGAGGCTCCTCTGTGTAAATCCCTGACAGATTATCTTTCTCTCTTTTAACCCCCTACTTGCCTTTTTATTCTCTTTTCTCTGCCCATTTTGATTCATTTCACAGAGTGTTAGATGCTGACATGTCACCAGTATGAAAGAGTGAGGCCTGTTTGAAATGGAGGATTTTGTTGCATTGGGGTAGAATTGATTTAGCAGATTCTACATTTCAAACCGTGTGAAAGTGTTGTAGGCAGTCTCTTAGAGTAACCACTGAACACACATGGTTGAAGTCGTCAGTATTACTGTGTTTGCTCATATGTTCGCTTACATAATGTTATTGTGTTAAAATCTAAAATTCATCGTTAACACTTACAGTTACGGCAAACTTTACTCTGTGTTTGTATTAAAGCTGTTCTGAGTTGCAGTATAAGAATTTGTTTAAACTTGGGGTGTCATTAAAAATGATTTAAGCCTCATGGATCAAATGTGCAACCTTCCATCACTGATGTTCAGCCTTATTATTCTGCATTTAAAATGACTACATAACATTATTAAAAGGAAAAAGCTGGAAAAACCAGGCCAGCAAAGCAGAGGAAGGAAGGCTAACCATTTTTATTTTGCACTGCACTGTAGTTAAAGACTGCAGATTAGTATCTGAGCACTCTTATTACAGTCATCCGGTTGAATCAGGGGCCAAGACTAAATAAAATTTGGCCCTGCAGATCAGAGACGGCATCTTATTGATCCTTTTATCTGCTATGTGATCCTCATAAGCATTATAAACCTGCAGCAGAGGAGCAGCTTCCTGTCATTTCCTGGCTACTTAAATGACAGTGTCGACACTGGCAGTAGTTATCAGGAACTTTAATGTTCTTGTTTTCTGCACATTAATTACTGAATAAACATTCATTATTGCAAGAAAGAAAAAGCGGCACACAGAGACAGACACATGCAAATTAAGAATCAAGTGATGACATTTGTCGATAGCATGTGGGAAGAAAAATATAGAGTGAATGAATTCTGATTAAATGAAATGTTAAACCGTGTTACTTTAGGTGTATCGAAGACTACAAGAGGGGCCCGGATGGGAGGTCGTGCCTGCCGCTGTCTGAAGCCTGCACTGAGGGAATAGACTGCGGAGAAGCTGTGGACATCCCTGCCAACCAGACTGTGTTTGGAGACCTTTTCTACGGATACAACAACCACACCAAAGAGAGCACCTCTGGGCAGATCCTAAAGGCCACATTCAGGTAAGCACACAAGCTGTTTGTGAAGTGGAGCATGTGGGACATTGTTCTGCCATTTGTAACACAGCAGGGAGGCTGTTTTTGGCTGCCACAGTGGTTCCATGAAAGACGACTGTTTATCTGTTGCTCCTTAAAATGCTCTGGTGAATAGTGTAGTGTATTTTAACTGTGCATTGCACAAATATGATAAAGATAAAGATTCCGTTTTAAATTCAGATTTTGACACACATACAGTAAACGCAGCCATCTAGAAGGGATTGGACCTTACAGAACACATCTGGAGGTGGTGTCGCCTACACTGTAATAAAATCTAAGCCAGGTGTGAACAAAACCAGCCAATCAATTTGAAAGGTCACAAATGCCAGCTTCAAGTGACTGCTTTCTGGTCTGCCTGCTCAATCTATAACAGTTCAGTGGTTAAAATCAACTCCAGCATTGTACTTAAGACTCTACTTGCTGTGTTAAAGTTTTTACTTACTCTCTTACACTCTATTTTTATGTATAGGAGGGATATATTTTACTTCCGCTTCTTCGGTTACAAATACTATATTGACAACAATAAAACCTGCGATGTACGATAATGTTGCTCAGCATTGTGAGGCTGATATGACTTGTGGCTATTAAACAAATATTGAATTGTGTCTATTAGCTACACAGGACCTGGGTCTTCATGATTTAGGTAGGTTGAAGCTGTTTTGGGCATCGTTATGTTGGCTCTTTGGAGCCAGAAGTGACCATATTTGGACAAAGGGGCGGAGCTGTTGGAGCACGAGGGGTCCTGAGTGAGCTAATGCTGAACACTAGCTTACTGACTCGGTAAAACGGTAAACTTCATCAAGCATTGTGTAAGTTGTTGAATTCAATAAACAAAAAGTCCAAAAGTAAAATCTAAAATGTTATTACTGGAGCAGTAATTTAAAGATGGACCAGATCAGTTATTACAGGGTCCAAATAAACAGATGAGACCAGAATGAAAAAAAAAAAAAATATTGACTTAGTATTTTTATAGATAAGTTGAATCTAAGTCGATGGGACCCAGGCTTCTTTGGAACACCATCTAGTGGCTGTCAGTCGTATTACCCCTTATACTATACTACTAACACTGCTAACCACAACCGTCTCTCTTGAATCCAAAATAATGCCTAGTAGTTCTAGTTCTAGCTTGCTACCAAAATGACACCAAAATTTGTCACAGTTGCACGGCTGCTGATGGCCCGCGTATCCAGGGCTCCACCTTGTAGGTTCTTACATGGCAGGCATAATAAACTGACATTTCAGGCAGCCATTTGCACTGAGTTTATCACATGTTCATATTGTAACGACGATGAAAATACAATTTGTTGCAGTCAGTGCTGTGAAAGGAACGTTATCTTATGTAATGTGATGAGTTTCAGGGTTTGCACACGGCGGATGTAAAGTGTCCTCCTTGGATGAGCAGACATTAATTAAACATAGAATCTTTACATGCACTGACGTAGTTTCCATGACTTACTTCATGTTAGAGTTAAACATAGAGAAATAACACCATAAATAGTGAAACATACCTAACATTGCTGCTTTATGGATGGTAACCTTTCCGTCTGTCTCAGGTAGGAATATCTTTTAAATCACACAATAGCAAAAGGGAAACAGCTGTAGTGCACCCATGACTAGAAGATGAGACATATCTCTATGGGCTGTAAAAGTATAACAGATTGAATCAATATATTTAAAGGTTATTTCATGATAAGGCAGGGAATTTCTGGAAGATTTTATGTCAGTTCCTTCCCAGTAAAGATGATGATGGTGATAGTAAAGCCTGCAGCTGTCACAGATTGTCCTCTATAAAACAGAATATATTTCCCATAATCTCAGACAAATACCGAGGCGAGGAAAATACGTAAAGTCTCCTCTTCAGAGGGGCTTTAGGATATTAAGAGGCACAGGTCTAAAGAGATGCTGAATCCCTTTCATGATGTGTATGGCTTTGATGTGGATAGAGTACTTTAAAGGTGGTTAATTATTACTGTCCACATGCTGCAATCATTTCCACTGAACTCAGGAAGCCAGAAGGTCAGCAAAGTCGTCTGCAGCCTCTGAATTTAATTTGGTCAGTGCATGGATTCCGCCGCCCGGAGGCAACGCATCCACTTAGGGATCCACCACTGGAGTCGGAGAGAGTGAGGGATGGGTGAAGCAAGAGAGTTAATATCATCTAAATCTCAAATGCTCTGATCTCATTTGGAAGTGCTTGTGAATGGAGAGCCGACTTTGAAGAGCACCAAATGCTTCCTGTGCAAATGAGGTGGTAGAAGGGGAAGCAAGCCTCTTTTGGGAGGCATGGTTAATACAAGGCCTAATTATAAGAGATGGCAGCAAATGAATTAAAACTGACCAGAAGCCAGTATGCTGAAATTGAACCTAATTGGACTAGATGAACTTTTGAATCTGAAAATGAACAGAAGTTACGGGAAGGAAGCACCGCAGCTGAACACCAAAGATTCATCTGGGGTTTGAAGTCAGCGGAGCTCCCGGTCAAGATCAGGAGTTATTTCACACCAATAACACTGTGGAAACTGTTTGTTCCACGTTAAATCCCGCCTCTGGCTCTAAATGGCTGATGCACGGTGCTAAATCTGTCCCCAAGAAAACTAAATGTCAAATTTAATGTTCCAGCAAGACTGACTATACTGCTGGTCAGCATCACATGCATGCACAAAGAAATAAATGAAAAATGACATTCACAAGTGCAGATGCTTATTTTAGAGGTTTTTCAGACTGAAACTATAAAACGGCTTTAATGTGCAAATGTTGTGCATATTGATTTCTCTAAGTGGAATTAAATGGAGTTCCTTGTTAAAAAGACCCCCCCCTGTTTGAAAATGTCAGCCAGTTTAGTGCTTTACACCGTTCATACCAAAACTTCTGCTCAGTTCCCAGTTAACACGTTAAAATGTGACAACAGTACAGACTGGGTCTGTTCCTTAGTGTATTCAAAGCAAAACAAATCACCCAAGATGTGTAACGCACTCGTTGTATATCTCTTTGAATTACTCTATTGAAGTATCATATGGAATTATTCTAATATGATGCTGTTGTTGTTGATGATGCTGCAGAGGATGTCGGCTGAGGAGGCAGTCCTTCACTGTGGCCCAGGACACATTCCTGCACACATTACTAAAAGAATATGGCCATTTGCAGCCCAGATCACCTCTGAATGTGGTTTATGTGATCTGGGGCCATTTTCAAGATTCCTAGTGCAAAGAGTTTCTCCTAGTGAGATACAAACAAGATTGATCATATTAATTTCTGGTGTTGGTTGCTAAAGTACGTTAGCTTGCTTTTTAGCTCATTTGAGTGTTTCAAACTACAAGAAACAAATAATCAAAAATGGTGCAAATAATCATTCGTATGAAAATATATCACACCATAATAGATCTATGTACTTCTACGTGTAGCCGCTCGTCTCCTCTGCAGCGCACGGCCGTTTCTGCCTACATTTCCTCAGTTGTTTATCCATATTTAATGTGTCTAAATAGTGAACTCTGGTCCAAACTCCAGCAGAGCAGGTGGTGGTAATACACTAATCATGCTAATTACGACCCACCGTTAGACAAAAGAAGAAGAAGAGGCTCACCATACTGCAGTGTGGGATGCAGTATATCATGCAGGTAGCTCAAGCAGCTACTGAGAAAATCGGCTGGAGCTGTTACATCCAGGTATCTTTGGCTGGTTTTCAGGTTTGTCACCTGTTCCATAGTACTTACTACTTTTGGTCAGAATCGGTATGCTTGTAATATGTAGCAGGTCATTTCAAACACAGCCTTTGTCTCTTCTTGACTCCTGGAGTTTTCAGGCTAAGTTCACTGACAGGATTCTCAGAATCTTTAAGCATATGCCCCCAGATCTCAATGTGTCTTGGGTACATTCACACCTGGCATTAGAGCTGTCTTCAATTCAGATTGAACTGACACCTGTGTCTGAACGTGACACAGGTGTTACTGAAGATGTGGCTCAGGAAGCCATTTCACATTTATAAATGCAAATAGTATTCATTATTGGAAATAACTAATTAGGTTAAATTGGTTTTTAAATAGAACTGTGGATTCAATGGACCTCTGAAAACTTTACACAACTATTATTTTCCTGAAAATGACTGAAAGTTCAATTAAATGAAACTGGTGCAGTAATAAACTTCCCATCATCCATTGACATTCATGTTTGAAACATGCAGTGCATTTTTAAACAGTCTAATCTTTGTCGTAATTGTTTTATTTGGAGAAAGTGATAACTATTAAAGGTGATGGAAGAACGATAAGTCTCTCACACAGTCTGAAGCTGCTTAGTGTTTAAAAAGTCTTCTTTCATGGTGTGTTTGCTCTTGTAAAAGTGATTCTCAATCTCAGGGGGTCTTTCCTGGTTAAATAAAGGTTAAATAAACCCTCAATCACATTTATTTTGCTCTTTTATTTGGAGCCACGAAAACGACCACATTATATGAGACAGCACGTAAGATGAAAACAATACTCAAAACGCTTCAGAAGCTTTGAAGCTGCCACTTTAATCAGAACAGAATAAATGTCTGGTGATCGTGCAAGTTCTGCTTCAGTACAAATGAGACCAATATTTTCAACCTTTACTGGGTTTAACATGTTAAGCAGTCCTGCTGACCAAATCACCTACCTACCATACGTAGCTACAAGATCACGCAGCTGCATGAGATCTCGCTGGATCCTGCGGTGGAAGGTCACATGGTATTAACCATCATATCACCCAACCCTAAATTCAGAACCAGTAGATGATTGATAAGCATGACGTGGATTTGTTTCTTATTTCCTGCATTGGAAACTAGATGCATGGGGTTCTAAAGACGTGAGTTTCTTCCAGGTAGTTACAGGGTCTAACAAAAGACACTGAGTCACAGTGTCATTTGTTAAACTTGTCTTCTATCACAAGAAACCTTCAAGACAGCACAGCTTTAACTGCATCAAATTGGACTTTTATTTTTCATGCGTGTCTCAGAAGTCCCCTAACATTTTCAAGTGCAGTACTACATTTCTCTGATAGTCTTTAAATAGAACCCACAGCAGGGAGAACTGTCTCTTCCATCTGAAATTAAATGCCACGCAGTAGATTTATTGGATCAAATGCGAGTCTTCTTTTGTGAAATCTCTGAAGGTTTGAAATGGTCTCCTAAACACTGGACTCAGCAACTGAATCTCTTCATCACTCCCACTCCCTCTGCTTCCCACTAGACAGTAAAAGTGAGGACCAAAGAGTGTGCACTTAAATGACTGAGCTAAATGACCTCTAGTCCAAGATGGCTTTCAAACTTCACAAAAATCAATTTTTTTTTTCCCACAGAGCTGTGCAAAGCTGCGACTTGCAGCCTTCAACAGTTGCTGACTGACTCTTTGTGAAACAAGTCACTGTTAACTAAAATGAAGTGGCCCATATCCTCCCATATTCTGATTAGATGCACTGTCTGCCCTTGAGAGACAGGGGGAGAGAGGGAGGCATGGTAAGGAAACCTTTATGTGATGTTCACTGGCATTTCTTCAAAAGCCTCTTCCCCACTGCTCTGGAGTGGCACAAAGCATCTGTCTCTGTATTCAGTGGCGATGAAAAGGAAAAGTTAAATTTTTATATTGTTTAATCATGAGTTGAGGTTTGAACAGTGGGGAAAACACAGAGGCAATCCAAAGGTGTAGCCAGTGTAGAGGAAAGAAGTGTCATCCTTGTGTTTTTGGATTTTGTGTTTCCTCAAGCTGCTATAGCTCCATTATCAAGAATTCTTTCTTTTCCTTTGCCAAACATACATTTGCTCTTTGTGTCTCGTTCTGTTCATGCTGCGAACTCATGCAAAATCCCCTCCCTGCTTGCAGAAAATTGAAAATGATCCCTCCAAGTCAAAGTTTTCACTGCTGATCTTTTATTTATTGGGGGGAAAAATGCCTGTGTGGGAAAGAAAAACAATGGATCTGCTCTGCGGCCCCTGCAAGGTTTGTTCTATTTTGGTTGTTTGGAGAAGCAACAGAAAGAGGAGGAGGGGGGAGGTAAAAGGGAACCAGCAAGTGGTGTGAGCTGGTGCCCAGTGGTCATATGCACATGGATGAACAGAAAGTTGCCACTTTAGACATTCACACACACACATGGTCACAGTCGGTGTGCGGACTCCCCGACTGCTGCAGAGCCAAGCCCTTTCAGCTGCATCTCCTGAGATCGTCATCACACACCCTGAGCTGGGTTGGTTCTCTCCCCACAGCATGGTTCATCTTTCAAGCTCACCAGAACTGAAATGCTTCTCGTGTTTTTCGGAGAGGGAAGCACACACCCCGCCCTTTCCAGGAAGCTTCACCGACAGACGGGTTATTTTCATTTCAAAAATTGGAATACATTTAGTCCCTTTTCCATCTGTGGGAAGTAAATACAGAGTGAAGTCCAGTTGAGGGAATATGACGTCGTAACAAAGCTAAAGATGAACCTCCCGCTTGCTCCCAGGAAGGACTGCCTGTCACGGCGGCATCTCAGGAGCTTGATTCGATCTCGGTTTCGTATTACAGCACTCAGTGTCGGGATTTCTATCTTCCTGTCTCTGTGGGAACCAGTTGGCTCCAGTAATGAGATGTTAAAAAGCTAACCTCCTCTCATTACTCCCAACACTGCCCTCCTTCTCCTCCCCTTCCTCCTCTCTATTCCTCTCGCAAACGACAAGCTCCAAGCAGGTTTTAATGAATATTTTAGTGCCCTTTGTTCTCATTCTGGTGGCTGCTTGGGATAAATGATAAGACCACGTTCCCACCCGCCGGGGGGGGGGGGGG